>JARQOC010000009.1:118877023-119119523 GCA_033576535.1 Allobates femoralis | reverse complement strand
GGAGGCGGAGGGGCAGGATGGAGGGCAGGATGGAGGCGAGGGATGGAGGCGGAGGGGCAGGATGGAGGCGGAGGGGCAGGATGGAGCGAGGGCGGAGGGGCAGGATGGAGGCGGAGGGGCAGGATGGAGGCGGAGGGGCAGGATGGAGGCGGAGGGGCAGGATGGAGGCGGAGGGGCAGGATGGAGGCGGAGGGGCAGGATGGAGGCGGGGGGCAGGGGGGCGGGGGAGGATGGAGGCGGCGGGGCAGGATGGAGTCAGGGGAGGGGGCAGGATGGATAGGGGGGGGGCAGGGATGGAGGCGCTCCTCCTGACCCCCTCCGCTCCCCGTGGCACCCGTCCCTCTGGGCCTCCAGTCTCTGCGGCCCCCCTCCCTCTGGGCTGCACACCCCCCTCCCCCCTCCTTCATGGTGATAATAAAACTAAAAAAACCTCAGTGAGGATACTTACCCTGCGGCGGCTCGCACCACCCGTCTTGTAGGTGGCAGGACAGGACCTGTCGTTGGCTGGGAAACCGATCTGCTGGGGGTCAGTGGGCAAAGCGAGCGTCAGTGGGCAGAGTGGGGGATGAGTGGGAAGAGCAGGGGTTAGTGGGCAGAGAGTCATTGGGCAGAGCAGGGGTCAGTGGGCAGAGCTGGGGTCAGTGGGCAGAGCTGGGGTCAGTGGGCAGAGCTGGGGTCAGTGGGCATGGTCAGTAGCCAGAGGGGGGGGGGTAAGTGGGCAGAGCAGGGTCAGTGGGCAGAGCGGGGATGAGTGGGCAGAGTGGGGGTGAATGGGCAGAGCAGGGTCAGTGAGCAGGATTTGGGGGTCAGTGGTCAGAGCAGGGTCATAGCGGGGGTCAGTGGTCAGAGCAGGGGTTAGTGGGCAGAGTGATTGGGCAGAGCAGGGGTCAGTGGGCACAGTCAGTAGGCACAGCAGGGGTTAGTGGGAAAAATCAGTGGGCAGAGCAGGGGTGAGTGAGCAGAGCAGGGGTGAGTGGGCACAGTCAGTGAGCAGAGCAGGGGTCAGCGGGCAGAGCGGGGGTGAGTGGGCAGAGCAGGGTTTAGTGGGCATAGCAAGGGTTATTGGGCACAGTCAGTGGGCAGAGCAGGGGTTAGTGGGCAGAGCGGCGGTCAATGGGCACAGTGAGTGGGCAGAGAAGGGTCAGTGGGTAGAGCATGGGTGAGTGGGCACGGTCAGTTGGCAGAGCAGGGGTCAGTGGGCATGGTGAAAGGGCAGAGCGGGGGGTGAGTGAACAGAGGGTGGTCAGTGGGCAGAGCAGGGTCAGTGGTAAAAGCAGGGGTGAGTGGGCAGAGTGGGAGTAAATGAGCAGAGCAGGGTCAGTAGGCAGTGTGAGGGGTCAGTGGGCAGAGCATGGTCAGTGGGCAGTGTGAGGGGTAAGTGGGCATAGCATGTTCAGTGGGCAGTGTGAGGCGTGAGTGGGCAGTGTGGAGGTCAGTGGGCAGTGTGTGAGGGGTGAGTGGTCAGAGCAGGGTCAGTGGGCAGAGCAGGGTCAGTGTGAGTGGTGAGTGGGCAGAGCAGGGTCAGTGGGGTGTGTGAGGGGTCAGTGGGCAGAGCAGGGTGAGTGGGCAGTGTGAGTGGTCAGTGAGCAGAGCAGGGTCAGTGGGCAGAGCAGGGTGAGTGGGCATTGAGGGGTCAGTGGGCAGAGCATGTTCAGTGGGCAGAGGAGGGTCAGTGGGCAGTGTGAGGGGTCAGTGGGCCGAGCAGGGTGAGTGGGCAGAGCAGGGTCAGTGAGGGGTGAGTGGGCAGAGGATGGTCAGTGGGCAGAGCAGGGTCAGTGTGAGGGGTCAGTGGGCAGTGAGGGGTGAGTGGGCAGAGCATGGTGAGTGGGCAGAGCAGGATGAGTGGCCAGTGTGAGGGGTCAGTGGGCCGAGCAGGGTGAGTGGGCAGAGCATGGTCAGTGAGCATAGTGGGGGTGAGTGGGCAGAGAGGGGGTGAGTGGGCAGAGAGGGGGTCAGTGGGCAGAGCAGGGTCAGTGGTCAGAGTGGTGGTGAATGGGCAGAGCATCGTCAGAGAGGGGGTCAGTGTGCAGAGTGGGGGTGAGGGGGCAGAGAGGGGGTCAGGGGAAGAGTAGGGGGTGAGTGGGCAGAGTGGGGGTGAGTGGGCAGAGCAGGATGAGTGGGCAGAGCAGGATGAGTGGGCAGAGCAGGATGAGTGGGCAGAGCAGGATGAGTGGGCAGAGCAGGATGAGTGGGCAGAGCAGGATGAGTGGGCAGAGCAGGTGAGGGGCAGAGTGTGGGTGAGGGGGCAGAGAGGGGGTGAGGGGGCAGAGTAGGGGGTGAGTGGCAGAGTTTGGGGTGAGTGGGCAGAGTGGGAGTCAGTGGTCAGAGTGGGGGTCAGTGGGCAGAGCACGGTCAGGGGCAGAGTGGGGGTCAGTGTGCAGAGTGTGGGTGAGGGGGCAGAGAGGGGGTGAGGGGTAAGAGTTGGTGGGTGAGTGTGCAGAGTTTGGGGGTCAGTGGTCAGAGTGGGGGTCAGTGGTCAGAGTGGGGGTCAGTGGTCAGAGTGGGGGTCAGTGGTCAGAGTGGGGGTCAGTGGTCAGAGTGGGGGTCAGTGGTCAGAGTGGGGGTCAGTGGTCAGGTGGGGGTCAGTGGTCAGAGTGGGGGTCAGTGGTCAGAGTGGGGTCAGTGGTCAGAGTGGGGGTCAGTGGTCAGAGTGGGGGTCAGTGGTCAGAGTGGGGTCAGTGGTCAGAGTGGGGGTCAGTGGTCAGAGTGGGTGGGATGTGTGAGGGGAAGAGTGGGTGGGTGAGGGGGAAGAGTGGGTGGGTGAGGGGGAAGAGTGGGTGGGTGAGGGGGAAGAGTGGGTGGGTGAGGGGGAAAGGTGAGGGGTGGGTGAGGGGAGAGTTGGGGGTGAGGGGAAGAGTTGGTGGGTGAGGGGAAGAGTTGGTGGGTGAGGGGGAAGAGTTGGTGGGTGAGGGGGAAGAGTTGGTGGGTGAGGGGGAAGAGTTGGTGGGTGAGGGGGAAGAGTTGGTGGGTGAGGGGGAAGAGTTGGTGGGTGAGGGGGAAGAGTTGGTGGGTGAGGGGGAAGAGTTGGTGGGTGAGGGGAAGAGTTGGTGGTGAGGGGAAGAGTTGGTGGGTGAGGGGGAAGAGGTTGGTGGGTGAGGGGGAAGAGTTGGTGGGTGAGGGGGAAGAGTTGGTGGGTGAGGGGGAAGAGTTGGTGGGTGAGGGGAAGAGTTGGTGGGTGAGGGGGAAGAGTTGGTGGGTGAGGGGGAAGAGTTGGTGGGTGAGGGGGAAGAGTAGGTTAGATCGGAACAGGACCTTTGATGACGTCACGATCATGTGATCTGTGACTCCACCCATCATCGTGACGTCATCAGAGGTCCTCAAGCAGGATGAAGAGAGATCGCGGCTGGCTTGAAGGAGCTGTGGTAAGAGGCCGGGGGGGGTGACCGGACAGTGGAGGGGGTCTGTGCTGACAGGCGGGGGTGACCGGAGAGTGGGGGGGGGGGGCGATCGGGGAGCGGAGGGGCAGTGGTGATAGGCTGGGGGTGACCGGGCAGTGGAGGATGGCGATGGTGACAGGCAGGGGGTGATGGGGCAGGCAGCGCGGGCAGGAGGAGGATCATCACTATTAATATGTGTGCTGACAGCGGCGACGGCTCGCAATGCCCGCTACGCGGGCAATGCTTCGCCGTGGTGACGTCACATAGTGGCAAAGCCACGGCGTGCCGGGGTCCGACACAAAACGTGCTACGGCAATTATATAGTAGATATAAAAATAATCCAAAAAACAGGCATAGTGCATCATGGGTATAGCTGTGTTATTTATGCAGAAAACATCATACAATCAATTATATACTTTTATCAATAAATACATCTGTATAATAAAAGTGCATATATCATAATGTGCCCAATCGTAATGTATATATAAAGTGCCTCATATAGTGCTAACATCCACCAGGTACAGTATTCCTGGTAACATAAAAGTCATTAATTAGTGCCAATAGATCGATTGGTAACATATGTGTAATATTAAAATATAAGAAAATACCCAGGTGATTAGGATATGCACAACCCTCACCGCATATCACGGGTGCCTCATGTTCCCAGCGTCTTCCTAGTTCAATCGCGCATGCTCTGTAAGCGGCATGACATCATGACGCCGCAGCGTCACCGCGCATGCGCAATAGCAATAAGATCCGCCGTCGCCATCTTAGTTACTGGCCGGGGATCTGTTTGCCCATACATCTCAAGTGCTGTGCTGCCAAAATATCAAGGTATACACCTTTTGAATAATGCTTTATATTAGGACACCAAACTCAAACCAAACAATCAGGGGTTCATGTATACCAAACCATAATGCCCGATTAGAGCAAAGATGGCCTGGCTGTGTATCATGGAACATCCGGTGCTGATTCTATTTTTTTTTTTTCCAACAGAATTAACAAAAACAATTTTTTAGGGACATCACATCACGCTTGAAGTGACTTTGAGAGGCCTGTGTGAAAGAAAATCATCACAAATGGAACCATATTTAAAAACGTCCCTCAAACTGCTCAAAACCACATTCAGTAAGGTGCTTCACAGGAATTAACACCTTAAAGGGATCCTGTCGCCCCCAAAACACCTCTAAAGCTATTAAAAGCTGTCCCTAGAGCATAGTAACACTTACCCTACACTCCTTTTAGCTCCTAAAAGCACCTACTGAGAATGAAGATAAACGTTATTACAGTACCTCATTAGTGATTATAATTAGTGACTATGGTATGCATAGTCACCCAGCCAGGCTCTCTCTTCATAACACGCCTCAATAGGCGTGATCTTTATCTCTGATTCAAATGCGCCGCCTCCCCGCTCTGTCATGCGTCAGCCGTGCTGCAGTGGGGCTGAGTGATGCGAATCGCGTCATTTCCGGCGCCGTGTGACGTATTACACCCTCGCCGCTCTGTTTGCTTCAAGCCCTGCACTGCGCAGTGGACTTTCTGGATATCAAAATACGGTGGGACCATACTAGGCTGTTACAGATGGAGGTGTTCAGGAAGCCCACGTCAACAAATTTGTTGCTGCACGCTTTGTCTAGCCATCATCATTCGACCATTAGTGCCGTCCCAGTTGGTCAATTCCTGAGAGTGAGGCGGATCTGTACATCTGATGTGGACTTTGAACGGCAGGCAGAGGAACTAAGGTCGCGGTTCCAGGCCAGGGGCTATAGCAACCATTCTATCAAAAGGGCCCTATCATAGGGCGAAACACACATCACGTGATAAGCTATTGCAACCCTCCTTAAGGACAGCTAATGACGTGGGGATTAGGTTAATTTCCACCTTCAATGAGAAGTGGGGAGAAATGATTGAAATCCTGTGTAGACATTGGGACATCTTAAACGACTGTTATTTAAACAAGTGTTGCATTACCCTCAAATGTCTGTAGACGGAGCAGAAACCTCAAAGACATCTTAGTTGAGTCATTACATCCCTGAGGTCGTGACACCCAAAATTCTTTTGTTGCTTTACGTGTGGTGTCTGTTTCATGTAAAAATGTGATGAGTAATAAATTTCAAAGTGTGGATGGAAAATTTTAATTTCCGATCCGCAGGTATATCTCATGTACAACAAGTCAAGTCATTTATTATGCCACATGTGGCTGTCCCAAAGTTTAGATAGGCCTGACCTCCAGGCAGATGAAGGTGCGAGGACGCAAACATGTCCGCGATATCATCGCAGCCTAAGAGGTTGAGGATGTGGCGAGTTTAAAATCCATCTCGCGCCACTTTAAAGTGTATCACAATTGCAATCCAAAGACCTTTAAGGTTAGAGGAATTGAACAGATCAATTTGGGTACCAGAGGAGGGGATGTTATGAAAAAACTGCACCAGCGGGAGTGTCATTGGATTACTGCCCTTGGCACATTGACCCCTAATGGGCTTAATGAAGTAAACGGCTTTGCTTCCTTTCTAGGATAATTCAGTGCGCTTGTGTTTTAATAGTGCTTTGGTAATAGTAATGTTACGATTTACAGGTGCTTGTTTTTAATTTCCAAATTTTAATTTCACTTTTTTCTCACTTTTTCGGATAGAACAGGCTATGATAAAATTCCTGGAACCTCTCTTGAAATGGCAACTGCTATTATGGGACATATTTCAGCTGAAAGTGTTGTGCTGGCAGCACATGGGACTACAATAACTTTCCTTGCATTAGAGGCACTAAATAATTTATATGATGACATCGTTGTTATTGTGATTTGAGGCATTACACAGGTCAACAAAAAAAATTTTTTTTTCTGGTGCCCAAAATATTTTAATGAATTTGGGGTATTTTTGGGGTGCTGATTCTGAATATGCTATCAGTTTTGCCAGATTGGCTCAAGTTTTTGAGATTTTTGGTATCTTATTTATAGCACTTGTTGGTAAATGCGACGCATCACTCATTAATTTCTTTGGATTAGTACTTGAACTGAGCAGTTCTCAATATAGTTTTGTGTTAATTAGTGTTCTAAAAGTTTGTTCATAGCTTGATTTTTGGCACTAACTTTATGTTGTTTTCTGTTGTCCAGTGAAAAGCATGAACTCATCAAGAAGAAGTTGTCTTAACGATCCAGACTCATTCTGTTACATTTGTGGTGAATATACACTGCCAAAACATAGAAGAAACATAACAGACTTCGTTAAAAAAGTAGCAAAAAACGTCTTTTTTGTTACACATTTTACGAAAAATCTCAAAAACTTGAGCCAATCTGGCAAAACTGATGACATATTCAGAATCAGCACCCCAAAGTTACCCTAAATTCAATGAAATATCTTTGGCACCAAAAATGCTGTTGACCAGTGTTATTGTTCTGCATATGGGGGATCAGCAATGGGTAATGTGTGAGGCGCAATCATCCTGCTGCCTCAATAATGCAGGTATGATTATCCAGGTCACTATATAGCATGGTGGACTCTTTAGGCGGGGGTTAGTGGCACAATGAGGCTGAGTATAATTGACACACATTAGGCTGTAGTTGTCCTGCTAGGCAGTTTCCAATTTCAGCCACTCAGGGGATAAGTGCGCAGGGAGTGTCGTGCCAACGGCCCGCTGCACCTCCGTCTCTATGGTTGCATTTTAAACAGCATTAGCGTGGCCATGACGGAGCAGGGTAGGGAGGGCGGACTGTATTGGCTGTATGGTATGTATGATGCGCGTGCGCCAATGAGGGCCCTGTGATTGATCGAAACTAACAGTGTGATCATTCACATGGTACAAAATGGACAGAATAAGGCCATAGCCCCCTGATGAAGCTAACCAGTGAAACGACGTAGGGGCTGGGCGTGCAAGGTGAGACCCTCCAGCATGTACTGGTATGATTTATAGTGGCGATACACTGACTGTGGGCTCGGGGAAACCTGGAGAGGATTAGGTAGCCCTTGGCAGCATACATGGGAGACCTTAGGAGGTTAACAGTGGAGATGTGACGATGCATTTGCATCTTATATGAATTAGGTAAACTTGTGCCTTGGCAAAGGTTGTGATAGTTAACATATAGCAATAGTACAACAATCTACTGTCCACCCTTTATTACCATATGGACAAGAATCTAATTTATTATGAGTCTGTAAACTGATCACTGTGTATACCCTTTTGTGTTACAATCTGTATGACTCCTTGTAAACTGCCTATTTGCTTGTAAGAGCCATAAGTCATTATGTACGGTTTTGTCATGCATTGCTGAAGGGTTAAAATCATTGCATGTAAACGTTCATATCATCACTGAGCACTTTACTTAAGGGGGAGTCACACGCGTCAATATCGCCTGCACGATCTCGGCTGCACGTGACGTTGCAGCGATATTGATGCGTGTTACATTCTGAATCAACCAGCGATAAATCGCTGGTTGATGATCGCCAGGTTTTAGAACCTGCTCTAAAACCTGGCGATTGTCGCCCGGTGGATACGCAGCATCGCTGCGTGTGACACCGGGAGTAGTGATATTCCAGCTCCCAGCGCCTCTCACAAGCGCTGGGAGCTGGTATCCAAGGTTAACTGCGGGTATCTAGGCAGCGCGCGCTGCCTAGATACCCGCAGTTTACCTTGGAGACCAGCCTGCTCCCGCTTCCAGCAGGCTGGCAGCGGGAGCAAGACATCGTGGAAACGATATTTAAATAGTTTCCATGATGTCTCTGGTCAATTGATTGCTGGTGAGTCTGTCTGTGTGACAGCTCACCAGCGATCAGCCGTCAATGTCGTCAGCAATCATCTCACTGACGACATTGACGCGTGTGACTCCCCCTTTAAACCCCTTGAAATCTTAACTTATCTGTATTTATCTTGATCTATGTGGATTCTAATAAATGTAATCCCTTTTGCTAATCAACTGTGGTTCTCTTGATTATGTATATAATCCGTACATTCGGATTATAAAATGCACCCCCTACTTGGGGGATCAAAAGTGCATTTTTTAATCCTTTAAATATGGTGTACCGTATATACTCGCGTATAAGCTGAGTTTTTCAGCCCAAAAATTGGGCTGAAAAGTGCCCCCCCCTCGGCTTATACGCGAGTCACTCGGTATACTGTGGGGGCTGTGACCGGAGGCAGGAGGGGGCCCGCAGTGACCGCGGGCGGTCACGTGGGGCCACCTCATTAGTGTAATGAATATGCACGGCATCCCCCCGTCCATCAGCGGCGGGGGGATGCCGTGCATATTGCACTACACTGGCCCCCAGCAATAATACACAGCCCCCCCTCTTTAGTATGTCCCCCCAGGCTGCAGCAGCTGTCAAAATAACAAACACTTTATACATCACCTCTCCGGCGCAGCTCCTCCGGTCCCGGCTTCTTCCTGCTTGTGTCGATGTCATGTGACCGGGCGCAGGAGATGACGTCATTTCCTGCGCGCGGTCACAGCACTAGAAGCTGCCCGGCACAAGAAGGAAGAAGCCGGGACCGGAGGAGCTGCGCCGGAGAGGTGATGTATAAAGTGTTTGTTATTTTGACAGCTGCTGCAGCCACTACCACTGGGGAGTCTGCCTGTATACACCACTGGGGAGTCTGCCTGTATACACCACTGGGGAGTCTGCCTGTATACACCACTGGGGAGTCTGCCTGTATACACCACTGGGGATCTGCCTGTATACACCACTGGGAGTCTGCCTGTATACACCACTGGGGAGTCTGCCTGTATACACCACTGGGGAGTCTGCCTGTATACACCACTGGGAGTCTGCCTGTATACACCACTGGGAGTCTGCCTGTATACACCACTGGGGAGTCTGCCTGTATACACCACTGGGGAGTCTGCCTGTATACACCACTGGGGAGTCTGCCTGTATACACCACTGGGGAGTCTGCCTGTATACACCACTGGGGAGTCTGCCTGTATACACCACTGGGGAGTCTGCCTGTATACACCACTGGGGAGTCTGCCTGTATACACCACTGGGGAGTCTGCCTGTATACACCACTGGGGAGTCTGCCTGTATACACCACTGGGGAGTCTGCCTGTATACTGCCACTGGGGAGTCTGCCTGTATACTGCCACTGGGGAGGCTGCCTGTATACTGCCACTGGGGAGGCTGCCTGTATACTACCACTGGGGAGGCTGCCTGTATACTGCCACTGGGGAGGCTGCCTGTATACTGCCACTGGGGAGGCTGCCTGTATACTACCACTGGGGAGGCTGCCTGTATACTACCACTGGGGAGGCTGCCTGTATACTACCACTGGGGAGGCTGCCTGTATACTACCACTGGGGAGGCTGCCTGTATACTACCACTGGGGAGGCTGCCTGTATACTACCACTGGGGAGGCTGCCTGTATACTACCACTGGGGAGGCTGCCTGTATACTACCACTGGGGAGGCTGCCTGTATACTACCACTGGGGAGGCTGCCTGTATACTACCACTGGGGAGGCTGCCTGTATACTACCACTGGGGAGGCTGCCTGTATACTACCACTGGGGAGGCTGCCTATATACTACCACTGGGGAGGCTGCCTTTATACTACCACTGGGAGTCTGCCTTTATACTGCCACTGGGGAGGCTGCCTATATACTACCACTGGGGAGTCTGCCTGTATACTACCACTGGGGAGGCTGCCTGTATACTACCACTGGGGAGTCTGCCTGTATACTACCACTGGGGAGGCTGCCTGTATACTACCACTGGGGAGGCTGCCTGTATACTACCACTGGGGAGGCTGCTGTATACCACACTACTGGGGGATGTGTACCTGTGCTGGGGTCCACCCTCGGCTTATACACGAGTCAATAGGTTTTCCCAGGTTTTGGGGGCAAAAGTAGGGGGTCGGCTTATATACGAGTATATACGGTATATATTTTTCTCCCTGTGTGGTAAAAGTAATAACGATTCTTTGGATCAGTACGATTGCAGCAATACCACATTTATACCATACTAGCTGTAGTACCTGGCTACGCCCGGGTTAAGAAATAACTGCTGTTAGCTATAACAAAATAGAATTTGAATATGTCATATTAATGACCTGTAAGAAAATAGAAGCTGAGCTGTGATTGATTGCTATAGGCAGCCTGATAAATCTCCAGCCAATAGTAAACCCTTCCCCGGCCGGGCAGTATGTTACCTCACACATACACATAATAGACTGACATCTGTCTTAATTCCCTATATGGCACGTGTTGCACATTGGCTGTTTTTAATCAGATGTTTATTTTTGGAAATTAAACATACCAGATGTATGAGGCGAGTTGTGTGAGACGATTTGTGCACATCTGTGTCAGTCTGTGTGGTGCGTGTGTCCCTGGGGTGTGCATGTGTCCCTGTGGTGTGTGTCCTTTTGGGAGGGAGGGGTGACCCTGTGGTGCGTGCCCTTGTGGGGAGAGGGGTGGGTCTGTGGTGTGTGTCCATCCCTATGGGGTCTGTGTGTCTCTATGTCCCTGTGGGGTGTGTATGTGTGTATGTCCTTGTGGTGTGTGTCAGAGAGCATATAGTATAGCTCGACCACCGTTTAGGTGCACAAGGGAAAAATAGGCCACAAAGTCTTTAAATATATCCCCGGCACACAATAAAAGAAGAGAGATGATTATCCTTTTTGTGGTTTTTATTTTTGAAGGTGAAAAACAGGTTGTATCACGCAACGTTTCGGCTCCAGTTGAGCCTTTCTCAAGTGAGTCTTCTGTATATATAGAAAGGGGGTTTGTGGTTCAGTTCCCACATGAGCAACTGCTCAGGCCAGTACCTGCCTGTTTGAGGTACTCAGCATATGACTCCGTCCTTTGTGTCAGTGCAGCAGCATGGTGGCTGGTCTGGGTGGATGGACAGGCTCCTGTCCATCCACCCAGACCAGCCACCATGCTGCTGCACTGACACAAAGGACGGAGTCATATGCTGAGTACCTCAAACAGGAGGTACTGGCCTGAGCAGTTGCTCATGTGGGAACTGAACCACAAACCCCCTTTCTATATATACAGAAGACTCACTTGAGAAAGGCTCAACTGGAGCCGAAACGTTGTGTGATACAACCTGTTTTTCACCTTCAAAAATAAAAACCACAAAAAGGATAATCCTCTCTCTTCTTTTATTGTGTGCCTGGGATATATTTAAAGACCTTGTGGTGTGTGTGTCCCTGTGGGGTGAGTGCATGTGTCCTTATAGGGTGTGTATGTGTGTGTCCCTGTGGGGGGTGTCTGTGTGGTGTGTGTCTCTGTGTTGTGTGTGTTTTGTGTTCGGGTACGTGGTGAGTATCCAATGTTGGGGCTCCACCTTAGCTGTTACTCTTGGTGTGCTTGTGGTGTGTATACATGTCCTTGTGCGTGGTGAATATTCCATGTCAGGGCCCCACCTTAGTGACTATATGGTGTTAGTCTTTGGTGCTGTCATTAAGCCCCTCTCATTTACAACTGTCAACTGGTAACTGTCACTTTTCTGATCATCATAATGGGAGACCCAGACAATGGGGTTTAGGGCACTGCCCTCCGGAGGCCACACTAGGTACTACAAGTTTGTAGTAACCGCCCCCTCCGCTTATAAACCCCTACCGCAGGAGATATCCTCAGTTTTAAACTTAGTGTGCTCGGAGGATCACACGCTTTGCTTACACATCACAGCATTCTCACAGCTTACGTGATGGCTTATGAAGACATAGAAAGTCCCCGTCGGGGACATACCGGCAGTCTCCCTGTTCACCCTTGGGGAACACGCAGGTCGAGGTACTGGAGGGCCCAGAGCCTGGACACTTCGTGTCCTCCCGGTACGCTGCCGCGCTCCTTCCCATCCTTCCTTGGGGCTCTGGGAAGTGGGAGACAGGAGCCTTGCACAGCTCCGCTCCGTCCGAGGCCTCCCTAAATGGTGCTCACAGACCGGACTGGAGCCAGCCCAGTCCGAGGCCTCCCTAAATGGTGCTTACAGACCGGACTGGTGCTGAACCCCCCCGTCCGAGGCCTCACTAAATGGTGCTTACAGACCGGACCGGCACTGAGGTACTGTGTGTCTCTCCTGTGTGCCTGGGGGTAGTGTCCGGCACTATGTGTGTTCTGACACTCAGACCGCGCGTACCCCTCGGGGTCCGCGGTTCTGGCGGTGTTCCCTGTGCTGGGGTCACCCTAGCTGACCGCCCTGTGTGTCACAGGGGCTGAGGCTGCGGGCCACAGATTTGTTTGTCTGAGCCCTGGGTATGGTGCTTGCACGATATCTCCCGCGCTGCGGGCTCCGGCACCAGATTCTTAAGATGGCTGCCTGGAGAGATGAGGAGCAGCCCACGGGATGACGTCATCGCTGGGCGTGTGTGTGTGCCTTCCCGGGTTTTTTTCTGCACGACCCCCGACTCGGCCGGCGGCGGCCATTTTCTCCTCACTTCCCTGCTGGGACTGGTTGAGTGCACTGCTGCACTCCCGGGGAGACCTTGCGGAGCCCTTTCGGAGGCCACACACGCGTCGCTCCTCTCCACCGCATTAGCGGTCGGTAAGCCACCGGTGTACCGGTTTTCTGATTGGCTTATTTCCCCTGCTGTCGGTATGTCCTCAGCAAGGAAAGTGCTGCTAAGGCAGGCAGTACAACCGCTACCTGTGCTACGTGCAACGGGACGCTGGTTGGGGGGTCCTGCAATAACTGCGGACACCACGATGCCCGAGCTGATAGTGCAGAGACTGCAGCTCCGGTGCTGTACCCAGAGGTGCAGGTGATCCCAGGGCCATGGGAAACGCAGAATAAGATTAATGAATCTGTGTTATCCAAGCTGTCCTCCATGTCGCAATCCCTGAAGGCGCTGACGAGGAGGCTGGAAATCCCAGCTAATCCTTCAAGTTACCCCCGGGTGTCACCCGTTTCAACCGCGAGACCCCTTAAGCGGGCTCGCCGAGATGACTCCCCCGAGATCCAGACCCTCTCTGAGGAGGAGCATCACTCCGAGGGTGATGAGGAGGATGGGGGGTCAGTTCTCGAGTCTGTGTCAGAACCACCAGACGGGGTGGAGGACTTGGTATCCTCCATCAACGAGACTCTGCGTCTCGTGGCACCCCCTGCGGAGGTGGAACTCCATCCGAAGGAGGTGTATCAGTGGTTGCAGCCGGAGGCTCGACCATGTGGCTCCTTTATGGACCACACTAATTTCGGAAGGGTGGTCAGAGCGCCCAGGATTCACCCTGGACGGCGTTATGTCCGCAAATCTAAGGACAATCGATTCCCCTTCCCCCAGGAGGTGCTTCAGGAGTGGTCGCAGTCCCCGAAGGTGGACGCTTCCATGACCAGGATAGCTGCACGCTCCCTTTTCTCTGCCTCTGATAGCTCCTCGTTGAAGGACGCGACGGGTAGACAGGTCGAACAACTCGCCAAGTCTTCTTATGAGGCTGTGGGGTCTTCATTTGCCCCCAATTTTGCAACAGTCTGGACCCTGCAGGCGATCACCACCTGTTTGGATGGTATCACTGACCTGGCGGGGTCCAACTCAGAGGTCCTGGCGCTTACCGATAGGGCACGGGCCTACGCGGATTACGCCAGGACGGCTACCTTGGAGACTGCCACCCGCTCTGCTGTGGCCTCGGCCAATGCTATTGCGATCCGCAGGTTGTTGTGGCTGCGTCTATGGGACTCAGATACCACGTCAAAGAAGATTTTGCAAAATCTTCCATTCTCTGGTGACAGGCTCTTTGGAACTGAGCTGGACAAGCTGATAAAGGATTCTGCGGAGTCTAAGATTCCACAGAATAAGCCTAAGCCGCGGTATATACCGTCAAAAGGAACCCTAAACAGTGGTCCTTTCGCTCCAGCTCGCAATCCTCCGCACCGTCCGCTCGCACGGACAGAAGGGGCAAAACCTCTACTCAGTGGCGCCCCAAAGGTCGCCAGAAGAAGCCGGCGGGGGCAGCAGCTGCCACCCCCAAATCCACTTCCGCATGACTCGCTCTCTCGTCCTGCCGCCCCACAGGTGGGGGGCCGCCTGTCCCAATTCCGGGACAGATGGTTACTCCACGTTCAAGATCAGTGGGTCCGAGACGTTGTCTCGCGCGGCTACAGGATAGAGCTGACGTCGCGTCCAGCGCACCGATTCCATCGGTCTGTCCCATCCCCAGAAAAGGCTCAGGCTTTTCACCTGGTGTTGGAGGGACTCCACAGAGACGGGGTAGTGGTTCCAGTGCCTTCTGGGGAAAGATTCAGGGGTTTTTACTCCAACCTCTTTATTGTCCCGAAGGACGGCTCGTTTCGTCCAGTTCTGGACCTCAAGTTGTTCAACCGTCACGTGTTGGTTCGGAAGTTCCGCATGGAATCCCTGCGCTCCGTGATCGCGGCTGTGTCGCAGGGAGATTTCCTAGCGTCCATAGATATCAGGGATGCTTACCTTCACGTACCCATTGCACCGGCTCATCAGCGCTGGTTACGATTCGCAGTGGGGGACGAACACTTCCAGTTCGTGGCGCTACCTTTCGGGTTGGCCTCGGCACCGCGGGTGTTCACAAAAGTGATGGCCGCTATGATGGCTCTCCTACATGTGCAGGGACATGCCGTCATACCCTATCTAGACGACCTGCTGGTCAGGGCGCCTTCGGAACGCCTTTGTCGGAAAAGCCTGGAGGTGACCATACAGTCTCTGGAACAGTTTGGGTGGCTTCTCAATATTCAGAAATCGACCCTGATTCCGACCCAGTCACTGACGTATCTGGGCATGGACTTCCACACAGACTCAGCTCTGGTGTCTCTGCCACGAGCCAAACAGCTGGCCATCCAATCAGGAGTGCAAGATCTCCTCCTGTCACAGCACTCATCCCTACGGGTTTTGATGAAGCTGGTGGGGCGCATGGTGGCAGCAATAGAGGCGGTGCCTTTCGCACAATTTCGCCTCCGTCCTCTCCAGCTGGAAATCCTCCGCAGATGGGACAAGAGGACGTCCTCTCTAGATCGGCTGGTGGTCCTTTCCCAACCAACCAGGGATTCCCTACAGTGGTGGCTTCAGCCATGTCACTTGTCACGGGGCCGGTCCTTTCTCAAACCGCCATGGTTAGTGGTGACCACCGACGCCAGTCTCAAGGGCTGGGGTGCAGTGTTCTTACACCACAGGGCTCAAGGCCTCTGGACGCAGTCGGAGTCGGCGTTGCAAATCAACGTGCTGGAGATCAAGGCGGTCTATCTGGCACTTCTGGCGTTTCAGACGTTCCTGTCAGGACAGCCCATTCGGGTTCAGTCCGACAATGCGACGGCCGTCGCCTATATAAACCATCAGGGAGGGACCAGAAGTGCTCAGGCCCTCGCCGAAGTCCACCGCATTCTATCCTGGGTGGAGGACAACGGCTGCCTGATCTCCGCAGTTCACATCCCAGGGGTCGAGAACTGGGAGGCCGACTATCTAAGCCGGCAGGGGATGGACGCCGGAGAATGGTCTCTTCATCCGGACGTCTTCCGGGACATCTGCAGCAGATAGGGCACCCCGGATGTGGACCTGATGGCCTCGCAGCTGAATCATCAGGTGCCACAATACATGGCGAGGTCGTGGGACCCTCAGTCTCTGGGGCGGATGCTCTGATCCTGTGTTGGTCCAGTTTTTAACTTCCATATGTGTTCCCCCCTCTGGCACTGATTCCCAAGGTCCTGTGGAAAATCAGGACGGAGTGCCACGAAGTCATTCTAGTGGCACCGGATTGGCCCAGGAGATCCTGGTATCCGGATCTGTGGCATCTGTCAGGAGGGAACCGGTGGGCTCTTCCAGAACGCTCAGATCTTCTCGCGCAAGGCCCCTTCTTCCACCTCAATTCCAGGGCCCTCAGATTGACTGCATGGCTCTTGAGGCCTGGCTTTTGACCTCTAGAGGGTTCTCTCCTGCAGTGGTTGACACCATGACCCGGGCTAGAAAGTCAGTGTCTCGGAAGATATACCACAGAACGTGGAAAATCTTCTTCACCTGGTGTGCCTCTGGTGGACGGTCACCGTGGCCTTTGTCAATTCCGACTCTGTTGTCTTTTCTACAGTCGGGCTTGGAGTTGGGATTATCCCTCAGTTCCCTGAAGGGTCAGGTATCAGCCCTTTCGGTGCTGTTTGACAGGCGCTTGGCACTCCTTCCGAAGGTCCGTCATTTTCTGCAGGGGGTGTCTCGGGTGGTTCCGCCATACAGGCGACCGCTGGACCCTTGGGATCTTAACATGGTCCTGGCGGCTTTGCAGAAACCGCCGTTCGAGCCTATGAGGGACGTTTCCCTCTCTCGACTGTCCCAGAAAGTGGTTTTTCTGGTGGCAATTACGTCTCTGAGACGTATTTCGGAATTGGCTGCACTGTCGTGCAAGTCACCTTTCCTGGTGATCCACCAGGATAAGGTGGTGTTGCGTCCGCGGGCAGAATTTTTGCCAAAGGTGGTTTCCACTTTCCACTTGAACCAAGAGATTGTTCTCCCATCATTTTGTCCCGCTCCAGTTCATCAGGTTGAGCGTGACCTCCACACTCTGGATCTCGTGAGGGCTGTACGCATTTATGTGTCCAGGACTGCCTCATTCCGGAGTTCGGACTCTCTGTTCGTCCTTACGGCGGGTCGCTGTAAGGGGTCCGCGGCGTCAAAATCGACCTTGGCCAGATGGATCAAGGCACCCATCCAAGAGGCTTACCGTTCTACTGGCGTGCCTCTCCCGGTGGGCTTGAAGGCTCACTCGACCAGAGCCGTCGGTGCCTCCTGGGCTTTGCGACATCGCGCTTCAGCTCTGCAGGTGTGTCAGGCGGCCACCTGGTCCAGCCTCCACACTTTCTCTAAGCACTATATGGTGCATGCCCATGCCTCTGCGGATGCTAGTTTGGGCAGGCGGGTCCTCCAGGCGGCGGTTGCCTACCTTTGAGGGGGACCGTGTCTTTAAACGTCTTTTTGAGGAACTCTTCCCGCCCTGGGGTTTGCTTTAGGACATCCCCATTGTCTGGGTCTCCCATTATGATGATCAGAAAAAAGAGAATTTTGTTTACTTACCGTAAATTCTTTTTTCTAGAATCATCAATGGGAGACCCAGCACCCACCCAGTTGTTCCGTTGGATGTTTTGTTTCCTTCTGGACTGTTCCCAGTGCACGGTCTTCCCGATGGTTCGGGTGTGGTTGGCCTCCTCGCAGCTTATGGACCAAACTGAGGATATCTCCTGCGGTAGGGGTTTATAAGCGGAGGGGGCGGTTACTACAAACTTGTAGTACCTAGTGTGGCCTCCGGAGGGCAGTGCCCTAAACCCCATTGTCTGGGTCTCCCATTGATGATTCTAGAAAAAAAATTTACGGTAAGTAAACAAAATTCTCTTTTTCTCTCCAGTATGTAGATAGGGCCAAAATTGTTTGGTGAATTGGAACGCGCAGGGTTAAAATTTCGCCTCACAACATAGCCTATGACGCTCTCGGGGTCCAGATGTGTGACTGTGCAAAATGTTGTGGCTGTAGTTGCGACGGTGTAGATGCCAATCCCGGATATACACACATACACACATTCAGCTTTATATATTAGATTTTTTTTGTTTTGTCGCTTTCGCACAATAAAAAGTTTTAGTAGAGCAATTTTGCATTGCTATTTTCTGAGAGCTATAACATTTTTATTTATCCTTTGTGAACTATATGCCGGCTTATTATTCTTTCTAGACAAGATAACATTTTCAGCAATTCTATTTTTATTTATATGCAAATTTGTGACCGCATTTTTATGAAAAAGCATCTTTTTGCCTCTTTTTTTCCCTTATGGTGTACACTAAAGGGTCCTTTTTTTTTCTTTTTCTTTTTACATGCATATATGCACAACACGGCCCCCATGGCGACAGATGCAGAATTTCCTGCATCAAAAAAGCGTGTATTGCGTAGCAAAAGCACAACATTTTTGCAACATAATTTCTTCTAAAAGGGGATGCAGATTTGATGTAGAAAATTCTGCATCACCTTGAAGGCTTAACTCCTTCACCCCCCCAGCCTGTTTTGATCTTCATGACCATGCCATTTTTTCCAATTCTGACCATTGTCACTTTGAGGTTTAAACTCTGGAATGCTGATCCCTGCAATTCTGTGAATGTTTTTTCGAGACATATTGGACCATGTTAGTGGTAAATTTAGGCCAAAAATTGTTGCCTTTACTTGTGAAAAAATAAAAAATTCAAAGAAAATTTTGCACATTTTAAACTTTTAATTTTTATACTGTTAAACCAGAGTTATAACACGCAATATTAATAAATAACATTCCCCACATGTTTGCTCTACATCAGCACCGTTTTGGAATTTTTTAAATTTTTTTTTTGTTAGGAAGTTAGAATGGTTTACAGTTAATCAGCAATTTCTCATTTTTCCAACATTTACAAAGCCATTTTTCTTGTTTAGGGACCACTTCACATGTGAAGTTACTTTTAGATGCCTGCATGACAGAAAACACGCAAAAGTGACACCATTCCTAAAACTGCACCGCTCAATGTGATTTTTAGTTGCTTGAAGTAGTGGATTAACCCTTCAGTTTCTTCACAGGAACTAAAGCAATGTGGAAGGAAAAAATGTTACTTTAGCCTTAAATTTTGCTTTTTCATGAGTGTAATAGGTTAAATGCACCAAAATTTGTTGGGCAATTTGTCCCAAGTACATACCGTATATACTCGCGTATAAGCCGAGTTTTTCAGCCCAAAAATTGGGCTGAAAAGTACCCCCCTCGGCTTATACGCGAGTCAGTGCTGTATACCGATGTATACATCGGTACATACCGATGTATACATCGGTATACAGCAGCCCCCGCATCCCCAGTAATCCAGGGCCCCCCCAGCGTCTCTCCGGTCACCTGAAAAGCAAACTATACTTATCAGTGTCCGCTGTCCGCGCCCGCTCGCCTCTGCCGTGACAGTGCCGTCTGCGATCCTCCATCTTCATGCGGCGTCTTCCGGGTTCCTGTGCTCGTCGCAGGGAATGACGTCATTCCCTGCGACGAGCACAGGAAACCGGAAGACGCCGCATGAAGAGAGGATCGCAGACGGCACTGTCACGGCAGAGGCTAGCGGGCGCGGACAGCGGACACTGATAAGTATAGTTTGCTTTTCAGGTGACCGGAGAGACGCTGGGGGGCCCTGGATTACTGGGGCCCTGTATACTACCGCTGGGGCTGCAATCTATACCACTGGGGCTGTATATACTACCACTGGGGCTGTATATACTACCACTTGGGCTGTATATACTACCACTTGGGCTGTATATACTACCACTGGGGCTGTATATACTACCACTGGGGCTGTATATACTACCACTGGGGCTGTATATACTACCACTGGGGCTGTATATACTACCACTGGGGCTGTATATACTGCTGGGGCCCTGTATACTACCGCTGGGGCTGCAATCTACTACCACTGGGGCTGTATATACTACCACTGGGGCTGTATATACTACCACTGGGGCTGAATATACCTGTGGGGCTGCTGTATACTACACTGGGGCTGTATATACCTGTGGGGCTGCTGTATACTACCACTGGGGCTGTATATACCTGTGGGGCTGCTGTATACTACCACTGGGGCTGTATATACCTGTGGGGCTGCTGTATACTACCACTGGGGCTGTATATACCTCTGGGGCTGCTGTATACTACCACTGGGGCTGTATATACCTCTGGGGCTGCTGTATACTACCACTGGGGCTGTATATACCTGTGGGGCTGCTGTATACTACCACTGGGGCTGTATATACCTCTGGGGCTGCTGGATGCTACCACTGGGGCTGTATATACCTCTGGGGCTGCTGGATGCTACCACTGGGGCTGTATATACCTGTGGGGCTGCTGTATACTACCACTGGGGCTGTATATACCTCTGGGGCTGCTGTATACTACCACTGGGGCTGTATATACTTCTGGGGCTGCTGTATACTACCACTGGGGCTGTATATACCTCTGGGGCTGCTGGATACTACCACTGGGGCTGTATATACCTCTGGGGCTGCTGGATGCTACCACTGGGGCTATATATACCTCTGGGGCTGCTGTATACTACCACTGGGGCTGTATATACCTCTGAGGCTGCTGTATACTACCTCTGGGGCTGCTGTATACTACCACTGGGGCTGCTGTATACTACCACTGGGGCTGCTGTATACTACCACTGGGGCTGCTGTATATACCTTTGGGGCTGCTGTATACTACCTCTGGGGCTGCTGTATACTACCTCTGGGGATGCTGTATACTACCACTGGGCTGTATATACCTCTGGGGCTGCTGGATACTACCACTGGGGCTGTATATACCTCTGGGGCTGCTGGATGCTACCACTGGGGCTATATATACCTCTGGGGCTGCTGTATACTACCAATGGGGCTGTATATACCTCTGAGGCTGCTGTATACTACCTCTGGGGCTGCTGTATACTACCTCTGGGGATGCTGTATACTACCACTGGGGCTGTATATACCTCTGGGGCTGCTGGATACTACCACTGGGGCTGTATATACCTCTGGGGCTGCTGGATGCTACCACTGGGGCTGTATATACCTCTGGGGCTGCTGTATACTACCAATGGGGCTGTATATACCTCTGAGGCTGCTGTATACTACCTCTGGGGCTGCTGTATACTACCACTGGGGCTGCTGTATACTACCACTGGGGCTGCTGTATACTACCTCTGGGGCTGCTGTATACTACCTCTGGGGCTGCTGTATACTACCTCTGGGGATGCTGTATACTACCACTGGGGCTGTATATACCTCTGGGGCTGCTGTATACTAACTACTGGAGCTGCTGCTGTATATACCACTGGGGCTGCTGCTGTATACTACCACTGGGGAGGCTGCTGTATACTACCATTGGGGGGCCTGTATACCACACTGCTGGGGGCTGTATACCTGTGCTGGAGTCCACCCTCGGCTTATACACGAGTCAATAGGTTTTCCCAGGTTTTGGGGGCAAAAGTAGGGGGGTCGGCTTATACACGGGTCGGCTTATACACGAGTATATACGGTAGATTCTCCATATGTGGCGGAAAATCTCTGGGCGCTCGGGAAGGGAAGGAGCGCCATTTGACTTTTTGAATGGAAAATTATCTGGAATCGTTAGCGCACACCTTGTTGCATTTGGGGAGCCACTGATGGGCCTAAATGGTGGAAACCCCTCACAAGTGACTGCATTTTGGAAACTGGACCACCCAAGGAATTTATCTAGATGTGTGGTGAGCACTTTCAAACCCAGTTGCTTCATACTTTTGCACCGCGAAAATGATTAAGTACTCCCCCACCCCCCACCACCACCACCACTAAAATTTAGTTTAAGTGCCAAGTTTTTAATTTTCACAAGGTCAACAGTAAATAATGTACTAGACATTTTTTGTGCAATTTCTCCTCAGTATGCCCCATGGTGAATGTGTTTGTCTGAGTGTGCCCCATATGTGTTGGAAAACCACTGTTCGAACACACGGCAATGTTCGGAAGGGATGGATTGACGTTTTGGTGCACAGGTTTTGATAGTGATTTGCGGGTGTCATGTTGTATTTGGTTTGCCCTTGATGTACCTAAAGAAAAGAAGTCCCTCACAAGTGACCCCATTCTGGAAACATGTCCCCTCCTTCCCTTTTCTCTTTGCCCCCCACAAGGAATTGAATTTATCTAGATATGTTGTGAGCACTTAACCCCAGATATTTCACAGAATTTTATAATGTTGAGCTGTCAAATGAGAAAAAAACTTTTTTACACCAACATTACACCAACTAAGGCTCAATTAATTCATTTTCACAGGGGCAACAGGATAAAATTGACCCACAATTGGATGTACAATTTCTCTTCACTGCGATGATTCTCAATATATGGCAGAAAACCACTGTTTGAGTGCATGTCAGGTCTCGGAAGGGAAGGAGCGATGTTTTGGAGCCCAGATTTTGATGGAATGGTCTGTGGGTGTCATGTCACATTTAGTTAGTCCTTGATGTACCTTAGCAATAAAATTCCTCCACAAGTGACCCTATTCTGAAAATTACAGACCACCCAAGGAATCTATCTAGATGTATAATGTGCACTTTGAAATGTGAAAAATGTTCTAGCACCAAATATTTTCATATTTACAAGGATAGCGGGAGAAATTAAACTCCAAAATGTGTTGTGGAATTTCTCCCGAATCCTCATATGTGGTGGAAAATGGTTTGCGGACATACAGCAGGGCCCAGAAGAGGGGTGCAATTTGATTTTTGGAGCACAGATTTTCCTAAAATAGTTTGTGGACTTCATTTGCGGAGCCCCTAAGTGCCAGAACAGCAAAACCCCCCTCAAGTTACCACATTTTGGAAATTGCACCCCTCTGGGAGTTGATCTGTGGCTGTAGTAATATTATAATCTGTGGAAAACACCCATGGCGTCAAGCCCAGTGAATTTTGCATTATTTAAAATTGCAAATAAGCCCTTACAGTGCCCAGTACATTGTAGTGCTTGCACATTGTGCCCAGCTTGTGCTTCTAGAGACACACCTCATAAATTACCGTATTTTGCGGACCTTGGGGCTCAATTTCTTTCCTCCAAATTTGGGAGGAAAGTGTGGGGTGTGACTTATGGTCTAAACTTAACATATGGGGAGAGTGCAGAGGCGGAGTGGAATCACACTTGCAGTATGCAGAAAAATGTCGGCCCTGCGGAAATCTGGTGTGGAGGAAGCCACGTAGGCATGATGCTTAAAGTGAAGGAATATTCATTAGCCGCCTCCTCGCCCACCTGTCAGTGCCGAGCAGTTGGCAAGGAGCAGCAAACGAATATAGCTTCACTTAAACATCAGACACACGTGCTCGCCCCAGCGCCGAACACAGGCAGCGTCTGAGGAGATAGTGTGTCAGGTGGGGAAGGAAGGAGCAGGGATCACTGCAGGAGGGACCACCGCAGTCGTGTACCTGACAGCACATCGCGGGCTGTGCTGATGCTGAATGCTCCCGTCATTCTAGGACCTGAGGTGAGGTAATGAAGGTGAGCTGGAACTTCACATGACCGCAAAGGGCCCTCCCTCTTCACCACAGGTCCTGCAGACCGCACACTAGAAACAATGCAGCTTCCTCTTACAGGACCTATGGTGAGGTGATAAGTGGGAGGGCTCTGTGTGGTCATGTGATGCTCCAGCCATTCATTACCTAACCACAGGTCCTGTAAACTGTAGAGAGAGATACTTTCTCCTCCCATCCTCCACGACAGCACAACAGGAGGTTGCCTCTTAACCCTAATGGGAGCAGGAAACACATAGAGCTTAAATAGCCCCTCCTACCACCAGTGTTTCCTGTGCCTTTGGGGCACACAGAGGTTTTCCTGAGAGCTGCAGGCAGCCAATTTTCTCCTTACTTAGGGCTGGTCGATTAGGCGATCGAGCACTGCTCCTTCCTTTCAGCGGGACCTCCCGCTCTCCTAAGCCTGATGGCCGAGTTGAGCGGGCTATTGGGGGCTGGCTCCTCCCGCAGTTCCAGCTTCTCCCCCTCCAGCCGTGGCGGCTGCGCGCGTCTTTGGTACCCGGAAGTGACGTGGAACACCTTTCGCGCGTCACTTCCTGGGGCGCAGCCGCGATGGCTGTGCTCGCCGGGAGTGACTGGGATTGCGTAGCTTCTGGGGGCGCGTTCGCAGTGGACCGCACGCCGAAAGTTGCTTCCTTACTGCTGCGCTCGCTGGCTGATGCAGCGACAGCAGGAGGTGGAGAGGGGATATACACCCCAGGTGTTGGGGCTTGTCAACACGGTTCCGGGACATAAGGACCCCTGATGAGGACACGGTTCAGGTAGGACTATTTTGGCATTATGTCTCAAGCTGCCCCTGATGGTGTGTCCATGGTTGCAGATGCAGAGCCCAGCACCCCCTCTGGCCCCGTGAGTAATACTAGGGTACAAAGTGGTTTTGCCCCAATTGGGCTGAGTCCTCATTTCCTTCTCTCCCTGTTGCATTTTTCAGGGAGGCAAGGAACAGGCACAGAAGACAAAATTCTCTTCCTCCAGAAGGTGTGGGGTCTGTAACAAGAAGCTGTCTCCCACCCGTATGAAGCTCTTATGCCCAGCCTGTACTGAGAAGGTCATGGGGGAAGAAAAGCCTGTCACTCATGGAGAAGCTTAAAACTCTCATTCAAAGGGAAATTCGGTGGTCTTTGGGTTCTGTGGCCGGTCCTCCGGCTGTTGCTCCCCCGTCGCCTGAGAGGCGTAAGATGATGGATCCCGATCCGGAGGAGTCTGAAATGTCTGCTTATGAGGAATGCCTGGCGGAAGAGTCCGATACACCCCAGGGCAGTGAAGGTCACTGACATTATTTTTCCTCTGAAGATATCGTTGAACTGGTCTCGGCTGTCCGGACCACCATGGGAATAGTGGAGGAAGAAGCTTCACACTCAGTTCAGGATATCATGTTTGGGGGGGGGTGTGGGGGGGAGGTGTGGGGGTTATGGTCAAAGAAGGCGGCCGTGTTCCCCGTCCATGATAGCTTAACGGACATGATCCAAGATGAATGGAAGCTTCCAGAGAAACGTTATGTGGTCCCAGGAGGGATGAAAGGCCGTTTCCCTATGGATGTATCAGTGTCCAAACTCTAAGCAGAGGTGCCACACGTGGATGTGCCAACAAGACCGCGTTGCCATTTGAGGACTCATCACAGTTAAAAGATCCAATGGATCGTAAGGCTGATAGCTTACTGAAGAAATCCTGGGAGTCCTTGTCCTTTCTTTTAACATCTAATATCGCTTGTACTGGTGGGGCCCAGTCAATGTTCCAGTGGCTGGACCAGTTACAGTCCCATGTTGCGGGGGGTATGCTCAGAGATGATATGCTGGCCTCTATTTCCCTCCTGCAGAAAGCATCAAGTTTTCATGCCGATGCGTCAGCCGAGTCCATCAGAGCTGCTGCCAGTGCTATGGTCCTCTCAAATACCGCTAGGAGTGCGGTCTGGCTGAGGTCTTGGTCTGGGAATATGGCATCTAAGAGTAAACTTTTTTTCTATTCCCTTCCAAGGGGAGTACGTGTTCGGCCAGGTCCTAGAACAGCTTTTGGAGAAAGGCTCCGGCAGTCCCTTCTTATCGGAGACAAAGGCGAAGACTGAGTCCTTTAGGCCACAGCATTCTTTTCAGTCCCACTACTAGTCGCATTCCCAGCCCCAGAAGGACAAAGGGAAGAGCTGCCGTTGGAACTGGGGAAGTGGGGGAAAGGGGAAAGATCCCCAGGACAGGAAGTGACGCCATTCCGGTGGGGGGAAAGGCTTTCCCACTTCCGCCCCCAGTGGCAGCAGATTACATCTTACCCCATCATCCTCCGGATCATCAAAGACAGGGGATGTGAATTCTGTTCTCTTCCCAACCATCTCCCCCCCCCCCCCCCCTCATTATTCGGTAACTGCTCTGTCCTCTCCAAAGTTGCAATCTTCCCTTTGGAAGGAGGTTTAGAGTCTGCTTCATAAGGGCGCCGTCATTCTGGTCCCCATGGGGGAGGTAGGAGAGGGCCATTATTCGTGCCTCTTTCTGGTGACGAAACCAGGGGGTTCTTGCCGCACCATAATCAATGTCAGGACTCTGAACTCTCGAGTGGTGTATGCTCGTTTCAAGATGGATCTACAGTTCCGCTAATCGGGAGGAATTATGTAATGGCAACGTTGGATCTACAGAATGCTTACTATCACATCCCTATCTATGGGGCAGACCAACGGTTTGAATCCGGTTTCAGGGACAGGTCCATCATTTTCAATTCAGTGTGCTCCCATTTGGCCTGTCCTCTGCCCCACACATGTTCACGAAGGTCATGGAAGAGGTCATGGCTTTTGTCAGGAAGAAGGGCATTGTGATAGTTCCCTACTTAGACGACTTCCTGATAGCGGCTTCCTCCGAGAGCCTTTTGAGGACACACACTCGAGCTGCTCCAGATCCTTCGCTCCCTGGGCTGGCTGGCTGAACATCCTGAAGTCGAGCCTGACGCCTTTTCGGAAGAAAGTGTTCCTCGGCTGTCTCCTGGATTCTGCCAAACAGATGAGTTTTCTTCCACCAGACAAGCATGTTCTTCTGCACACCAAGCTTCGCTCTCTCCTCCGATGTCACAGGGTCCCTATTCGCTCCGCCATGTCAGTGCTGGGGTCCATGACGGCCTGCATTCCCATGGTCCCGTTGACCCAAGCGCACTCAAGGGTGCTTCAGTTGCACATCCCCTCCCTCTGGAATGGGCTCCCATCGGGCCTCCATTCCAAGATCCTGTTGCCCCCGGTGGTACGACAGTCTCTCCAGTGGTGGATGGATCCAGAGATCCCACAGAAGGGTTTTTCATGGCTCCAGGTTCCCCTGGTGACAGTCTATACTGATGCCAGCCAAAGGGGTTGGGGGGCTATGGTCTCCCATTCCTCCTTTCAGGGTCGCTGGTCACGCCAGGTAAGCGAGCGAACTTCCAAGAGCTCTGTGCAGTGCAGGAAACGCTCTGAGCAGGCTGGGCCTTACTTCATGGGACCCATGCGAAGGTCTTCTCAGACAATGTTACGACGGTAGCACATCTGCATCATCCGGGGGGTACCCACTTCCGAAGTCTGCTAAATGTCTCTGCTTGCATCTTCTCCTGGGTAGAGCGCCATCTTCTTTCCATTTCGGCATTTCATTTGGAAGGGCCTCGGAACGTAGAAGCGGATTTCCAGAGTTGTCAAGATATCCTTCTGGGCGAATGGAGTCTCCATCCGTATGTCTTCCAAGACCTGACCGGGATTTGGGGGTGTCCAGACGTGGATCTGTTTGCCAGTAGTCAGAATGCTCAGGTCGATCGTTATTTTTTTCTCCACCAGGATGGGTCCTGTTTGGCAGTGGACGCTCTTGCTCAACCTTGGCGGTTCAGCCTGGGTTATGCTTTTCCTCCAATCCCTCTGTTACCACGAGTCCTATAGAAAATCAGAACAGAGCAGGTTCCTACAATTCTCATCGCTCCTTAATGGCCTCAATGGAGCTGGTTTGCAATGCTCAACTAGATGACAACGGCAGCACCAATCCATCTTCCCCTCCGGTGGGATCTTCTCCATCAGGGTCCTATCTTCCGGACAGAACTAGCCCATCTCCAGCTGACTGCCTGGCTTCTGAATGCGATCTTCTGAGGCATCAGGGTCTTTTGGAGAAGGTGATTACTACCCTGAGGAGTTGTAGGAAGCCAGTTACAAATGCCATCTACGTCAAAGTCTGGAAAGTTTTCCATGCCTGGTGCGGGGCATCCCCTCCGGATCCCTTCCATCCCAACATTGCCTCCATTCTGAATTTTCTGCAGGACGGGTTGGACAAGGGTTTGCGTCCTAGTACTCTCAAGGTCCAAGTGTCAGCTCTTAGTACCTTTTTCAACCAGTCCTTGGCTGAGCATCCGTGGATCCAACGATTTATGAGAGCGGCTTCCCGACTTCGTCCACGGAGATTCAACTCTTGTCCTCCATGGGACCTCAACATAGTGCTGACTGGACTATCGGGTTCTTCGTTTGAGCCATTGTCTTCCCTAGGCTTGAGCAAGCTGTCCTGGAAAACGGCCTTCTTGTTGGCCATAACATCAGCAAGACAGGTTAGTGAGCTCCATGCCCTTTTGATTACTGAACCTTCTCTCAGGATTCTTTGATGATTGCCTGATACTCCGACTGGATCCATCATTCCTCCCAAAGGTCTCCTCAGATTTCCTTCGTTCCCAGGAGATAGTGTTGCCATCTTTCTGTCAGAACCCAGCTACTGACCGAGAAAGGGATTTTCATATGTTGAATATCTGTCAAACTGTATTGGTTTATCTCCAGCAGACGCGACCTTGGCTTTTGGACAATAACCTTTTCATCAAATACAGGGGTCGAAATAAGGGAAAGAAGGCTTCTAGGAGTACCATTGCGACTTGGATTAAACGTGCTTTGGCAGTCATATTCGTGTCAAGATCTTGTTCCTCCCCTTAATCTGAAGGCGCATTCCACCCGTGCTGTGTCTGTCTCCTGGGCTGAGAAGGCGGATGCGAGCATCGAGCTAATCTGCAAAGGAGCCACGTGGGCATCTATTCATACTTTTACCAAGTATTATCATCTGGATGTCCTGAGACGTGTGGATTTGGGCTTCAGAAGGACGGTCCGTCAAGCCGTGGTCCCACCCAAGTCATATTTTCTTTGGTATTACTCCTGTTGTGCTGTCGCGGAGGATGGGAGAAGAAAACAGAATTAGACTTACCTGTAATTCTCTTTTGGTGAATCCTCCACAACAGCACGAGTAATTCCCTCTCTGTTTAACATTTTTTTCTTTTCCTACTTGTGTAAGTAAATCTTGGAACTTCTTTTTCCGTCGGTCCTTGTTAAACACTGGTGGTAGGAAATGGGAGGGGCTATTTAACCTCTTTGTGTTTCCTGCCCCTATTGGGGCCAAGAGGCAACCTCCTGTTGTGCTGTTGTGGAGGATTCCCCGAAAGAGAATTCCCAGTAAGTCTAATTCCGTTTTTGGTTTTCTAGCATGGCTGGCTGGCTGCAGGACCTGCACTGATGTGAGCACAGCCTGTACAAGTAAGAATTAAAGGTTTAGCAATTCCAGCACATAAAGCACTCTGCCACTCCTGTGATGAACTATAATTTCCAGCATGCCAGCAGGACATGCTGGGAGTTGTAGATTTCCCATGGGATCTTAAAGTAGAACTCCAGTGTTATTTTTCAGTGCTGCAGTGGTGCTTTAAATATAAGCCCTGTGCCCACTTTCTTATACTCACCGTCCAGTGTCTTCATATAGTACTTGTCTGACACCACACTGGTCCCGCAGCACCATCTTCAGCCCTTAGCTTCCAACATAACATACTATTATATATAAGAACAACATATATAATAGTATGTTATTTATGGTATTAAATATTTTACCACATTTTTTGCTTCAAATATTTTTTACCTATTTTCCACCTCTAAAATCTGAGTGCGTCTTATAGTCCGAAAAATATGTGCTTCTTCCTTTAAACAATGCCAAATATGTGGACGGTTACTGTCACTTGGACTGTGTGGGGCTCAAAAGGGACGGGGGGCATTTGGATTTAGGTGCACAGGTTTTGTTGGTTTCCTTTTTGGGTAGAGGCGCAATAGCACTTTTCCAGAGTCTTTGTGCATCCAGTAACTTGGAAGCCCCTTAGATGTCTATTTGGGGACTTGTTTGTTGAGTTGAATGGTTTTGGTGGTGATTTGGGTACAGAACAGTTGGATCAGTTCACATTTATCCTGTGTTCTATGCTGAGCACTTAAATTTAGGTTTCCAGCTACATCTTTAAAATGTGATTCAGGTGAAACCGCAGGAGAGTTACTTCGGGCTCGTCTGGCCTCTGTTCAACTCTTTTAAAAAGTGCTAAAAAGTGCAAAAGTGGTTGGTTGACCACGCTTTTTTGCACACCTAAAAAGACACTCAAGAGAATGGTCACAACCGGATTACAGGTCAGATGGGAGTTCAAAGTTACTACCTCTGCCTCATTACAGAGAATTTTCCATTGGGAATTTTGTCTGAATCACGGTTTTCAGAGATTTATTCATAATTGATACATGAAGAGTGCAAGATAACTGTGAGCTGAGCCTTACTGCGATCTTTAGGAAACAAACTAATCAGCAGCAGTTAAAGAATTGACTTACTATTTTTACCCCGTTCACCTTGCAGTATAAGTGATTAGGCGGCTTTATTTGTCAGTACAATCGCAGCGATACCAGATTTATATATTTACTTTTTTTTTTAAGGTTTGGCTACTATCGCACTACAAAATTAAGGATTTCTCAGTCGCCTCATTGTGGGACACAAAATCATGGGTGTTATGCTGCTGTCATTATGAGGCTGACACTAAGTGAATATAAAAAAACACATTAGCTTCTCCCTTGCAGTATACATCATCTGGCTGGCACAAGTCAAACCAGTTTCAGCTTAGTGTCAGAAGGAGCAGATGCGGTCTTACAGACCCACATCCATAGTTTAGCCTTCTTTCATTTACTATCCCTTTGATGAAAGAAGATCCCAGACTGGCAACGGTTCCCTTAAGGGCGCTGTTCTCCCACAACCAACAACAGATGGGAACGTGGAGTGTCGCCTCCATGTACCTCCTTCTGCAGCAATGTTTTTAATTTATGGGTTACACCTCATTTTTTTCCTAAAAGGTTTTCCTGGTATGGACGCAGGGCCATGGTTTCCCTAAGGGTGCTGATCTCTCACAACCACCAACAGAAGGGCACGTGGAGTGTCGCCTCCTCGTATCCCCCTCTCCACCTGGCGTACAATAATTTTTTTTCCCCTGCAGTTTGGCACCTGTTCTGCTGAGAAACCCCCACTGCATCACTCGTGCGGGACAGAAGTGATACATGACAGTCAGGAGAATCCTCTTCCTCCCTATGGTCCCTCACCAACAGGAGCCTAGGTGGAGGGTACCTTCACGGATTTCACCTATGCTGCAGTCCCCACAGGGAGACTCGCGCTGCCTGCAGATCACGGACAGTGGAGGCCCCGGCAGCACATCTGGTGAGACCTTTTCAAATTGGGACTGTTGCGGTGGAGAGCTCCCCTGGCTGTCCCTTGCTTCCGTCTCCCAGCTCGGTGCTGTTCCACCCGGCCATGAGGACAAATTTAGGACTTGGCCCGGGCCTTCTCTGCAGCATGCCAATCGCTGTTCTACACTCCCCTTCCTGCACCCACATGGTGCTCATGCTTACCGGTCATTATTTAGTGTGTAGATCCTGCTGTGATCCATCGGGCTCCACTGGACCTTCAGGCTGCATCGGTGGGCTTCGGACAATCATTCCTTGGCTCTGTTATTTCTGCTGCAGCTCCTGCACCCTTAATAGCCATAGCCCACAACGTACCACCCAGACCATACATTTTACTATTTTTGTGTGTTCACACACTTGGCAATTTAATATGTAAAACTCAAAGTCCACAGAGAAAATCCCAAAGACCCATTCCATCCCTTATACCTCGTGCGTCACTTGCCAATCTAGCCTGCCGCGCGGACATACCACTCCACACTTCCGGCAGGTGACCCTGCAGGCACCCAGGAGCCCTCCGCCGACACTGTATCCAGTGGCCCTAGCCCACCTGATTGGGCCCTATTCCTGTCTCAGTCCATTGACAGGTTATCTAATACCCTCTTCCAGGCCTTGCAGTGCCATCCCACGGGCAGCTTAGTCCACCAGACTATTTCACCGGAGGACCCATCAGACAGGGACAGGTCACATCCTATGACCTCAGATGCGACGAGAAAAGACTGCACAGAAGTGCTTCACCCGCTTCGTCCCAAGGCTCTGAGGCTTCCTTTACATGGATTCTGGTCCTGTCTCAACCTTACCTGATGGCTACGATGCCCCGGATTCAAGAGTCCGACCGAGTACTTCTTTTGACCCGGATTCCCCTGATATGCAGGCTATGGTCGACAGCCTTATTACCGCGGTCAATCAGATGCTAAAAGTAGACAACACCTCCAAATCACACAATCTCCTTTAAGACAGTCAAACGTCTGCACAAATCCTTTGCAAACCACCCTGATTTTCCAGATATTTTGACAAAGCATAGAGAACGACCAGACAAACGGTTTGTGGCTCAGAAGACCATTGGGTCTCGATAACCGTTCCCCTCTGCTCTTTTTAAAGACTGGGTGGACTCCCCGCAAGTTGATCCCCCAGTCTCCTGTCTAGCTGCTAAGATGTTACTCTCCTTGCTGGACGGCTCCTCTACTAAAGACCCAACTGATAGGTTGAGCAATTTGCCTGCTCAGTATTTGAGGCTGCAGGTTCGTCCCTTTAACCATCATTCGCTTTGGTATGGTTTCCAAATCAATAATGGCCTGGGCCGATACTTTGCAGAAGACTCTGCAGGACTGTGACCTCCCACTGGAGATGTCAGATTTGGCCGCCCAAATATCTGACTGGGGAACACCTGATAAATGCTTCCCTGGACACGACCACTTGTGCCACCCTCATGGCCTCAAACGTGATCACTAGGCATGTGCAAGTACTGAAGTAATCAGACTCGCTATGCTTGCAACGAGTAGGTCCTGGTACTCTGTACTTGTTGCGAGTATAGTGAGTCCGATTGAAATGCGAGTACTTTCGCAGTGTATCTATATATACACTGCAAAAGTACACTAAAAGTGAAGAAAAGTTGTTAAAAAACTTCATACTCTCCTTCCGACGCCTGCACCGGGACCCGAAAACCTCACCTCCGATGTGCGGCAAGGACCTGCCAGTCTGATAGCCAATCAGATGGCCAGACCTCACAAACCACGTGATCGCTACCAGCCACCTGATTGGCCAGATTGCCAGGTCATTGATGCACGTTCAAGACCTGGCAATCTGGCCAATCAGATGGCTGATGGCGATCACATGGTTTGTGACTTCCGGCCATCTGATTGGCCAGGTCACTCCCAACCACCTGATTGGCAATCAGACTGGCGGGTACTTGCCGCACATCGGAGGTGAGGTTTTCGGGTCCCGCTGCAGGCGTTGGAAGGAGAGTATGATGTTGTTTTTTTGTTTTTTTTTTTTTAACAACTTTTCTTCACTTTTAGTATACAAGTGCGTAAAGAAATGACATGGTAATTCTTTATCCGTGCGCGCTTTCTCCCATAAAAGCGCTGTGTATATTTACGCAGTGTCTGCACGGCAAAAGTGACTTTACATTCACTTTGCCGGCAGACGTACTGGCGCTTTTTTGAAAAGTGTGCACAAAAAAAAACACCGCAAACTGTGAACGTAGCCTAAATGCTTGTAATTTCTGCTGTAGTTTTCTGGCCATAGATTATTTTATTTTATTTTTTGCCCATGTAGCAAGCATCAAAGGTAGCAGTATGTGAACGTATCCCAAGTCTAATATTGGATCAATTATTGTCCTAGGAGACTGTAGGGTCTGCGAGACTGGTGAGAGGAGAAAGGAGGGCGCAGATCTAGGTGCAGCAGATAAGTAAATAGAGGTGATAGTGAAAATTATTCTCACCTTTTTGGTGTCTTGTATACTCTGCGTATATCCCTTTTAATAGGAAATTGGTGTGTCTGTCTGGATCTGCTGGCCTGCTGCTCGGTACCGGAGAAACGAACTGCCCAGTACAGGGTTCGTCAAGATGAGATGAAACCAGGAAATTCCAGTTTGTCGTGGAGCGCTTCCAGATGATGCACAGGATACTCGGGAATAATAAAATACTTTCAAAATATACAGAGTATCCTATGCATCATCCACGACAAACCGGAATTTCCTGGTTTTATCCCAAGTCTAATATTAAACTTAATGGCCATGAAAATGGCATTATTTGTTTATATTACTTTTAAGTTTCTTTGGCAAAATATGTATAATAAACATGTAAGCAAATATGTATAATAAAAACATTATTTAAGCAATGTAACTTTCTTCTGAAATATTTAGCTTGTAAAAATGTGTCTTTTTATTAATAGGTTAAAGAGCTGCTTACTTCTTTTGGTCCTTTAAAGGCTTTCAATTTGGTGAAGGACAGTGCCACAGGCCTTTCTAAAGGGTATGCGTTTTGTGAATATGTGGATATCAATGTCACAGATCAGGTATGTAATGTTAAAAAGACTACTCACTGTAAATAAAATGGAGTATCTTTCTTAGGTTGAATTAAGCTTGTATTCTAAAAAATGCTCTTTGGCCATACTTGGCTCACAAGCATAGCTTAACATTTTCCTGAATTGTTGGATACAGAATGTTAACAATGGCTACATATTTTGGGTTAGAGTACAACACTGAGAAAATTTCAAAGATCTTTGCACAGAATTAGAAACCATACAGACCTGACAATGAGTAGGGAGTTTTAAACTAGATGAATATAGAATGTATTTACTTCAAGTAAGAATAAGCATTTTCTTTTTCTTTTTTTTTTTCTTTTTTTGGCGGGGGGGGAGAGCAGTTACTGTGTGAGTTAGTAAATTGCTCAATCCTAGCCAGCTTTGAATAAGGGGCAATTCCTGAAAGTTGGTCCAAAGGGCAAGGTAATTGGAGTATGTTGTTGATGTAGGCTGCTGAATTTGAGCTATGCACTGACAATTAGAAACGTGTTCTAGAAAGAGGAATCGTAGGCTAAATTTGAAATATACAGGAGCCCCAGCAGCCCCAGTGGTAGTATACAGGAGCCCCAGCAGCCCCAGTGGTAGTATACAGGAGCCCCAGCAGCCCCAGTGGTAGTATACAGGAGCCCCAGCAGCCCCAGTGGTAGTATACAGGAGCCCCAGTGGTAGTATACAGGAGCCCCAGCTGCCACAGTGGTAGTATACAGGAGCCCCAGTGGTAGTATACAGGAGCCCCAGCAGCCCCAGTGGTAGTATACAGGAGCCCCAGCAGCCCCAGTGGTAGTATACAGGAGCCCCAGCAGCCCCAGTGGTAGTATACAGCAGCCCCAGTGGTATACAGCAGGCCCCCAGGGGTACATATAGCAGCCCCCAGGGGGTACCCAGCAGCCCCCTGGGGGTACCAACAGCCCCCTGGGGGTACCAACAGCCCCCTGGGGGTACCAGCAGCCCCCTGGGGGTACCAGCAGCCCCCTGGGGTACCAGCCCCTGGGGGTACCAGCAGCGCCCTGGGGGTACCAGCAGCCCCCTGGGGGTACCCGCAGCCCCCAGGGGGTACCCAGCAGCCCCCAGGGGGTACCAGCAGCCCCCAGGGGGTACCAGCAGCCCCCTGGGGTACCAACAGCCCCCAAAAGCTGGCACTGTCCCCCCTTGTAAGGCCTCCCCCCCTGCTGCTTATACATTACCATCCCGGTGTTCTGATCGGCGCCGCTCCTCGGTGCTTCTTCTTCATCCTCCCGTACTCGCTCGCTGCATCCAGGATCTCCGGCGGTCGCGCGATGACGTCATATCGCTGCGACAGCCGGAGAACCCGGATGGATGCAGCGAGCGCGGATGGGAGGATGAAGATGCAGCACCGAGGAGCGGCGCCGATCAGAACACCGGGATGGTAATGTATAAGCAGCGGGGGGGGGGCCCTTACAAGGGGGGACAGTGCCAGCTTTTGGGGGGGCCATATGCACTGCTTCCCCCTGCGCTGATTGACAGGGGAAGCAGTGCATATATAATGAGCGGCCCCACGTGACGGGGCCGCTCATACAGCAGCCCCCCCCCCCCCGCCTCCTCCAGCCTCCACAGCCCCCCCCGTATATGATGACTCGTGTATAAGCCGAGGGGGGGGGACTTTTCAGCCCAAATTTTGGGCTAAAAAACTCGGCTTATACACGAGTATATACGGTGTGTGTATATATATATATATATATATATATATATATATATATATATATATATATAATATATATATATATATAATATATATATATATACACACACACAACGTAATAATGCACTAGAAGTGGCAAATAAAACCGTTTTCAACAAAAACATTCTAAATAACATTTGTGCAGTCTATGGCAATAGAATATCCTCCATCAGATCCTCCTTCATAGATGACCTCAAATCTGACCTAATAATGTTAAAGCTAGAGAACAACCTCTCTTCACTAAGGTTGGAGGCAAAGCTGCTACCACATGGCCAACATCTCTAACAATCTTCGGGTATAAAGGAATTGCCTCATGCACAGTCAGTTTTGATGAACGGTTGAATATTTTTATTTCTTTGAGAACAAGTGAAAAATTTTGCTGAAATATGGTCAATCTGCTTGCTATAGGAGACAGAGTGAAATCTTTTTCCTTGCGGCAACGCTTTGCCTGCGCCATGTCATCCAAATACTTGTCATAAGTTAAACTCATCTGATGAGGATGAACATATGGCAGCAGTAGCACTGTGAAGACCCAAGTCCTCTTACGCCTGGCAGTCCGTCCTGTAGGCCACTCATCCTAACTGCTACCACAGTCAGTTTAATTTCCTTTAGTAAGCTGTATACAATGACTTGAGTCCACATAAACAACTGCCAGAAGAATTTTATGTTCCAATAGCTGTGTCTCTGTTTCATTGAAACAGAAATGCAGTCTGCGATTAAACCTCCTCTTTAAGGCTGCTTTCACATCAGCGTTTTACGCTGATCGCGGCAGTTGCGGTGAAAAAACAGCAACTGCCGCGATTACCTCATAACGGCCGCACTTGCGGTTCACTTGCGGCAAACCCCATTTGCTTGCGGCAAGGGCGGTTTCGGCAGGCGCGGCCGCGAAAAAAACGCGGCATACCGCGGTTTTTTCGCGGCCGCAAGTGCCGAAACCGCACCTGCCGCACACTTAACGCAAACCCCATAGACATTGTATGGGGCTTGCCGCAAGTGTGCCGCGATCGCGGCCGTTATGCAGTAATTGCGGCAGTTGCGGATTTTTCACCGCTACTGCCGCGATCAGCGAAAAACGCTGATGTGAAATAACCCTAAGACAGGCAAAATAGCAAGTTCTTCCACTCCCTTATGAAAATGCCAGGAGTTAAATCCTCAATTTGTAATTTTTTAGTCACGGTAAATGGGTAATTAAGCAATTCCTTCAATTCAGCCACCTGTGTCCATTGACCTTCATTTAGAGTTACCTGAGGGTTCGCCATATCTATATGAAATGGTTTTAGTTCAAGCAATCGCTCAATCATTAAATAAGTGCTGCCCCACAGAGTGGCTTGATCGAGAATTGCCCCTTTCCCAGCACGTCTCTTCAAGATGTAATCAATATTAGGGGATCTGGTGGCAATAACCAATTTACTCACTTTTCCAATCAGATTTCCAGCATGTCCCTCTTGTCATACATTGACACACAAAATATTTTTCATGTTGAGTCACTGTGAAATGCTCAAATACAGCTGACTTCAGAGGAAGCTTCTTACACATTTTGTAATCATGCAAATTCACTCTCAAAATAATTTTGTCCTATAAAAAATAATATAATTCCAGCAAGGGAACCATGTACCAGTGGGGAAGATAAGTATTTGATACACTGACAATTTTGCAAGTTTTCCCACCTACAAAGAATGGAGAGGTCTGTAATAGTTATTATAGGTACACTTCACCTGTGAAAGACAAAATCTAAAAAAAAATCCAGAAAATCACATTGTATGATTTAAATAATTTTCATTTTATTGCATGAAATAAGTATTTGATACAATGGAAAAACAAAACTTAATATTTGGTACAGAAACCTTTGTTTGCTATTACAGAGGTCAGATGTTTCCTGTGGATTCTCTTCCACAATTGATTTGTACCTGATAAAAATTACAGACCTCTCCATTCTTTGTAGGAGGGAAAACTTGCAGAATTGATAGTGTATCAAATACTTATTTTTCCCAGTATAATTTTAGATAGACATAAAACTTTGCATGAATTAATAATACAGATGACAAATATAAAGTTTGTAAAATATGTTATTAGATAGCTTTACTTTGAATTTCCAAACTCAGGCTTTTCTTAGGGTACAGCTCACTAAATGTTTCACATCAGATTGCTTCATAGTCTATGAAGAGTGGATGAGGGGAGGGAGAAAGTTTGTTGTGCATCATACTCCAGGAACAAAGAAACTGATAACAGGGCTAATAACATGATGTTTTGGCTTCTATACCTATACAAGTCCTCATATAAGTCCTTATCAATCATGTTGCTGTATTTTCCCTGTATATTGTATGTGTATTGTATAGAAGCTAGCCTCCCAAAAATACATGAGCTCAGAGAAAAAAACAAACAAGCATCAAGCATACAGAGAGAACATACAGTATAGTGGACTATTGATTTATGCACAGTTTGTTGAAAGTTTAAGGCTACGTTCACACAGCGTATTTTGCTGTGTAATGCGCTTTTCCCTGCATATTTTGCTTTTTCCGCGTCTTTGTCTGCGCTTTTTTTACACTGAGTTTTTGCAGTGAAACGCAATTGTGGATACGCAGCCCAGCCAAACCTATGGGTTTTGGCAAAATCCATTCACATACTGCGTATTCCTGCACTTTTTTACGCTTGCACTTTCACTGCAAAAACGCCAGCGTAAAAAGAATAGACCTGTCAATTCTTTCTGCGTATTCTCACTGCAATTTCCCATTGCCGCCCACATTATAAAATGGGCTCTGGAAAAGCGCAGAGGAAAGCGCAGTGTGTGAAAGAAGCTGCGTATTTCACTAAAAACGCGCTTAAAAAGTGCAGCTGCGTAAAAAGCAGAAAAAATGTTGTCTGAATGCAGCCTAAATATGCTTTAATTACCTTAATCTTGTTAACCTGTTCACTCTAGCAATTCTGAGATGAGTGCATGCCTTCCTTCTCTCTGAGTGTGTTTAATTTTTGTAGAGGAGGAGCTTCACTGGTGCTGAAGTGCAGTACAGACTTCTCAGCTAAGACAAAGCCTAGATCTTTAGGCTACATTCACACAGCGGTTTTGCTGCATTTTATGCAGATCCGTTTTTTTGCAGTGAAATGCAGTGACTCTGGGCATCCCAACAAAGTGAATGGGCTTCAAGATATGATATTCAGACACAACGTTTTGTGAGGATCCGTATTTGGGCTCAAAAACGTATACTCACAAAGAATGAGCATGTCAGTTTGTGTGGCGTTTTTCTAATCTGCTATTGCTATTGAAATCATTATCTATGAGCTCAAAAAAATGCAGCAAAAACACATCACCTTATAGGTGATTTTTATTTTATTTAAAAAGCTGATCTGCTTTTGCCGCTGAAAAATGTATCCTCAAAAAACGCACAAAAATGCTGTGTGTGTATGTAGCCTTAGATCAGGAATAGAACAGCCATTTATAGGTCATTTCATATCTTTCCCATGTTTTTATGAAAAAATATTTAGCAATTTCTGCATTGAACTACTGTACTCAATTTATTATATACCGACTCCACCAAAATGGTCACAGGCTCCACAGCACTGCTTACTGGCCTATAATTTCCAAGTTTCTGTTTTAGTCCCCTTTTTGAATAGCACCACATTTGCTATATGCCAGTCCTGTGGTACAGACCCTGTTATTATGGAATCTTTAAAGATTAAAAAAAATGTTAGTCTATCCATGACGGTACTTAATTCCTGCAGTACTCTCTGGTGTATCCCATCCGGGCCTGGGGAAGGAGCGTCATTTAATCTTTGGAGCATAGACTTTGCTAAAATATTTTGCGGACTATTTGCAGAGCCCTTAAGTGCCAGAACAGCAGAGACCCCCTCAAGTGACCACATTTTGGAAATTACACCCCTCTGTGACTTAACCTTAGAATGATTTTATCTATGGAAAACACCCATGCAGTCAAGTGCAGTGAATGTTGTTTTATTCTCAGTACATGGTAGTGCTTGTACTCTGTACCCAGCTCGTGCTTCTGGAAACCTTCACCCCATAAATAAAGTGGGCTCCCTTCCTACAACAATGCCAAACATGTGTAGTTTAGACTTTGTGGGGCTCAGAGGGGAGGGGGAGCATTTGTATTTGGGAGCGCAGATGTTGCGTTGTTTTTCTTTTATTTTTTGTTTTTTTTTTTGGAGGTGAGGATCAAGGAGGCTTGGTGCTTTTCAGGTGCCTTTGTGCTACTAGTTTCGTGGAAGCTCCCCATTTCCATTAATAGATGACGGATCATCATATTTTGTATTTGTCGCTTCAGAAGATGCATCAGATTATAGGACGCACCCCAAATTTCGTGAAGAAGAGAAAAAAAAAAGTTTAATGTTAAATAGGGTCCGCCTTATAAAACCAGTATCAGTCATACGATCAGTTTATATGTCCCCCATCCTGGTATATTTGTCTCGATTCTGGTATATATGTCTCCCATCCATATATATATATATATATATATATATAATATATATATATATATATATATATATATATATATATATATTATATATATATATATATAATATACTAGCTGTGAGCCCGATGCAAATGCATCGGGTGTCTAGATTATTTTTAAATTTATTTTAAGATTTTCAAATAATAATCCAATTATTCCAATGACATCTTTACACCAACTACATATATTTGTATGGTTGATATCATTTAAGGAAAATTGAACTATTATGTTGTAAGGGTCTTAGAACACAAAGTAGCAACTCGCCCTATACTTTCTATGGGGATTACCGCAACCGCGCCGCAAGGTGCGGCGGCTGAGGTAGCGACTCGCAATGGCCTCGCGGCCATTGCTCGCGCTACACAGCGACTCGCAATGAATCCCCATTGAAAGTATAGTGGGACTTGCGGCAGGTGCGGCAGCTGAGGTAGCGACTCGCAATGGCCTCGCGGCCATTGCTCGCGCTACACAGCGACTCGCAATGGATCCCCATACAAAGTATAGGGGGACTTGCGGCAGGTGCGGCGGCTGAGGTAGCGACTCGCAATGGCCTTGCGGCCATTGCTCGTGCTACCTCAGCGGTAAATCGCTAAGTTTGTGGCCGAGCCTCTGGTTCTATTTTCGGCCAGCGACTCGCAATGGCCGCTTCGCGGCCATTGCTCGCGCGTGGTGACGTCACATAGTGACATAGCCACGGCGATTTCGGGGTCCGACACGATTTTGCCTACGGCAATTATATAGTAGATATAATATATATAGATATAGATATATATATAGATATATAGATATAGATATATAGATAGATATATAATATATATATATATATATATATATATATATAGATATATATATATATAGATATAGATATATATTTATTTATATAATCACATCCTTGTACATAGCCTCCCAAGTCTTACCATTGGGGGGTTGTGGGGCTGCATGATGCAGTTTTCATGGGGCATGGGGGGGTGGGAGCTGAGCCAGGAGCTGCGGAAGGGGGGCGGGGGTCGCGCTAGACTCCGGTGGGGAACGCTATTAATTCCTCACAAATAATGGCGCCAACTAGAGACTGGCACGATCCCCACCACAGCTCCCTGGCCCCGTGATAACCACATCCTCCACCCGCGCACCCCACCTTGTTAAGGTTTTTTTTATTTATTTTTTTTGTATGACTCGGATTTCAAGACGCACCCCCGTTTCCCCCCCAATTTGGGGGAAATGAGAGTGCATCTTACAATCTGAAAAATATGGTGTGGGTGCGTATGTATATGTATGTATGTATGTATTTGTGCGTTTATAATATATATATATATATATTGTTGGATGTGATTTCCCGCACTGTCTCCTGTCCTGAATATTTCCTATATGATTAATAACTCAAGTTGGAAAAATAATAATGATGTTTAATAACAGGAAAATAAGACAATTCAAATAACAATTATAATAAAGATAATAATAAAACCTATCTTCAATGTCCTATAATTAGAGAAAAATACAAATGCATCTATATATCAATAGTCATGGCAGAGAGAGAGATAGAAAGAGAGAGAGAGAGAAAAGTTACATGGAAGTTATGGATTAGAAATGAAGGCAATACTTAAGCCAAATGTAGATGGTCTTATCCCATGGTCCAAGGTAGAAAAGAGAGAGTGTCTTGATTTCACCTCCATTTATAGTACAGATTTCACATCCACACCCACATACAATCCACGACTCCGCCCTTCTTCAGTATCTTCTGTGGCAATCTTATGTGACATTATTGGTCGCAGTGGTAATCACCTGCCTGCGGATGGCGTCCTTGTATTAGGAAAGAAAGCCTTGTATAGGATGGGTTTACCTCGATCTTGGCTGGTTCCAAGATGTCCATCTGAAGCATAATTGGTTCATTATTCAAAACGCCACAAGCATTGTATAGCAATATACATCTCCATAGGCCGGAGACGGGGTGTCTACCTGAGCAGCAATGGTCAATGCTCCAAATCCACAAAGGCTGTATACACATGTAGATAAGATTAGTTGGCAAACATCGTCTATATTGAAGATCCACAGAGGATGTGTATTCCTGTATTGTCCAGGAGGCTGCAGGACCAATGTTCTTTTTGTATGTAAATGCACCTTTACTATCTCACACAAAAGAAAACAGACCTTCTGGCCTAACAGATCACAATCCTGTATATGATCGAAGAGTCCTGGAAATATTCAGCTCTCATAAAATCCAATATGGAGTCCAGCGATTCCAATAATCGCAGGGGCCCCCTGTCTGGGGGCAATGGTACGCAGGGGCCCCCTGTCTGGGGGCAATGGTACGCAGGAGCCCCCTTTCTGGGGGCAATGGTACGCAGGGGCCCCCTGTCTGGGGGCAATGGTACGCAGGGGCCCCCTGTCTGGGGGCAATGGTACGCAGGGGCCCCCCTCTCTGGGGGCAAATGTACGCAGGGGACAGTGATTGAATGGTACTGCTATACAGTCACTGTGCAGGGAATGCTTATAGTGATTAATACCGCCATACAGTCACTGTGCAGTGAATGCTTATAGTGATTAATACCGCCATACAGTCACTGTGCAATGAATGCTTATAGTGATTAATACCGCCATACAGTCACTGTGCAGTGAATGAGAACCGTTGCTTATAGTGATTAATACTGCCATACAGTCACTGTGCAGTGAATGCTGATAGTGATTAATACCTCCATACAGTCACTGTGCAGTGAATGAGAACCGTTGCTTATAGTGATTAATACCGCCATACAGTCACTGTGCAGTAAATGAGAACCGTTGCTTATAGTGATTAATACTGCCATACAGTCACTGTGCAGTGAATGAGAACCGTTGCTTATAGTGATTAATACCGCTGTACAGTCACTGTGCAGTGAATGAGAACCGTTGCTTATAGTGATTAATACCGCCATACAGTCACTGCAGTGAATGAGAAATGTTGCTTATAGTGATTAATACCGCCATACAGTCACTGTGCAGTGAATGAGAACCGTTGCTTATAGTGATTAATACTGCCATACAGTCACTGTGCAGTGAATGAGAACCGTTGCTTATAGTGATTTAATACCGCCATACAGTCACTGTGCAGTGAATGAGAACCGTTGCTTATAGTGATTAATACCGCCGTACAGTCACTGTGCAGTGAATGAGAACCGTTGCTTATAGTGATTAATACCGCTGTACAGTCACTGTGCAGTGAATGAGAACCGTTGCTTATAGTGATTAATACCGCCATACAGTCACTGTGCAATGAATGCTTATAGTGATTAATACCGCCATACAGTCACTGTGCAGTGAATGAGAACCGTTGCTTATAGTGATTAATACTGCCATACAGTCACTGTGCAGTGAATGCTGATAGTGATTAATACCGCCATACAGTCACTGTGCAGTGAATGAGAACCGTTGCTTATAGTGATTAATACCGTCATACAGTCACTGTGCAGTGAATGAGAACCGTTGCTTATAGTGATTAATATACCGCCATATAGTCACATGTGCAGTGAATGAGAACCGTTGCTTATAGTGATTAATACCGCCGTACAATCACTGTGCAGTGAATGAGAACCGTTGCTTATAGTGATTAATACCGCCATACAGTCACTGTGCAGTGAATGAGAACCGTTGCTTATAGTGATTAATACTGCCATACAGTCACTGTGCAGTGAATGCTGATAGTGATTAATACCGCCATACAGTCACTGTGCAGTGAATGAGAACCGTTGCTTATAGTGATTAATACCGCCATACAGTCACTGTGCAGTGAATGAGAACCGTTGCTTATAGTGATTAATACCGCCATACAGTCTCTGTGCAGTGAATGAGAACCGTTGCTTATAGTGATTAATACCGCCATACAGTCACTGTGCAGTGAATGAGAACTGTTGCTTATAGTGATTAATACCGCCATACAGTCACTGTGCAGTGAATGAGAACCGTTGCTTATAGTGATTAATACCGCCATACAGTCACTGTGCATGAATGAGAACCGTTGCTTATAGTGATTAATACCATACAGTCACTGTGCATGAATGCTTTATAGTGATAATACCGCCATACAGTCACTGTGCAATGAATGCTTATAGTGATTAATACCGCCATACAGTCACTGTGGCATGTAGTGAATGCATTAAGTTGATTAACGTATACTGCCATACAGTCACTGTGCAGTGAATGCTGATAGTGATTAATACCGCCATACAGTCACTGTGCAGTGAATGAGAACCGTTGCTTATAGTGATTAATACCGCCATACAGTCACTGTGCAGTGAATGCTGATAGTGATTAATACCGCCATACAGTCACTGTGCAGTGAATGAGAACCGTTGCTTATAGTGATTAATACCGCCATACAGTCACTGTGCAGTGAATGAGAACCGTTGCTTATAGTGATTAATACCGCCATACAGTCACTGTGCAATGAATGAGAACCGTTGCTTATAGTGATTAATACCGCTATACAGTCACTGTGCAATGAATGCTTATAGTGATTAATACCACGCATACAGTCACTGTGCAGTGAATGAGAACCGTTGCTTATAGTGATTAATACCGCCATATAGTCACTGTGCAGTGAATGAGAACCGTTGCTTATAGTGATTAATACCGCCGTACAGTCACTGTGCAGTGAATGAGAACCGTTGCTTATAGTGATTAATACCGCTGTACAGTCACTGTGCAGTGAATGAGAACCGTTGCTTATAGTGATTAATACCGCCATACAGTCACTGTGCAGTGAATGAGAACCGTTGCTTATAGTGATTAATACCGCCATACAGTCACTGTGCAATGAATGCTTATAGTGATTAATACCGCCATACAGTCACTGTGCAGTGAATGAGAACCGTTGCTTATAGTTATTAATACCGCCATACAGTCACTGTGCAGTGAATGCTGATAGTGATTAATACCGCCATACAGTCACTGTGCAATGAATGCTTATAGTGATTAATACCGCCATACAGTCACTGTGCAGTGAATGAGAACCGTTGCTTATAGTGATTAATACTGCCATACAGTCACTGTGCAGTGAATGCTGATAGTGATTATACCGCCATACAGTCACTGTGCAGTGAATGAGAACCGTTGCTTATAGTGATTAATACCGCCATACAGTCACTGTGCAGTGATGAGAAGTGCTTATAGTGATTAATACCGCCATACAGTCACTGTGCAGTGAATGAGAACCGTTGCTTATAGTGATTAATACCGCCATACAGTCACTGTGCAGTGAATGAGAACCGTTGCTTATAGTGATTAATACCGCCATACAGTCACTGTGCAGTGAATGAGAACCGTTGCTTATAGTGATTAATACCGCCATACAGTCACGTGCAATGAATGAGAACCGTTGCTTATAGTGATTAATACCTCATACAGTCACTGTGCAATGAATGCTTATAGTGATTAATACCGCCATACAGTCACTGTGCAATGAATGCTTATAGTGATTAATACCGCCATACAGTCACTGTGCAGTGAATGCTTATAGTGATTAATACTGCCATACAGTCACTGTGCAGTGAATGCTGATAGTGATTAATACCGCCATACAGTCACTGTGCAGTGAATGAGAACCGTTGCTTATAGTGATTAATACCGTCATACAGTCACTGTGCAGTGAATGAGAACCGATTGCTTATATGATTAATACCGCCATACAGTCACTGTGCAGTGAATGCTGATAGTGATTAATACCGCCATACAGTCACTGTGCAGTGAATGGAGAACTGTTGCTTATAGTGATTAATACCGCCATACAGTCACTGTGCAGTGAATGCTGATAGTGATTAATACCGCCATACAGTCACTGTGCAGTGAATGCTTTAGTGATTAATACTGCCATACAGTCACTGTGCAGTGAATGCTATTATAGTGATTAATACCACCATACAGTCACTGTGCAGTGAATGCTTATAGTGATTAATACCGCCATACAGTCCACTGTGCAGTGAATGCTTATAGTGATTAATACCGCCATACAGTCACTGTGCAGTGAATGAGAACCGTTGCTTATAGTGATTAATACCGCCATACAGTCACTGTGCATGAATGCTTATAGTGATTAATACCGCCATAGTCACTGTGCAGTGAATGAGAACCTTGCTTATAGTGATTAATACCGCCATACAGTCACTGTGCAGTGAATGCTGATAGTGATTAATACCGCCATACAGTCACTGTGCAGTGAATGAGAACTTGCTTATAGTGATTAATACCGCCATACAGTCACTGTTGCAGTGAATAGAACCGTTGCTTATAGTGATTAATACCGCATAGTCACTGTGCAGTGAATGCTGATAGTGATTAATACCGCCATACAGTCACTGTGCAGTGATGAATGCTTATAGTGATTAATACCGCCATACAGTCACTGTGCAGTGAATGAGAACCGTTGCTTATAGTGATTAATACCGCCATACAGTCCACTGTGCAGTGAATGAGAAACCGTTGCTTATAGTGATTAATACCGCCATAGTCACTGTGCAGTGAATGCTGATAGTGATTAATACCGCCATACAGTCACTGTGCAGTGAATGAGAACAGTTGCTTATAGTGATTAATACCGCCATACAGTCACTGTGCAGTGAATGAGAACCGTTGCTTATAGTGATTAATACCGCCAGTAAGTCATGTGCAGTGAATGCTGATAGTGATTAATAACCGCCATACAGTCACTGTGCAGTGAATGAGAACTGTTGCTTATAGTGATTAATACCGCCATACAGTCACTGTGCAGTGAATGCTTATAGTGATTAATACTGCCATACAGTCACTGTGCAGTGAATGCTTATAGTGATTAATACCGCCATACAGTCACACTGCAGTGAATGCTTATAGTGATTAATACCGCCATACAGTCACTGTGCAGTGAATGAGAACCGTTGCTTATAGTGATTAATACCGCCATACAGTCACTGTGCAGTGAATGCTGATAGTGATTAATACCGCCATACAGTCACTGTGCAGTGACTAATTAATATGGTTTCCAATGACTGAATAATGCCATCATACAACCCCTTTGTTACTAACATACGGTGGTGACTTAATGTTACATTTATACCGTGACAGGACTATCTACTATATAATTGGCGTAGGCACTTCCGTGTCGGACCCCGCAAAAGACCGTGGCTTTGTCACTCTGTGACGTCACCATGTGCGAGCAATGGCCGCGAAGCGGCCATTGCGAGTTGCTGGCTGAAAATCGAACCAGAGGCTCGGCCACAAAGTTAGCGATTTACCGCTCATGTAGCGCGAGCAATGGCCGCGAGGCCATTGCAAGTCGCTGCCTGAGCCGCGATTGTGAGCGAGTCGCTGGCTGAAAATCGAACCAGAGGCTCGGCCACAAAGTTAGCGATTTACCGCTCATGTAGCGCGAGCAATGGCCGCGAAGCGGCCATTGCGAGTTGCTGGCTGAAAATCGAACCAGAGGCTCGGCCACAAAGTTAGCGATTTACCGCTCATGTAGCGCGAGCAATGGCCGCGAGGCCATTGCGAGTCGCTGCCTGAGACGCGATTGTGAGCGAGTCGCTGCCCGAAAATGTCCTCACACCCACCCAAAATGTCCTCACACCCCCCAAAATGTCCTCACACCCCCCCAAAATGTCCTCACACCCCCCAAAATGTCCTCACACCCCCCCAAAATGTCCCTCACACCCCACCAAAATGTCCCACACCCCAAAATGTCCTCACCCCCCCAAATGTCCTCACCACCCCCCAAAATGTCTCCACACCCCCCCAAAATGTCCTCACACCCCCCCAAAAAGTTCCTCCAACACCCCCCAAAAAAGTCCTCACACCCCCCAAAATGTCCTCACACCCCCCAAAAATGTCCTCACCCCCCCAAAAAGCCTCACACAACACACCCCCCCAAAATGATCCTCACACCCACAAAATGTCCCACCAACACCCCCCAAAATGTCCTCACACCACCCCCCAAATGTCCTCACACCCCCCCAAAATGTCCCCTCAACACCTCACCCCCAAAATGTCCTCACACACCCCCACAAAATGTCCTCACACACCCCCAAAATGTCCTCACACCCCCCCAAAATGTCCTCACACCCCCCACAAAATGTCCTCACACCCCCACAAAATGTCCTCACACACCCCACAAAATATGTGCGCACACCCCCAAACCCCCCCAAATGTCCTCACACCCCCCACAATATGTCCTCTCCCCCTCACACCCCCCCACTATATGTCCTCACCCCCCCCCCCCCCAAACCCCCCAATATGTCCTCACACCCCCCAAAATATCCTCACACCCCCCCAAAATATCCTCACCCCCAATATGTCCTCACACCCCACCAATATGTCCTCACACCACCCCAATATGTCCTCGCATCTATTATATAATTGCCGTAGCGACTTCCGTCGGAGCGGCGCAACTTCCGGTGGCTTTGTTAGCGAGTCCAGGTTTCATCTCCTGGAGTCTGTCCGTGGCCGCTATGCGGCCACGGCGACTCCCGAAGCAATGCTCGCAAAGCGGGCATTGCGAGTCGTTGCAGCCTAGCGAAGCAATGCCCGCTTCGCGGGCATTGCGAGTCGCTACACCGCTAACCAAGCCACCGAAGCCGAAGCCCATACTACTGTAGTGTACACCGCTATAGTATACTACAGTCCCATGCCCATAAGCGCCATGGGACTGTAGTATACCATCGCGCTGTACACTACAGCCATCGCGCTGTACACAGTCGCAGAACTCCCACTACCCTAAGCCCATACTACTGTAGTGTACACCGCTATAGTATACTACAGTCCCATGCCCATAAGCGCCATGGGACTGTAGTATACCATCGCGCTGTACACTACAGCCTACACCGTTGCCGAACTACCACTACCCTCTGCTACAAGCCCCCCTGCCGACCCCGCCGCAGCAGCCCCTACCCCTAAGCCACTACCCCGACCTCTGCCGCAAGCCCCTACCCCCTGCCGCCCTAACCACCAGCCACAGCCTACCCCGACCTCTGCCGCAAGCCCCTACCCCCTGCCGCCCTAACCCACTACCCCGCCGCAGCAGCCCCTACCTCTAAGCCACTACCCCGCAAGCCCCTACCGACCCCGCCGCAGCAGCCCCTACCCCTAAGCACTACCCCCTGCCGCAGCAGCCCCTACCCCTAAGCACTACCCCCTGCCACCCTAACCAGCAGCCCCTACCCCTAAGCCACTACCCCGACCTCTGCCGCAAGCCACTACCCCCTGCCGCACTAACCCACTACCCCGCCGCAGCAGCCCCTACCCCTAAACCACTACCCCAACCTCTGCCGCAAGCCCCTACCCCCCGGCATCAGCCCTACCCCTAAGCCACTACCTCCACCTCTGCCGCAAGCCCTAAGCCACTACCCCGCAAGCCCCTACCCCCTGCCTACCTAACCCACTACCCCGCCGCAGCAGCCCCTACCCCTAAGCCACTACCCCGACCCCCCCAGCATCAGCCCCTACCCCTAAGCCAGTACCCCGACCCTCCAGCATCAGCCCCTACCCCTAAGCCACTACCCCGACCTCTGCCGCAAGCCCCTACCCCCTGCCGCCCTAACCCACTACCCCGCCGCAGCAGCCCCTACCTCTAAGCAATACACCAAGCCCTACCCCTGCCGCCCCAGCCGCAGCAGCCCCTACCCCTAAGCACTACCCCTGCCGCCTAACACAGCCTACCCTAGCCACCCTCTCTGCCGCAAGCCACTACCCCCTGCCGCCCTAACCCACTACCCCGCCGCCGACCCCGCCGCAGCAGCCCCTACCCCTAACCGCCCTAACCCCTAACCCACTACCCCGCCGCCGAAGCCCCTACCCCCTGCCGCCCTAAACCCTAACCCACTACCCCGCCGCCGAAGCCCTACCCCCTGACGCCCTAATCCACTACCCCGCCGCAGCCACTACCCTCTGCCGCAAGCCCCTACCCCCTACCCCCTAAGCCGCACCTAACCCCCTACCCCCGATTCCGCACCTAAACCCCTACCCCCCTGCCCCCTAAGCCCCGCCGCACCTAAGCCCCTAAGCCCCGCCGCCTCCTAAGCTCACACCGCTATCACCTAAAGCCCTACACCCCAAGCCCCCGCCGTCCCCTAACCTAACGCCGCTGTCACCTAAGGCCCTACACCCTAAGTCCCCGCCGTCCCCTAACCTAACGTCCCCGTCGATCACTTACATGCCTTCAAGTCATCTGATCGTCCGTCCGATCCACAAGTCCTCCGTCCGGCCAGGCGTCCTCTTCCTCCGGCCCCGGGGGTCTTCTCTCTTCTTTCCGCCATCTCCGCCTCTTCGTCCGGCCCCGGGGATCTTCTGTCTTCTTTTCGCAAACTTCCACCTCCGACGTCCTCTTCCTTCTCATTAAGATAGAATGGACGAAAAATCCCCCATTCTACCTCAATGAGATCTGAGGCCCTCTTCTGATTGGCTGAGGGCAGTATACAGCGACCAATCAGAAGAGCCCCTCAAAACTGAGACGCAGTTCTCATTCAGGTCCGCCTTTTTTTTTCCCCATTGACATACATTACCGGCGTGTCGGCGATTTTATGGCCGCCCACCTGGTTCTATTTGTCGGCCCTAAAATCGCGGACACACCGCTAATGCATCTCTATGGCCAGTCAGCCCGATTTCGGATTGAACGCCGACCAATCAGAATTCGAGCTGACTGCCCATAGACATGCATTAGCGGTGTGTCCGCGATTTTTGGGCCGACAAATAGAACCAGGTGGCCGGCCATAAAATCGCCGACACACCGGTAATGTATGTCAATGGGGGAAAAAAAAGGCGGACCTGAATGAGAACTGCGTCTCACTCTGACTTAAAGGGATCCTGTCACCCCCAAATCACCTCTAAACCTATTAAAACCTGTCCCTAGAGCATATTAACACTGTCCCTACACTCCTTTTAGCTCCTAAATGGCATTAGTCAAAGTGAATATAAACGTTTTATAAGTACCTGATTAGTCATGATAATGAGTGACTATGCTATTCATAGTCACTCATCAAGGCAGCCCCTCTTCTTCATATCACGCCTATTCAGGCGTGCTCGTCAGTCTATGTTCAAAATCGCGCCTCCCTGCGCGCCTCCCCTCTCTCTCATAGCGTCCGGGCTTCACTGTAAGCTGTATGACGCGATTCGCGTCATTCCCGGCGCCGGATGACGTATTTGCAGCCGCGCCGCGCTGTCAGCTTCAAGATACGCACTGCGCATGCCCATGCGCATGCACAGTGCGGGACTTGAAGCTGACAGCGCGGCGCGGCTGCAAATACGTCATCTGGCGCCGGGAATGACGCGAATCGCGTCATACAGCTTACAGTGAAGCCCGGACGCTCTGAGAGAGAGGGGAGGCGCGCAGGGAGGCGCGATTTTGAACATAGACTGACGAGCACGCCTGAATAGGCGTGATATGAAGAAGAGGGGCTGCCTTGATGAGTGACTATGAATAGCATAGTCACTCATTATCATGACTAATCAGGTACTTATAAAACGTTTATATTCACTTTGACTAATGCCATTTAGGAGCTAAAAGGAGTGTAGGGACAGTGTTAATATGCTCTAGGGACAGGTTTTAATAGGTTTAGAGGTGATTTGGGGGTGACAGGATGCCTTTAAAAAAATAAATAAATTAAATAATAAAAAAAATAATTTAAAAATAATAAAAAAAATAAATAAAAAATATTAAATAATTAAATAAAAATAATAATAATAAAAAAAAAAATGCGGACCTGAATGAGAACTGTCTCACTCTCACTTAAAAAAATAAATAAATTAAATAATAAAAAAATAATTTAAAAATAATTAAAAAATAATAAAAAATAAATAAAAAATATTAAATAATTAAATAAAAATAATAATAAAAAAAAAAAAAAAAATGCGGACCTGAATGAGAACTGTGTCTCACTCTCACTTAAAAAAATAAATAAATTAAATAATAAAAAAAATAATTAAAAATAATAAAAAAAATAAATAAAAATAATAAATAATTCAATAAAAATAATAATAAAAAAAATAAATATATGCTAATTATATCAGCCCTTCCAGCGGACCTGAATGAGAACTGGGTCTCAGCCTAAATAATAAATTTAATAATAAAAAAAATAATTTAAAAATAATAAAAAAAATAAATAAAAAATAAAAACTAATTCAATAAAAATAATAATAAAAAAAATAAATATATGCTAATTATATCAGCCCTTCCAGCGGACCTGAATGAGAACTGGGTCTCAGCCTAAATAATAAATGTAATAATAAAAAAAATAATTAAATAATAAAAAAATAAATAAAAAATAATAAATAATTCAATAAAAAAAATAAATATATGCTAATTATATCAGCCCTTCCAGCGGACCTGAATGAGAACTGGGTCTCAGCCTAAATAATAAATTTAATAATAAAAAAAATAATTAAAAATAATAATAAATAAAAATATAAATAATAAATAAATAATAAAAAAAAATCAATTCTAATAATAATGATATAAGAAATAATATATGCTAATTAATCTAGTTCAACCTGAATAACTGTCTATTATAATAATTTAATAATAAAAATAATTAAATAATAAGAATAAATAAAAGTAAATAAATAATTGCAATTAAAAATATATTAAATAAATATACATTGCTATAATAATGTATTAATGCTCATTATAATGCTATTAATGCTATTATTAATGCTATAATGCTTTAAGCTAATATTAATGCTATTAATGCTATTAATTAATTGCTATTAATGCTATTAATAATCTATTAATGCTATTAATTATTAATGCTATTCAATGCTAATAATACTGTATTAATGCTCATTAATGCTAATATAATGCTATGCTATTTTATGCTATTAATGTATTATTATCTTATGCTATTAATTGCTATTATAATAATATGCTATTAATGCCTATTAATGCTAATTAACTAATGCTATTCATTGCTAATTTATTTTTATGCTATTAATGCTATTAATAATGCTATTAATCCTATATTATATAATGCTATTATGCTATTAATAATGCTATAATGCATATTATTAATGCTAATAATAATGTATTAATGCTATTAATCTAATAGTATTATTAATGCTAATAATATGTTTAATGCTATTATTAATGTAGCATTATGTTATTAATGCTATATAATCTTTTAATGCTATAAATGCTATTATGTTATTATGCTATTAATTCTATTAATGCTAATATTTATCCTATTAATGGTATTATTAATGCTATTAATGCTAATAATAATGCTATTAATGCTATTAATAATGTTATTAATGCTATTATTAATGCTATTAATGCTAATAATAATGCTATTAATGCTATTAATAATGCTATTAATGCTAATATTTATCCTATTAATGCTATTATTAATGCTATTATTAATGCTATTAATAATGCTATTAATGCTAATATTTATCCTATTAATGCTATTAATAATGCTATTAATGCTATTAATTATGCTATTATTGCTATTTATCCTATTCATGGTATTATTAATGCTATTAATGCTAATAATAATGCTATTAATGCTAATAATAATGCTATTAATGCTATTAATGTTATTAATGCTATTATTAATGCTAATAATGCTATTATTAATGCTATTAATGCCAATAATAATGCTATTAATAATGCTATTAATGCTATTAATCCTAATATTTATCCTATTAATGCTATTAATAATGCTATTAATGATGCTATTAATGCTATTAATTATGCTATTAATGCTATCAATGCTAATATTTATCCTATTAATGGCATTATTAATGCTATTAATGCTAATAATAATGCTATTAATGCTATTAATAATGTTATTAATGATATTATTAATGCTATTATTAATGCTAATAATAATGCTATTAATGCTATTAATGCTATTAATTATGCTATTAATGCTATTAATGCTAATATTTATCCTATTAATGCTATTAATATTGCTATTAATAATGTTATTAATGCTATTATTAATGCTAATAATGCTATTATTAATGCTATTAATGCTAATAATAATGCTATTAATAATGTTATTAATGCTAATAATGCTATTAATAATGCTATTAATACTGTTATTAATGCTCATAATACTGCTAATAATGCTATTAATACTGCTATTACTGCTAATAATAATGCTATGGCTTATAATATTGCTATTGATGATGCGATTATTATTTAAAAATGTTTAAAAAAACAATAAACATATTTTAGATACCCGATGCATTTGCATCAGGCTAACAGCTATAACTACTATAATCAAATTAATGCACGTTCTAGAATCCCGATGCATTTGCATCGGGCTCACAGCTAGTCTAATATATAATTGCCGTAGGCACTTCCGTGTCGGACCCCGCAAAAGACCGTGGCTTTGTCACTCTGTGACGTCACCACGAGCGAAGCATTGCCCGCGTAGCGGGCATTGCGACCCCTCGCCGCTTTCAGCACACACCCCCAACCCCTGTCACCACACACCCCCCATATGTCCTAACCCCCCCCCATATGTCCGCACACCCCCGCTCCGATCCCGCTCCGGAGCCGCTGCTGTCAGCACATGCTGACACAGTGCTCCGGAGCCTCTCCTGTAAAGAAAATCTTAAAAAAAATTTAAAAATATTCTAGACACCCGATGCATTTGCATCGGGCTCACAGCTAGTATATATATATATATATATTTAGTAGACATACTTGAAAAACAGCACAGTTGATTTCAAACTTTATTGCCTGTGGCGTGTAGACGTTTCGGTCCGGATGTCCTTTCTCAAGCCATATATGTATATGTATGCATTGGGTGTGTATATATATTTATATAATATACTAGCTGTGCTACCCGGCTACGCCCGGGTTAATAAATAACTGATGTTAGCTATAACAAAATAGAATTTGAATGTCATATTAATGACCTGTAGGAAAATAGAAGCTGAGCTGTGATTGGTTGCTATAGGCAGCCTGATAAATCTCCAGCCAACAGTAAACCCTCATCCCCGGCCGGGCAGTATGTTACCTCACACATAATAGACAGCTCATGTGACTGACATCTGCCTTGATTCCCTATATGCAATAAACAAGAAGGAGAGAGGAGGTGCAATGGTGCAATACCGTCTGTATAATTAATCCCTCAAGAGGGTTATATATATGTGCACTAACCTGATAATGTTGTGCAGGCCATGCACAACACTGGTGTGAGCGTTCGTTTTTTTTCTTAGTTACTCATGTAACCCCTGGTCCTCACAGCGCTGGAACCGAGCTGCTCCTGCCGTGTAGCTCAATGAGACATTGCCGTTTTCTGAAAGATCCACGGTCTGTAATGGGCGCTCAGGTAAAAGCAAGGGACTCCCAGGTAGATTAAAGCCTTTTTAATCTACCTGGGAGTCCTTTGCTTTTACCTGAGCGCCCATTACAGACCGTGGATCTCTCAGAAAACTGCATTAATTCCCTATATGGCACATGTGTTGCACATTGGCTGTTTTTAATCAGATGTTTATTTTTGGAAATTAAAGATAGCACATGTATGAGGCGAGTTGTGTGGGGCGATTTGTGCACATCTGTGTCTGTCTGTGTGCTGTTTGTGTGTCCCTGGGGGGGTGAGAGTGCATGTGTCCCTATAGGGTGTGTATGTGTGTGTCCCTGTGGGGGTCTGTGTTGTGTGTGTCTGTGGGGTGAGGACATGTGTCGCTATATGGTGTGTGTGTGTGTGTGTCCCCGTAGGGGTATGTGTGTGTGTGTCTGTGTTGTGTGTCTTTGTGGTGTGTGTGTGTGTGTGTGTGTGTTCGGGTGCGTGGTGAGTATCCAATGTTGGGGCTGCATCTTAGCGACTATACACTTGCTGTTACTCTTTGTGTGGTGTGTATACATGTCCCCATGCGTGGTGAATATCTCATGTTGGGGCCCCACCTTAGTGACTATATGCCGGTATGTGCTGTTAGTCTTTGGCGCGATCATTAAGCCCCTCTCATTCACAACTGTCAACTGGTAACTGTCACTTTCTCCCCATTATGTAGATAGGGGCAAAATTGTTTGGTGAACTGGAACGCGCAGGGTTAAAATTTCGCCTCATAACATAGCCTATGACGCTCTCTGGGTCCAGACGTGTGACTGTGCAAAATTGTGTGGCTGTAGTTGCAACGGTGTAGATGCCAATCCCGGATGGCACGCACGACACACACACACACACACACACACACACACACACACACACACACACACACACACACACACACACACACCACCTTTATATATTAGATATATATAATGTGTGTGTATATCTGTATGTATGTAGATTCAAAGATTGAAAGAAGCTTTATTGGCAGGACCAAATACACCTCAGTTTTGCCAAAGCAATTGTATAAAGGGAATAAGGATAGGGACTGTGGGGATATTGGGTAGGAGCTGTAGGGAAGGTGGATGGGGTGGATCCAGGATGGGGGGCTATAGTCCATGGCATAGGGAAGGTGGATGGGGCAAGTCCAGGGTGGGGGCTATAGTCCATGGCATAGGGAAGGTGGATGGGGGCAGATCCAATGTGGAGGCTATATAGTCCATGGCATCATAGTTCTTTTTCTCGCAGTCTATGGCATTCGCTCACATACGCACTGCTATCTCCACTGCTCTCTTCTTCTCCCAGCAGGATATGTTTTCTCTTCCTCCTTCATGGTGATGAAATCTGGGAAGAGATGTGAGTGTCTCCTGAAGTGAGTGTCCCTCACTGCTGAGTATTTGGAACAGTGTAGCACGAAGTGGGTTTCGTCCTCCACGGCCACCTAGTCACAGTATTGCCACAGTCTTTCCTCCCTGGGCTTGTATCTCTGCCTGTGTCGACCGGACTCGATGGCCAGACTGTGGGCACTGGCTCTATATCGGCTCAGGATCTTGCGGTCTCTGGGATCCGGGAGTTTCTCCAGATATGGGGCCAGTTTGTAGTCTCTCTGTAGACTCCGGTACATGGTCAGTTTCTTTGATCTGATGATATCATTCCTCCAGTCACAGACATACCTCTCTTGGCCTTCGCCTACCATCTTCCTGATTCCGGCTTTTGTCAGGTTGTTGTGATTAGCGTTCTGGTCCTGTTGGGTTTGGCTGGGCTGTTCCGAGGGTTCTGGTTTTTCTGTTTCACCTACATGTATCAGGGCAGGTGAGCCCGGAATGACAGTGCCCTCTTTAGAACCGTTAGGTGTAGAGGGAATCTGCCCAGCTCTGCCTGACAGGCACTGTTGGAGGTGCTCTGGTGGACCTGGAGAAGGTGCTTACAGAATTCCAGGTGGATTATAGTCAACTCAATATTACCAAGGGTTCAGGGAATAGATGGAAGTCCCTTTCTTGTAACGGCATGAACATCATTCATAATGTACACGTACCTACATTTGTTATTTCTTTTAGTTGCGACTTCCAACCTTTAAGAACCATTCTGAACAGAAATATTCCAGTCCTATACCAGGATGAATCCTTGAGGAAAATACTAGCAGGGGGGTGGAGAACTGTAGTTAGGAAAACTTATGACATTGCCAGCTTTGTGTCACCTAGTGTCTTCATGAGTGACCCCTTCCCCCCTCTCCCCAACCAGACAGCTTGTAAGATATAGTAAGTAAATTAATATCTGAACAAACGATACAGCTTTTGAATTTATTTACGGGAATATAGAACAAAATGTGTTCTCTTGCATTGATTGTGAGTTTAAACATTGCAACATTGTAGGCATCTATACATTATATACAAATTTGCTGTTCAGTAAGGAAGTGGAATAACTCCAGCACCACCTTTGAGTAGCTCCTCAAAGTCATAATTGCTTTCTAACAAGCTTTTTAATGACTAAGGTATTTGTGGCAGATCAGAACCCCAAACTACAGACGCTGCGTTTCGGGGTAACTGCCCCTCATCAGTGTAGTGTGTGGGATATTCTGATCTGGCTGGGTGAGTGGGCTAAGACAAGGTCTGGGAACTTGCTATATACCTTATGGAGAGAAGTTTTCCTGCAACCATAAGAAGACAGTTAAGTAGGTGAGGAGATTGTAGCCACATCCATCCTCTAGGAAGTATGCAAATTTGCACTTCAGTAAGGAAGTGGAATAACTCCAGCGCTTGTTGGAAAGCGATTATGACTTTGAGGAGCTACTTAAAGGTGGCGCTGGAGTTATTCCACTTCCTTACTGACGTGTAAATTTGCATATTTCCTAGAGGAGAGATGTGGCTACAATCTCCTCACCTACTTAACGGTCTTCTTATGGTTGCAGAAGAACTTCTCTCCATAAGGTAGATAGCAAGATCCCAGACCTATACATTATATATACATTTATCGGTTTCAAATATGTAGCCGGTTAATATTTCTTTGGGAGCTATATAATTGCTATTTCCAAAAGCTCTCACTTTCTTTACTGGGCTTATTGGTAGAACGATACATGTAATATTATACCAAGAAAAATCACATAGGAGGAAATACTGGAATTTATACATTTTTAAATAAACTACATTAAACAATTATTTAAATGTAATAATTTAAGTTTATAATCTAAAAAGAATTAGGTCCTTTCAAAAATCATGGACCCCAGTATGGTTGTTTTATTAGGTTGCATCAAAAAATATTAGATTGTGTACATGTTACATACTAGGTATTGATTTTTACTTAATTCACTACTATTCTGTTTTCATGTGTTACAATGGGTCGCAACACAGCAATATTTGTTTATGCATATGACCATCAACATGGTGTTAATTTCTGTGCTATATGATATGATTGATGGATTTTGAAACTTTATATATTTTTTGTTTTTCCACTTATATTCTATATATAATCTCATTTTTTTTTTGTGTATGTATATGGAAGTATATACTATACCATTGCAATATGCATCTTAGATGCATTATCATGTTCCCTTTTTCTCATATTTGTCAATTATTTTCCCTCCATACCGAGTGTCTGTAAAGTCCATTGGATCGAGTTTGTGTGGCTAATGGCCACTTTACACGTCCCGATATCGTCGTCCAACTTCGACAAAAAGTCACGTGGAAGAATTGTGCAGGCTCTCCAACTGCCCGATATTGGATGGACGATCTGGCAGGATCGTGCTGTGTGACTGCCCAACACCGACTTGGAGAGCAACGTCCCTTATTCACTCCCATGTTAAATGGTCGTTCCTGGGTCGCTCGTACAAGGGGGCATATACATCACAGTTGTGTTGCCCTACCGATATCGCCCTGTGTATCATCTCCTATGCGATCTTGTATTTCAGCCAAAAAAGTGCGCACTCCCGTGCCGTTGTATATATATATTATATTGTAATATCATAACGGTGTTGGGACGTGTAAAGTGGCCATAAAAGTTAAACGTTCTTTGGTCTTAATTACATTTGTTCACTTGTGTGTAGTGGTTTGTATTGTATGTATTCTGTGTTTTATGTCATTGCACTGAGCTAACGACTAAGGGGAGCACCCCGAAATGCATATAGCGTAACCCTACAGGGTATGTGATGTTTTTATCTGTGTGAATAAAGCATGAAAAAGCAAGACAAGACACCGGATTCATCATTTTATTCATTTCTACGATGGGTGGCTGCCACAACACCATTCCCGGTGTCAGGAATCTTGGGAGTAATTGCAGGAGGAGCTGCTTTTCCCATTCCCCCTTCCTTATTGAATATACTGCATTTAACTACTGTTCCCAATTTATTATATATTTTAGGAGTCGGACCATTTTGTACTGACTACAACTACACCATTATGGACTCCAACTCTGACTCCACAGACCTTCAAAAAAAAGTCCAAAGCTTTCATTATGCTTTATTGTGGGTATGGTGTTCTTTTGGTGATGCATAATGATGGCTTTGTGATAAATATTCCTTTTGGAATCATGTCCAGAAAGCTCAACCTCGATATGCACCAGCATTAAATTTAAACACTGATTAACGAATCTAGAGATTTGCGTTAATTGACTTGTTAAGCATTTTGTAAAAGGATCCTGCACCTCCAGAACGCCTCCCAAGCTACCAAAACATGTCCCTGCAGCATATTATCACTAATCTCACACTATTTTTGTCTCCTAAAAGCATCCTGTGAAAGTGCATAAAAACGTTTTAATACTCACTCATCAGTGATTATAATTAGCAGGGGCTATGTTCTTTAGCCCTTAGGGCGTGTTGTTTTGCAGCCTGAATGATCCACCCTCTCTCTGTCTGTTTGCTTTGCTTGTGCAGACATTGTCCTCCCCCCTTCTGTCACTCACAGAATGCAAATCATTAGTCCTGCCTTCAGCTCCACATCACAGCAGCACAGAGATAGAGGGCTGGATCATTCAGACTGCAAAACAACACGCCCTAAGGGCTAAAGAATATAAACCCTCTGCTAATTATAATCACTAATGAGTGAGTAAAATCGTTGTTATGCACTTTCACAGGATGCTTTTAGGAGACTAAAGGAATGTGAGATTAGTGATGATATGCTGCAGGGACATGTTTTGGTAGCTTAGGAGGCATTTTGGAGGTGACTGGATCCCTTTAAGAATTTATCTTTCATATCATCTTGTTTTTTTGTCCGTTATATTTGTCATTTGAGAGATTTGGATATATACACAACTTTTTTTTTTTTTTTTTTTTTATTGCTGCGATTGTTTACCATGTCGCTGTATGTGTAGCTATAGTTAGTTTTCCTTTTCTTCCCCTTTTTACCCTTATTTGTTCCCCTTGATCCTTTTGTCATTGTCTACCCATCTTTTTTCTTCCATTATACCGTATATACTCGTGTATAAGCCGAGTTTTTCAGCCCAAAATTTGGGCTGAAAAGTCTCCCCCTCGGCTTATACACGAGTCAATACGGGTGGGGGCTGTGGAGGCGGGGGGAGGCTGCTGTATGAGCGGCCCCGTCACGTGGGGCCGCTCATTATATATGCACTGCTTCCCCCTGTCAATCAGCGGCAGGGGGAAGCAGTTCATATGCCCCCAAATGCTGCCACTCTCCCCCCTTGTAAGGGCCCCCCCGCTGGTTATATTACCATCCCGGTCTTCTGATCAGCGCCGCTCCTCGGTGCTCCGTCCGTCCAGATACATCCGGGATCCCCGGCCGTCGCAGGCATATGACGTCATCGTGCGACGGCCAGAGAGACGCCGGAGCACGAGGAGCGCGCTGATCGAAGACCGGAGGAAGCAACGAGGAGGGGTGATCAGCATGGGGGATGGTAAGTAACCAGGGTGGGTAAGTGCCGCATGGGGCTGCTGGTACACCCTGGGCTGCTGTATACTACCGCTGGGGCTGCTGTATACTACCGCTGGGGCTGCTGTATACTACCGCTGGGGCTGCTGTATACTACCGCTGGGGCTGCTGTATACTACCGCTGGGGCTGCTGTATACTACCGCTGGGGCTGCTGTATACTACCGCTGGGGCTGCTGTATACTACCGCTGGGGCTGCTGTATACTACCACTGGGGAGGTCTGTATACCTGTGCTGGGGTCCACCCTCGGCTTATACACGAGTCAATAGGTTTTTCCAGATTTTTGGGGCAAAAGTAGGGGGGTCAGCTTATACACGGGTCGGCTTATACACGAGTATATACGGTATATTAAAATTTGCCAACATTAACTTGAAGGAATCAAACTGTATATGTTCTAACATATATAAATTTATTGATTTGTTAATGAAATTTATTTTTTTAATATACGTTATCTTTGATAGCAAAAAGATAGCGGCACTCACCGGTTTGATGCACGGTCCTTTTTTCTGATCATCATAATGGGAGACCCAGACAATGGGGTTTAGGGCGCTGCCCTCCGGAGGTCACACTAGGTACTACAAGTTTGTAGCACCGCCTCCTCCGCTTATAAACCCCCACCGTAGGAGACATCCTCAGTTTTAAACTTAGTGTGCTCGGAGGATCACGCTTTGCTTGCACTTCACTGCATTCTCACAACTTACGTGATGGCGTATGAAGACAAGGTAAAATGGTCCCATTCGGGACCCTCGACAGCCTCCCCGCTCACCCTTGTGGAACACGCTGGTGGAGGTACCGGAGGGTTTTTAGCCTGGACACTTTAGTGTTCTCCCGGTACGCTGTCGTGCTCCTTTCCTTTCCATCCCTCCATGGAGGCTCTGGATAGGGGGAGCCTGGAGCCTTGCACAGCTCCGCTCCGTCCGAGGCCTCCCTAAATGGTGCTTACAGACCGGACGGAGCCAGCCCAGTCCGAGGCCTCCCTAAATGGTGCTTACACTCCGGACTGGTGCTGTACCCCCGTCCGAGGCCTCCCTAAAGGTGCTTACAGACCGGACCGGCACTGAGGCACCTGGTGTGTCTCCTGTGTGCCTGGGGGTAGTGTCTGTCACTGTGGTGTCATGACACTCAGACCGCGCGGTTACCCTCGGGTCCGCGGTTCTGGCGGTGACCCTGTGCTGGGGTCTCCCTGGCTGACCGCCCTGTGTTTTCACAGGGGCTGAGGCTGTAGACTGCGGGTGTTTTTATGTGTACATGCAGTCTGAGAGTGTGTGTGGTGATATTCACTCTCGTTTCCCGCGCTGCGGGCTCCGGCACCTCCATTGCTGAGGCAGTCTGGAGGAGGAGGAGGCAGCCCTTATGGTGACATCACCGCTGGGCGTGTTGTGTGTTCTTCCCGCGTGTTCCTGGCTCCGCCCACATCTTCACTGTCGGCGGCCATCTTCTCCCTCACTTCCCGGCTGGGATCTGAACTGCAGCGCGTGTCTGCACTTGCAAGGGAGACCGGAACTCGCGGAGGTCACACACACACACCGCTTCCTCCTACCGCTTTACTGCGGTCGGTAAGCCACCGGGATCCCGGTTTGTTTGTGAACTTTGGCTTATATTCCCCTCACTGTGGAGATGTCCTCAGCTGGGAAGCATGCTGCTAAGGCGGCGGTGGCCACCATTGTCTGTACTACATGCAACGGGACACTGGTGGAGGGGTCCTGCAATAACTGCGGACGCCCAGAGGCCCGATCTGCTACTATTGAGTCTGCAAATCCGGGATTATACCCTGAGGTTCAGGTGATCCCAGGGCCATGGGAAACGCAGAATAAGATCAATGAATCTCTGCTGTCCCAGATGTCCTCCATGTCGCAAACCCTGGAGGCACTGCATAGGAGACTGGAGAACCCAGCTACTCCTCCTAGTTACCCCCGGGTGTCTCTTACTTCTGCTGTAAGACCCCCTAAGCGAGCCCGTGAGGCCTCTCCTGAGCTCCAGACTCTCTCTGAGGAGGAGCGTTCCTCTGATGGTGAGGAAGATGATGGGGGTTCTACTCTTGGGTCTATGTCTGAACCTCCAGATGGGGTGGAGGATCTGGTGTCCTCCATCAATGAGACATTGCGTCTTGTCACTCCTCCTGAGGAGGTGACTGTACACCCCAAGGAGATCTATCAATGGCTGCGGCCAGAGGCTAGACCAAGTGGCTCCTTCATGGACCACACTAATTTCGGAAGGGTGATTAAAGCTCCCAGGTTGCATCCTGGGCGGCGTTATGTCCGTAAAACTAAGGACAATCGCTTTCCCTTTCCCCAGGAGGCGCTCCAGGAATGGTCGCAGTCTCCCAAGGTGGATGCTTCCATGACTAGGATTGCTGCGCGCTCCTTGTTTTCTGCCTCTGATAGCTCCTCGTTGAAGGATGCTACTGATAGACAGGTCGAGCAGCTCGCCAAGTCTTCCTATGAGGCTGTGGGGTCTTCGTTTGCCCCTAATTTTGCCGCAGTCTGGACACTACAAGCGATCACTATCTGTTTGGATGGTATCACTGATCTAGCTAGGTCCAGTCCAGAGGTCCTGGCTCTCACTGAGAGAGCAAGGGCCTATGCGGACTATGCCAGGACGGCATCTTTGGAAACTGCCACTCGCTCTGCTGTGGCCTCGGCCAATGCAATTGCGATCCGCAGGCTATTGTGGCTGCGTCTCTGGGACTCAGATGCCACATCTAAGAAGATTTTACAAAATCTTCCGTTCGCTGGTGACAGGCTTTTTGGTACCGAACTGGACAAATTGATAAAGGATTCTGCTGAGTCTAAGATACCGCAGAATAAGCCTAAGCCACGGTACACCGTGAAAAGGAACCCTAAGCAGTGGTCCTTTCGCTCCGGTTCACAGTCATCAACGGCGTCCACTCGCTCAGACCGAGGGGGCAAGCCTGCTACTCAGTGGCGTTCCAAGAGTCGTCAGAAGAAGCCGGCGGGGGCAGCGGCTGCCACCCCCAAGCCCGCCTCGACATGACTCGCTATTTCATCCTGCCTCCCCACAGGTGGGGGGCCGCCTGTCCCGCTTTCAGGACGAGTGGCTTCTTCACATTCAAGATCAGTGGGTTCGAGACGTAGTCTCAAGAGGTTACAGGATAGAGCTGACGTCACAACCAATACACCGATTCCATCGGTCGGTTCCATCTCCAGAAAAGGCTCAGGCTTTTTACCTGGTGTTGGAGGGACTCCGCAGAGACGGAGTGGTGGTCCCTGTGCCCACGGAAGAGAGGTTCAGGGGTTTTTACTCCAACCTCTTTATTGTCCCAAAGAAGGACGGCTCTTTTCGCCCGGTTTTGGACCTCAAGTTGTTCAACCGTCACGTGTTGGTTCGGAAGTTCCGCATGGAATCCCTGCGCTCAGTGATCGCGGCTGTGTCACAGGGAGACTTCCTAGCGTCCATCGATATCAGGGACGCTTACCTTCACGTCCCCATTGCACCAGCTCATCAGCGCTGGTTGAGATTCGCAGTGGGGGAAGAGCACTTCCAATTTGTGGCACTGCCATTCGGGCTAGCCTCAGCACCACGGGTGTTCACAAAGGTGATGGCCTCCATGATGGCTCTCCTGCATGCGCAGGGACACGCCGTCATACCCTATTTGGACACCTGTTGGTCAGGGCGCCATCGGAAGACCTTTGTCGGGTAAGCCTGGAGGTGACCATGAAGTCCCTGGAACGGTTCGGGTGGCTTATCAACATTCAGAAGTCGACCCTGGTTCCGACCCAGTCATTGACATATCTGGGCATGGACTTCCACACGGACTCGGCCCTGGTGTCCCTACCTCAAGCCAAGCAGCTTGCGATCCAATCAGGAGTGCAGAATGTCCTCCTGTCTCCACAGTCATCCCTACGGGTATTGATGAGACTGGTGGGTCGCATGGTAGCGGCGATAGAGGCGGTGCCGTTCGCACAGTTTCGCCTCCGTCCTCTCCAGCTGGAGATTCTTCGCAGATGGGACAAGAGGACGATCTCTCTGAATCGGCTGGTGACACTGTCACAACCAACCAGGGACTCTCTACAGTGGTGGCTCCAGCCACTTCACCTGTCACGGGGCCGGTCCTTCCTAAAACCGTCATGGTTAGTGGTGACCACCGACGCCAGTCTGAAGGGCTGGGGGGCGGTGTTCTTGCACCACAGGGCTCAAGGCCTCTGGACTCAGTCGGAGTCGGCGTTGCAGATCAACGTTCTGGAGATCAAGGCGGTCTATCTGGCGCTACTGGCGTTTCAGAAATTCCTGTCAGGACAGCCCATTCGGGTACAGTCCGACAATGCGACGGCCGTCGCCTACATAAATCATCAGGGAGGGACCAGAAGTGCTCAGGCCCTCGCCGAAGTCCACCGCATTCTACTCTGGGTGGAGGAAAACGGCTGCCTGATCTCCGCAGTTCACATCCCAGGGGTCGAGAACTGGGAGGCCGACTATCTGAGCCGACAGGGATGGACGCCGGAGAGTGGTCTCTACATCCAGACGTCTTCCGGGACATCTGCGGCAGGTGGGGCACTCCGGACGTGGATCTGATGGCCTCACGGCTGAATCATCAGGTGCCCCAATACATGGCAAGATCTTGGGATCCCCAGTCTCTGGGGGCGGACGCCCTGATTCTGAGCTGGTCCAGATTCCAGCTGCCATATGTGTTTCCGCCTCTGGCTCTGATTCCCAGGGTCCTGTGGAAGATCAGGACAGAATGCCGAGTGGCCATTCTAGTGGCTCCAGATTGGCCCAGGAGGTCTTGGTACCCGGACCTGTGGCAACTGTCAGGCGGACACAGGTGGGCTCTTCCAGAACGCGCAGATCTACTCGCGCAAGGGCCATTCTTCCACCTCAATTCCAGGGCCCTCAGATTGACTGCATGGCTCTTGAGGCCTGGCTGCTGACATCCAGAGGTTTCTCTCCTACAGTGGTTGCCACTATGAATCGGGCAAGGAAACCTGTTTCCAGGAAGATATACCACAGAACGTGGAAAATCTTTTTTACCTGGTGTGCCTCTGGTGGCCGCTCACCGTGGCCTTTGTCTATCCCGACATTGCTGGCCTTCCTACAGTCGGGGTTGGAGTTGGGATTATCCCTTGGCTCTCTGAAAGGTCAAGTATCAGCACTTTCAGTGTTGTTTGACAGGCGCTTGGCGCTCCTCCCGAAGGTACGTCAATTTCTGCAGGGGGTGTCTCGGGTGGTCCCGCCCTATAGACGACCTCTGGACCCTTGGGACCTAAACATGGTCCTGACGACACTGCAGAAACCGCCGTTTGAGCCACTGAGAGACGTCTCTCTCTCTCGTCTGTCCCAGAAGGTGGTCTTTCTGGTGGCGATTACGTCTCTGAGAAGGGTCTCAGAATTGGCTGCACTCTCGTGCAAGTCACCCTTTCTGGTGGTTCACCAGGACAAGGTGGTGTTGCGCCCACGGCCTGAATTTTTGCCGAAGGTGGTTTCAACATTCCACTTGAACCAGGAGATTGTTCTCCCGTCATTTTGCCCCGCTCCCGTTCATCAGGTTGAGCGCGACCTCCATACTCTGGATCTCGTGAGAGCTGTACGCATTTATGTGTCCAGGACCGCCTCCTTTAGGAGTTCGGATTCCTTATTTGTCCTCACGATGGGTCGCTGTAAGGGGTCCGCGGCCTCAAAGTCGACCTTGGCCAGATGGATCAAGGCTCCCATTCAGGAGGCTTACCGGTCTTCTGGTTTGCCTCTCCCGGTGGGTTTGAAGGCACACTCTACTAGAGCTGTAGGTGCCTCTTGGGCCTTGCGACATCGAGCTTCTGCTCTACAGGTGTGTCAAGCGGCCACTTGGTCCAGCCTGCACACTTTCTCTAAGCACTATATGGTGCATGCCCATGCCTCTGCGGATGCGAGTTTGGGCAGGCGGGTTCTCCAGGCGGCGGTTGCCCACCTTTAAAAGGGAACCATGTGTTATCCGTCTTGTTGAGGAACTATTCCCGCCCTGGGGTATTGCTTTAGGACATCCCCATTGTCTGGGTCTCCCATTATGATGATCAGAAAAAAGAGAATTTTGTTTACGTACCGTAAATTCTTTTTTCTTGAATCATCAATGGGAGACCCAGCACCCACCCAGTTGTTCCGTTGCATGTTTGCATTTGATCTGTTCTCTGTTGAGACAGTGTTTCCGGGTTGTTTCACCGTCTGTGCACGGCATTCTTCCCGATGTTTCGGGTGTGGTTTATTTCTCCTCGCAGCTTATGGACTAAACTGAGGATGTCTCCTACGGTGGGGGTTTATAAGCGGAGGAGGCGGTGCTACAAACTTGTAGTACCTAGTGTGACCTCCGGAGGCCAGCGCCCTAAACCCCATTGTCTGGGTCTCCCATTGATGATTCAAGAAAAAAGAATTTACGGTACGTAAACAAAATTCTCTTTATTCCACCTAGCCCGGCAGGATGGTGTATAGTAGTGCGGGGAGAGGGGGTGACTTGACTTGCACCCTTAAAAGCGGTAGAACACCGCGAAACGGTGCCATCGTCCACCATCTCCCACCCCCTCTCCCCGCACTACACACCAGCCTGCCGAGCTAGGTGGAATAAAGGACCGTGCATCAAACCGGTGAGTGCCGCTATCTTTTTATTTTTTTTTTCTACCAAAGAGGATATTTATTTTGCTGGTACAAAGTGTGCAACACGGTACACAAGGAACTAAAGGCTGATACATAGAACAGCCAGAGCCTGATCCTATTTCCCAGAGTGCCCGGTTACCCTCCAATTTTGATTTAATATATGTTATTAATGATTTAAATATGAAAAAGTTCAACCTTTTGACAGACTTGATGTATGTGACCAGGCTTGGATGTTTTTGTTTAGAATATGCTTTCATCTGGCCACTCTTGCACTACAGGCCAGATATATAAAGAATTCAGGAGCTTGTCAAATGGAGGGAGTACTACTAGGAATTCCTGAAGCTCCAATAATGTTGCTGTAGGCCACCCCCTCTCCCAATCCACCTTGCCTCACCAATTTTATTGTCTTCACTTCAACAGGGAAACCCTGTCTAGGTAATAACACTGTCAATCCATTTCTTGATGGGTTGTTATGGTTCCTTCTCAGATGTAGTGCCTTGGGGGAAAAAAAATTGTACCCTTCTCCTGTCTGTTGACTTTAATCAATGAGATCTCTTTGCTGTGTTGTAAGTGATGTATGGACCATGGTGTTTACTGTAAAATGCAGCTAAAGTAATGTCATGAAAATCCTACTAGAACAAACTTTAATATGGGGTTAATCGGCATCACTTTACATGTCTGTGTACTGACTACTATTTAACACGAGTTTAAATGTAATTGTCTAATTCTGAACATATCCACATCCCCAATTATAAGAGCAAGTGCACACTTGTGCAAACACAACTTTATTTTCCTATTCAAAATGATTTTTGGCTTTCTCAGTGGATTTTTACAGATTATGGGTGACCTTTAAAAGGTACAAAAAGTCCTGACCTGATTCTTCTTTGTAGGATTTTTTTTTCTCATCATAAAAACCTGGTATTTTAACTGGTGTGTTTGGGTTTTATATCCATTGTCATTTTGCACTTAGGTGTTAATATACTGTACATTATACATGTTATATTTGTAGTAATTGGTAAATGTGTTGCATCTTTAGATACAGTATCAAGCAAATTGTCAATTTACTGATAAGAGTTGCAGTTACCAGTATTGTTGCTTTTGGTAAAACAGACTTTATAAACATTATAAATTCTTGCTAGTTTTGTTTGTCCCTTGCCTTTTTAAGGCATTTGCTATCATCTGATTGAGAATATAAAGAATCAGAATATAAGGAAGAGGCTTTTATACACAATGAAAAACAAAATAACTTTTCTTTTAGTTTTATATGCCTAGATCATTTGGGTTTTGTTTAAATTGGGCTATGTGTAATACTCACATTTATGGGAGCCTTTTTCTAACTTATTTATAGGCCATTGCTGGACTTAACGGAATGCAGTTGGGAGACAAAAAACTTCTTGTGCAAAGAGCAAGTGTTGGTGCAAAGAATGCTACACTGGTAAGTCTTAAAATCTTTTGATACTAGTTGTTTTTTGCCATTTTATGTCTTGCCAGGTCATTTTTTACATATAGCGTCTACAAATAAAACTTAAATTATCATATAGCTGATATTAACCCCAAACAACTAAAAATATTTTCTGAAAGTAGATAATTGTTTAAAACATTAAACAGGCAGCCAACCGCTTGCAATTTTGAAATTAATATTAGTAGTTAAAGTTAATCTTTCAGGTCAAAAATCCATATGTAACTGATATTTCCTAATTCCTCTGGTGAAGCTCTTTCTATTAATATAATTCTTTATATCCCCTATCCTCTTTAAACTGCAAAAAAATTAATTCTGTCAATCGCAGAAAGTGATCATTTTGTTTTCTCCCCAGTCCCCAGGAAATGAATATTCATGTGGTGACATCACTGCCACACCCTATGCACTGCCCTCTTCTGCAGGCACACAACCAAAGTTCAGTGTAAATCACTCACATGGGGGGGGTCTGTATACTTGTCTGTGCTGCTCCTCCAGGCACTGGCTCCTGTGTGTTCTCTGAGCTGAATCCGCCCGAGCTTCTGCAGTTCTGACGTCTTCACTTCCTTCCAGCATTAAGCATTGTCATTTTGTGTATCTGAGGCATATGTGTAACGTGTGCTGCCTGAGAGATTTCAATGTGTTTATATTAACACTTGTTCATTTGCTCAGTACACACACACTCGCACACATACATATTACATGTGTGCAGGAAAACAAATGTTCATATAAACACACAGAAATCTCAGACAGTACAACCTATAGTGATGTGACTGCAAGAGTTATAGCTTGTGCTCAGAGCAACAAACACCTCCCCCCCCCCCCCCCCTCTCCAATTTGATCCTCCACCTCAGAAGCAGTTTGCACAAGTCTGAGATTTTCAGTGACTGATTTCAGCACAGGGAGGAAAAGGGAATACCAGCTTGGGTAGGCGTTAATATTCACCATTTACATACTATCGACTAGTCGGCAGTGCAAGAAATTAAGTGGACTAGTGCAGCAAGTTACCTGCAGGGTGTGAAGATGCTTATAGCAAGAAAACAAAAGAGTACAATTTTTACATGTTTAAAAAGGGATGCCTGAGCACTTATTCAAGGGTACCATTAGTATGATACTGAAAAAAATGACCTGACAGAGTCCCTTTTAAAACTGGCCTAAAACCGAAAAATGGATACACCACTCCTTGGGCCTCACTCAGACGTTCATGTGGCACATACGTGTTGTATGTTTTTTGCTTTGTTTTTTCACAGGCACATCACGTATTCATTGTAATCTTTTGCGTTATTCACATGTCCATGTTTTTACACATACCATGTGTCCATGCAAGACATGGAAATAAGTTTTTTCAGCAGCACTGATGACAAGGGCTAATACAGTTAGAATAAAGTGCATTTTTGGCGCACACAAGAATAAAATTAGGAATCTGAAGTGATGTTTAAACAAGTCCATTTTATTTTTGTCTTTTACAAAATCGGAACATGTAACTGTTATATCTGATGTTTCGGCAACCACTGCATTGTTCAAGATGTATTACAGCTAAGAATAGGGCCAACAAATTTGGAGACAAGATACATGTATCAAAAACAAATATTGATACAACTAGCTGTGAGCCCGATTCAAAAGAATCGGAGTCTAGAATCTGGAGAGAGGGGGAGAGTCGGGGGGGGGGGGGAGGAGAGAGAGTCCGGCACGTAGGTCCATTGCGATTTTCTTGGGCCAGCGACAGCCGAGCGCCGTGGCCGAAAATCGAACCAAGGGGCCGGCCATGCATTGTTCGAAACACCGCTATGTATCTCTATGGGAAGTGAGGCGCTATTCTGATTGGTCGCTGTGTGCTGGCGGCGACCAATGAGAATAGCACCTCACTTTGAGCGGTAAATTTGAAACTCAAAGTCGTCCATTATATGTCTATGGGAAGTGAGGCGCTATTCTGATTGGTCGCCGGCAGCACACAGCGACCAATCAAAATAGCGCCTCACTTCCCATAGAGATACATAGCGGTGTTTCGGCGAGGCAGCCACGTCCACGACGACGGAACTAGCGACGGAAGTGCGCTACGGCAATTATATATTAGATGTTCTATTATAACAATAAGTACAAAGAAAATGATAGGTGGCTAATGTTGCACTAAAATAATAGAACAAAATGCCATTAGACATTAACCTGATGGGTTAAATCCTATATGTACCATGTGAAGTATGATAATGAAGAAAAAGGATCAATTGACCTATAATATAATATTGTGGTAGGTGAATACCTCAAAAGTGAAGTGAGAGTTCAATCCTTAAGTAAGTTGGGTGGGTTCCTATGGGTGACCAAGTACCTGAACAAGGAATCAAAGAAAGTAGAAAAAAGGTGAAGAAAAATAGAGACTAGAGCTGAAATGTTCTTAAGTTATGAAGTCGTCCAGAGAGGTTACCTATATGCCTTATATGGAATAGTGTGTCCAAGGATTTAGTTATAATTCAAAATTGTCAATAAGTGTTGACCTATGAGATATATAAAAATGGTTAACATTGTAACATGCACGTATAGTATTTATTAAGTTGACATGAAATGTTACCTAATCCTATGATTAGTAAGGTACTGTTCAACATGTAGTTCATATAAAGGAAGTATCCAAGGAATACTGTAGTCTCTATGAAGACAAGAAACTATTATAACAATGTATAAACCTCTTTCTACATGTATGATATAAGGTAATATAGAAAAGGGCACCATAAGAAGGTTATGTCGGTAAATTACTGGTTAGGGTATTATTATTAAAAGAGAACTCCAGGGAGAGAAAAGGTTTTAATACAGTTCCTGATTATATCCTAAAGAATCGGACTACACGTCCTACTGGGTTACCATAATAATAAACCTAAGCTTACCCACACACATCCCCACCAACACATCACAGGTAAAGGAATATTGAGAGTCACTTGAACACAGTTAAATATTTAAATATGCAAATTTTATTCAAAAAAGCACACAGTACATATATAAGGAACAATATTAAAAGATATATATTCAAACACAGTACACACCAAAGTGACATGCAGACACCAGCCGTGGAAACCACAACTGAGGAGCTATAAGTAGGTCAAAGAGGGACCAAAGCTATGGTGCAAAAAGTATCTAATGGCTAACAGATCAACTGCCTTAACACCCTTCACTATCACATTTCATAGGGAAGAAAACAATGTACATAATAATAGATCAAGCGATCCATCAGGTGTACATATAAGGTCTGTAGCTCAAAGGCATACATAGGTGTACTCTGTATGCCAGAAACACAATCACTATACACCCGAATAGATCATCACCTGGTCAATATAGTCTCTCTAATTATACCTGTATCTATCCCCACAAGGGTGCACCCAAATTGTTGTCCATGCGCCCCAATTGCATCCACACTCAGCAAGGGAGAAACCTCTAAAGCCCATGGTCAAGAAATATACCTGTATGGCAATATATATTAGCAAACCACCAGCTGTTTACATACCTTGAGCCATTGCTGACCAGGAGCCAAGGGGGGAAAAAATGACAGCAAAGCACCACGCAGGACCCTCTGAGTACCTCAACGCGTTTCACCGCTACTCTGTGGCTTCGTCAGGAGGCGTGGTCTCTACACCCCTACTGTCCCCTTAAATACCCCCATGCTAAGTGAGAATACGCCGCACCTGATAGTACGCTGCATATGCAGCGTTCGCCCTCCATGATGTGGGCGTCAGAGCGGCGCCCCGCGCACCGGAAGTGACGGCAGGGAGGAACAACGTCATCCCGGTCGTCACTCCAGCACCCATGCACCACCCCCACACGCCGCGCCGACAGCGCATGTCGGACGAACGTGGCCAGCGTAGCATAGCAACCAGTGACAACACAGAAGTCACTATATGCAGAAGCACCAATTCTCTGCTAGTGCAGGAAAATAGCAGCTGAATAAGTCTAACAGTCTCCTAAATGGACAAACCAACTATTTAGCTGGTAAATATACTATTATTGGCAAAAGAGCTCTAACAATCCATTCTGCAAAGGGAATAGCAAATAGGGACCGGAGCAAAAGGCTCAATACATTAGAATGCCTGCAAGATAATAAAATCAGCATAAATCCTTAAATATAGGACTAATACTCATCTCCCCCAATAGGATTGTGATATAGCCGATCTAAACAACCGAATTCTATACCCCACTAGGTATCCCAACCTACTTCACAGATAGATATAATTTTTTACGTACTAACAGGGGAAGCCGAAAGGGCTACCCCAACATTATTACAATATATATCACAAATCCAATAGGCAAAACATAACCCAGGGTCAACCCAATACTGCAGTACATTCAATATACAACACAATAATAGTCCACTTCAAAGAGATAAAGTTGCAGGTGCTGGTAGATATAATTCTTGAGTCTCAAGGTGCTTCCAATCCTTCATAGATATAATCATCATTAGAATCCTCGCCAAGTTCAGGTGCCGTACGATCCAACAAGTATAAAGCATACTAATAGATATTCATCTGGGGACAATAAAAGTGCAATTAAAATCCAAAATTAAAATCACAATACCCAAAAACCACTAAAAATAAAATGAGAACTAAAGACCTACAAAAAGGAACTGAAACTAATCATCTCATTGAGGCCAAGTGGAGCCACAGTGTCAAGTGTGGAAATCCACCTGGTCTCTTTCCGCAACAAGGCCCTCATCACATCACCGCCTCGGGCCCCCAGGTACAGCCTGTCTATTCCCCTAAATGTCAAACCCCTTGGATTAGTCATGGTGCAGGTAGAAGTGTTTAGGTACAGCTTTCAATTTCTCAATTTGAATTTGCTCTGTTATTTTAGACGCTCCCCTGATATCTCTCAGGTGTTCCTGGATTCTGACTTTCAGTGCCCTCGTGGTCATTCCTACATAAATAAGTCCACACGGGCATGTGGCATAATAGACCACTGCCTCCGTGCTGCAGGTAATATGGTGTACGATCTTGAAATTCTTACGACCACTAGAGTCACTGAAGTCAGACATCCTAGGTACATACCCACAAATAGAGCAGTTTCCACAGGGAAAAGACCCCCACGGTGGGCCCTTGCTATTGAAGATGTACTGACTGCGTGGTGGTACATAATGACTTCTAGTCAGTAGATCTCTCAAATTGCGGGAACGACGCCAAGTAATTGAAGGACGTTCAGGAATGGATTTGGACAGATCCTTATCTGATAAAAGGACTCCCCAATGTTTATTGAATGAGTTCCTTATAGCTTTCTATTTTGTATTAAATGTCGTTATAAACCTGACTGTCCCTTCTGTTTTGTCCTTTCGGTGACAATTACCTGATAATAAGTTCATCCTTCTCTGCTTTGCAGCACTCTGATAACCACTCTGTTTGACATCTCGTGGGTATCCCCTCTGACTAAAATTCTTCTCTAGAATTAATGACTGTTTTTTAAAAGTCTCATTATCAGAGCAGATTCTACGTGCCCTGAGAAATTGCCCATAGGGTATCGATTTTTTTCAGAGGCCCAGGATGGGCTGATGAAAAATGTAAAAGTGAGTTGGTTGCAGTCTCCTTCCGAAATATATCTGTTTTCAAGGCACCTCCAGGGGATTTGCTAATTGCCAAATCCAAAAAGTCAATTTGAGATCTACTATATTTCCAGGTAAGCTTAATATTGAGGTCATTATAATTCAAGGAATCCAAGAAAGTCTCCAGCTGTGACGTGGAGCCCTGCCAGATAAAAAGAATGTCATCAATAAACCTTATCCAGCTAATAACACACTCATGACCAGGGGTTTCAAGGACCGTATCCCTCTCCCACAGCCCCAGGAACAAATTAGCATATGAGGGGGCACAGGCCACCCCCATAACAGTTCCCTGGAGCTGTAGGTAGGTACGGTCCTTGATAAGAAAGAAATTATGACTCAAAAGAAACCGCAGAAGCTCCACTACGAATCTCTTCAACGTCCCCTCCAAATTAGACATGCTCAGAAAAAATTCTACCGCATGGATCCCCTGTTCATGGCGGATAGAAGTGTATAGGGACTCCACGTCACAGCTGACCAACCACATGTCCTCCTCTAGGACAATTCCCTCAAGTCTCCGAAGTACATCGGTTGAGTCTTGAGCATACGAGGGCAAAGTTCTTACACACAGTTTAAAAGTGATCAACGAACTGGCAGATCGGTTCACAAAGACCCCCGATCCCAGAGACAATGGGACGTCCCGGTGGGACTCGGGGGTCTTTGTGAACTTTGGGTAACAAATAGAAAGTCGCCACAACAGGATGCTCTGGGAGAAGGGAGTCTCTCATTAAAGGTGTAATGGCATGAGTTTCTGCCCCATCGTCCAAGAGCGAACACCGTTCTTCTTTAAATTTTAATAATGGACTCGATGGTAAACGTCTATAGCATATCGAGTTTGGCTGTCTTAGAGCCTCCTTTTCATACATAGACACCGGCCACACAACAACATTTCCACCCTTGTCCGCTGGCTTTATAATGACAGCCCTCAAATTTTTGAGGGATGTCAAAGCTTGTCGCTGTTTGAATGTTAGATTCTGTGTACCAGTCATGGTACTTGCTTTTAATACATCTTTTATAACCAGTTGTAAAAATATTCCAATTTGTGGACATCTGGACAAGGGTGGGAAATGTCTCATGCGGCGGTGTAAATGCACAGGTACAGTGCAATGTACAGTGCTACTTACATTGTCCATGTGTTCATCTGCCAGAGCGTCCAGATCATTAAGTACCTCTGCCTCATCCACCACACCATTATTGTCCGGGTTAGGCTTAAATATCTTTTTATAAATCAATTTACGTCCGAAGCGTTCCAAGTCTTTCACTAATGTGAAATGATCATAGTTCTCTGTCGGTGCAAATGATAACCCTCTTGAAAGGACAAAAATCTGTGATTCAGTGAGAATGTGCTTGGATAGGTTAATTACCTGAGAAAGAGAAGCTAAAGGTATCTCCTTCGTGTATTGTATCTTTGCGGGGGGTTCCGTCCTTGAGCTCGTGGTTCTGATCTGACGGATTCTGCACCCGACACCTGCATGGGTGCCCCCCGATTTCCTAAAAAATCGGCACATTCTCCTTCGGAGGCTGAGGAAAAACTGGTCACTGATGTAGATCGAGCTGCTACCTTATTCCCTGATTGCCAACGATAGACACGTTGCTGATAATCGGATAAGTCTCTCTTAAACTTCTGCTATTTTCCTGCACTAGCAGAGAATTGGTGCTTCTGCATATAGTGACTTCTGTGTTGTCACTGGTTGCTATTCTACGCTGGCCGCGTTCTTCCGACATGCGTTGTCGGCGCGGCGTGTGGGGGCGGTGCTTGGGTGCTGGAGTGACGGCCAGGATGACGTTGTTCCTCCCTGCCGTCACTTCCGGTGCGCGGGCGCCGCTCTGACGTGTCGACGCCCACATCATGGAGGGCGAACGCTGCATATGCAGCGTACTATCCGGTGCGGCGTATTCTCACTTAGCATGGGGGTATTTAAGGGGACAGTAGGGGTGTAGAGACCACGCCTCCTGGCGAAGCCGCGGAGTAGCGGTGAAACGCGTTGAGGTACTCAGAGGGTCCTGCGTGGTGCTTTGCTGTCGTTTTTTCCCCCCTTGGCTCCTGGCTCAAGGTATGTAAACAGCTGGTGGTTTGCTAATATATATTGCCATACAGGTATATTTCTTGACCTTGGGCTTTAGAGGCTTCTCCCTTGCTGACTGTAGATGCAATTGGGGCGGATGGACAACAATTTGGGTGCACCCTTGTGGGGATAGATACAGGTATAATTAGAGAGACTATATTGACCAGGTAATTATCTATTTGGGTGTATAGTGATTGTGTTTCTGGCATACAGAGTACACCTATGTATGCTTTTGAGCTACGGACCTTATATGTACACCTGATGGATCGCTTGATCTATTATTATGTACATTGTTTTCTTCCCTATGAAATGTGATAGTGAAGGGTGTTAAGGCAGTTGATCTGTTACCCATTAGATACTTTTTGCACCATAGCTTTGGTCCCTCTTTCTTTGACCTACTTATAGCTCCTCAGTTGTGGTTTCCACGGCTGGTGTCTGCATGTCACTTTGGTGTGTACGAATATATATCTTTTAATATTGTTCCTTATATATGTATTGGGTGCTTTTTTGAATAAAATTTGCATATTTAAATATTTAACTGGGTTCAAGTGACTCTCAATATTCCTTTACCTGTGATGTGTTGGTGGGGATATGTGTGGGTAAGTTTAGGTTTCTTTTTAATACAATTCCTGCCCTCCTACATGATGAAGCAGGGCTATACACTGCAGTGTATTATCTATAGATGACCTATAATTCATTAAAGGGATCCTGTCACCTCCAAAACGCCTCCTAAGCTAGCAAAACATGTCTCTGCAGCAACCTATTACTAATCTCACACACTTTTTGTCTCCTAAAAGCATCCTGTGAAAGTACATAAAAACGTTTTAATACTCACTCATTGGGGATTAAAATTAGCAGGGGCCATATTATTTAGTCACCAAGGCGGGCTGTTTTGCAGCTCCAGGATCCACCCCTGTCTGTGTGTTTGCACTGCTTGTGCAGGCATTGCCCTCCCCCCTCTCTATCACTCACAGAATGCAAATCATTAGTCCTGCCTTCAGTTTGAGTTTCACAGCAGCACAGACAGAGAGAGGGTGGATCCTGGCGCAGCAAAACAACACCGCCTGGTGACTAAAGAATATGGCCCCTGGTAATTATAATCACTAATGAGTAAGTATTAAAACGTTTTTCTCCACTTTCACAGGATGCTTTTAGGAGACAAAAGTGTGAGATTAGTGATGGGATGCTGCAGGGACATGTTTTTGATAGCTTAGGAGGCGTTTTGGAGGTGACAGGATCCCTTTAAAATCATACCTGCTCCTTTGATCTCCCTCAGGGGACACAACATTTCTGCCTGGGAGCTTCATGCAGCAGCAGAGATGAGGAGGTGAGTCAGGGGTGTGGATGCTGGGAGCTGCAGAATCATACTACATTCTAGTAAGGAGTGAGGTTGATCCATTGAAAGTTGAAGGGATGGGAAGCTACCATGTTCCTATGGGGGAGGGGAGACAATGCATAGCTGAATCGATCAAGTCTCTCCTCCTAGCCTCACAATAACAGTACACATTGTGCATCATCATACAGCAGAGGATCACAGCATGTATTTGTATCTGCTTGGTGACATGATTGCTATTTCAAGCCTGGACATCCTGTCGCATAAAATGGTATATCCGTGCCTGGATTGTAGTACGAGCATGGGACCGGTAGCCATGCCCCTTCTCTACAGAAGCGTGAGGGGCTGGAACATAGGATAATTCTGCAGCTCCCAACATCCACGCCTCCGACACCACCTGATCTCTGCTCCTGCATGAAGCTCACATACTGAAATTCTCTGTCCCATGAGGGGGGGTCAGAGCAGAGGAGCATGTATGATTTTATCAATTTATAAGAGATCTATAGATCCTAGAACTGTAGTGTACCGCTCTGCTTCATGTAGCAGAGCAGGGACTGTACTAACAAGTTTTCTTTCCTCTGAGTTCCCCTTTAAGTCCATGTGAACATCCAGTAAATAAAGGTCAGCTACTGGTGTCCAAGTAAAACCCACTGCCTGTTAGGCAGATAAGGAAATGGTAGTGATGTAGAAAAACAAGAAGATGCACAGTTATCGTTAAGAGAAGGTCACAGGTTACCTGAGGGCTGGGTAAATGTGGATGGAGTCACGCTGGTAGAACGGCGGGTGCCGCCATTAAATAGTATGTGAGTGATGTGAATCCCGGAAGTGGCTGGTGCGCCTGTGTGGAATGACGAATCGGGCCTCCATATAGAGTCTGAGACTCCTGATGCATACCGAAGGCTAGAGTGATGTCAGATTCCCCGGACACAGCCGGGAGGAGCAGCATATAGTGCTGGATTCAGGACATGCTTCATCAGAAGGGATTTGTTTCAGTGTAATGAGAGAATTCAAGATTTTGGGTACTAAGAGAAATGAGAAACATATTAGAGCAATGAAATGATCTAAGAATACATAACTTCAGAGTAGTATAGAATTGATGGCATAGCTCAATTAGGTAAAGAAATGGTACCCTGGTGTATTTCTTCTCAACCAGATCCCATACTGAGGAAGAAATATTATATTAATACACATATTGCAATGTGTGTACTTAAAATAACCATATGTGGTTGTCCGAGTATATAGCATACAAACATATAAAGGTATTTCAGTCAAAGACTGAACCAAATACAGAAACCGGAAAAATAAAAAACATTTAAAGGGAACCAACCAGCAAAAAATCGCTATCTAACCTATAAATATCTGTCCCTGGAGGCTTAAATTACTATTCTAACCATCCCTGACTGACTAAATCTAATGAAGCACACCCTCAATAAATGACTTTTTATACTTACCAAATTCTTGTCGGATGGGCGTTCCTCTAGGCTTTGTCAGTGAGGCGGGTCTCCTCGCCAATGTCCATCTTCTGCTGTGATTCAAATTACCCACCCATTGCGTCCTCGCAATGAGCGGGTCACGTGCTGCAGGCCCTGCGTCACTTCCGCCCGCCGTGTCACTGGTACACCCAGGCCGGCTTCCGAGCATGTGCAGATGGCATGCTGAAGCTGGCCTGGGTGCGTCACAGACCCAGCGACGCGGCGGGCGGAAGTGACGCGGGGCCTGCAGCACGTGACCCGCTCATTGTGAGGGCGCAATGGGCGGGTAATTTGAATCACAGAAGAAAATGGACAGCGGCGAGAAGACCCGCCTCACTGACAATGGATGCGTGGAGGAACACCCATCCGACAAGAATTTTGTAAGTATAAAAAGTCATTTATTGAGGGTGTACTTAGTTAGATTTAGTCAGTCAGGGATGGTTAGAATAGTAATTTAAGCCTCCAGGGACAGATATTTATAGCTTAGATAGCGATTTTTTGCTGGTTGGTTCCCTTTAATGTATTTCCTACTGTGTAAGCCCTAGCTAAGATTTCAGGTCATAGACCATGTACCCATCACCAGACGAGGTGGTGATAGAATAAAAAAAACTAAAGGAAAAAGAATTGTATTGGATTCATGTGCTTGACACTTTAGAACCATGGGGGTTAAACAGAGTGTGAAATGCACTAGTTTTTGTTCTTAATGATTCTGTATTTTGTTCAGTCTTTGACTGAAAACGCTTTAAATGTTTGTATGCTATATACTTTGTGACAACCACATATGGTTCTTCTGAGTACACACATAGCAATATTAAGATGTTCCTCAGTATGGGACCTGGTTAAGAAGAAATACACCAGGGTGCTATTTATTTTCCTAATTGAGCGATATCATTCCACGGATGCACACCACCCACTTCCAGGATTCACATCACTGATACACTATTTGTGTAGGCGCGCGCCGCCGTTACGACACTCTTAACAGTGCAACTCCATCCGCTTTTACCCAGCCCTCAGGTGGTAACCTGTGACCTTCTCTTAACAGTAACTGTGTATTTCCTTGTTTTTCTACATCACTATTTCCTTATCTGCTCTAACAGGGAGTGGGTTATCCTTGGACACCAGTAGCCGACCTTTATTTACCTGATGTCCACATGAACTTAATACCAGTAAGTTACCTACATAACCACCTTATGGTGCCCTTTTATCGGTCGTTCATGACAGCACCCTAAACGAGAGTTATCCGCCCTCCAAGGTCAGGGAACCATCATGCTTTAAAAGGGGTGGTTCCTCTCCCCACGACATTTGGTTTTGTGCCCTTGAGTTCCCTCACTCAGGAACGGCGGTTCCTGAAGATATTTTTTTCTTGCCATTTTGCATCCTTTTTTTTTCCTGAAAGGGGACATACCTGGCCAGTGCAGCTGGAAGCGGGGTACACGGCTGGTCTGTGGCTGCTGGCGTAGGATAGGCCAGACCGGGCCCCGTAGCTCCAAGCACAAAGGGTTGCGTCTCCCGATCCCGGAGGAGGCATGTGAGGGTTCCTCTTGGTGCGGCCCGTCGGCACCATGCTGTGGTTTGGTGTCCACCGGGTGTTTTGGGCTGCGCCCCGGCCGGCCAGTACAGGCGGGTCTGGATGATGAGTGCACCGTACTTCTGGGGGTGGACTCATGATATCACGCACAGCGGCGCCCTCTCATTGGTGGCCGCTTGTTTTCCGAATGTGCACACATCAGGGGGCGGCCGCCGATGACAAGTGCACCTGTCAAGTAATGCGCCCGGACTCTCAGATTCAGGCCGGGAGGCGGGCTACAAGGAGCCAAGACTGCTAAAAGGCAGGAGGAATGAGATGGAGCAGTGCTCCATTCATCTTGTCTGTGCCATAGTTCCAGACAGCCCCTCTTTGCTCAAGCCAGTGCTCCAGCAGCCGTAAGTGGGACGGAGACTCCAGCGGAGACGGAGTTTCAGAAAGAGAAGACACATCGCCGCAGCCACCATTCTTCTGAACTCAAGGAATATCACAAGAAAAGGGTCCTCCCCCGGCTTCGGTACCTCTTAACATCTGATGGGTGAGCGAACTCTGAGAATGTCATTTTGTTGAATGTTTTCCCTGTATTTTCTCTTTTTCTTACTCAGAACAAATGTGGGAATTTGACGGCCAAATCTAAGCACTTGCAGTGTAGGCTCTGTGAGGGTGAGCTCCTGTTCACCTGGGCTAAGAAATTATGCAGGTCCTGTATAGAGCAGACCATCATGGGGGAAGTCGCCAGGTTTCTCTTCCAACTTACAGTCCCTAATTGGGTCTGAATAGAGAATACCTTTCTCTCAGGGAAAACAGCTGACTTCCTCTAAAGTGTCCCGCCAGCCCTTAGAAGACTCGGATCAGGAGGAGAGTGTGGGTCCTAGGGGACATCCTTGGCATCCTATTCTGATGACAACCCCAGTAGACTCCACTGCTTCTCAGTTGACGAAGTGGGTAATCTTGTTAAGGTCATCTGATCCACAATGTAGATTGAGGGGGAAAAGATGCAACCATCTAAACTACATTTGATGTTCGGAGGATTAGGGCAGAAAAAAAGTGTCCTTTCCCTCTGGATGAAAGAGTCCAGGCCCTGGTATCCAGAGAGTGGAAGAAGCTGGTTAGGAAGGGCACCCCTACAGCCCTTATGAAGCGCAAGTATCTCTTTGAGGAAGCTTCTTGCTCCTCTTGGGATAAAGCCCCTAAACTGGATGTGGCGGTTGTGAAAGCCTCGAGAAAATATTCTCTGCCATTTGAAGACATGGGATACGCTGAAGGATCCCCTAGTCATAAAAGCTGTTCCTTAAAAGCACGTAAGAGTCATCAGCAGGAGTATTGAGACTGGGTTTTGCCGCAAACTGTACATCCATATCCCTGATGGTGGGGCTAGATCAGCTTGTTAACCAGCTTAAAGACAGGGTTCCTGGAGAGGAAATCTTGGCCTCGGTTCCTGTCATGCAAGGGGCTGCAGCGTTCCTGGTAGATACCGCCGCAGATTCTACCATGTTGGCAGCAAGATCCGCAGCTTCCTCCAATGCAGCCAGGAGGACATTGTGGTTGAAAAATTGGCCACAGGACCTACAGCCGAAGAATAAAATGAGCCGCCTTCATTGTGAAAAGGAATATTTATTCGGAGCTGCCCTCGACTACATTCTGGAGAAGTTTGCGGGATAAGAGAGAAATTTCCTGATATTTCTTATTCCTCCTTTAAAAAGCCCTTTCGGACCAGACGGTACTTCAGGAAGCATTCCCCAAGGAAAGACCAGTCCAATTGGTCCGACCGAAAAAGGGGAGGAAGAGGTTTCATGATTTAAGGGTTCTCCCGTGACTCCAAGTAGTCCTCCAAGTAAAGCTTTTCCACAGATGGGAGGTCAGCTCTCACTTCAGTCCGGCCTGGGTTCAGATTTCCTCGTGTGACTGGATCTTAGACCTCATAAAAACAGGTCTGAAGCTCTTGTTTCCAAATCTTCATGCATCAAGGCTTCTCGTCACTCCTCCCAGAGCTTCTAAAGACGAACAGCCGGCGCTGGAGAGCAAAGTCCATACTCTCCTGGACAAGGCTGTCCTGGTTTAGGTTCCGACCCAGGAGGGGAGGGTAGAGGGTATCACTCTTACCCTCTTCCTGGTAAAACAAAAAAAAAAACCCGGTTCTTTCCAAACTATCCTGAACCTAAAAAACCTGAACAATTATCTTTATGCTCCGACTTTCAAAATAGTCGATTGAGTCTGCAATATAAATGCTCTTTCCAGGCTGCCACATGACAGTCCTGGACTTGAAAGACGCTTGCTATCATATCTCCATATGCGTCCAGTCCCAGCAGTTCCTCCGGGTAGCAGTTCAGGTGGATTCTCGGATTTGGCACTATCAGTATCAGGCCCTTCTGTTTGGCATAGCAATCACCTCTTGAATTTTCACCAAGGTGACATCGGGGGTATCAGCCCATCTTCGGGAAAAGCGAGTTCTGATTGTGGCGTATCTGGACGATTTCCTAATAACAGAAAAGACTGCTCAGCATTGTTCAGACCGGATCCATCAGGTCCTCAGGATGTTGCAAAATCTGGGTTGGCTTATTAACCTGGACAAATCAACAGTGACTCCATTGACGTCTCAGATTTTTCTGGGACTTATATTGGACTCAGACATTATAAGAGTGTCGCCTTCCACCAGACAAAGTGACGAAGATTCAGACTCTGGTGACGAAGGCCATAGCATTACCGACAATGACTAAGGCAGGCCATGTCACTCCTAGGGTCTCTCACGGGATGCACACTGGGAGTATGCTGGGCTCGGGGCCATACCAGGAACCTACAATTAGACAATCCTGGAGAAACAATAAGCCCTGGGTCAGAACCTGAAAGGCTAACTGACTTTGCAAACAGCTACACTGCAGTCTATCCGCTGGTGGTTGGACGGTTCAGTACTGTCCACGGGAGTCCCCTGGTGGTTCCCAGCTACAAAAGTAGTCACAACTGATGCCAGTTCTTGCGTGTGGGGAGTCCACTTGGGTCAGCAGATACTTCAGGGGATTTGGTCAAGTTCTCTAAAGATCAGTTCCTTCAACATGAAGTAGTTGGTAACTGTGAAAAAAGCTATAGAGAGGTTTTTGCCAGCATTACAGGGCAATCACGGCAACTTGCTGTCCCGACAATCAGGTGTCGGTAGCCTATATAAACCACCAGGGAGGGACCCGGTGCAAAACACTGATGGAGGTAGATTTAGAATTGGTGCTTTAATAACATTTAGACAAGCCTGGGAAAATAGTCTGGCAGGGACACGCTTGTCTTTCCCTTTAATGTCTACTGCCGAGATGGAGCAAATAATCAACGTATCCTGAGAAATATTGTACTTTTACATTTAGATCTGCGCCTGTTTCTCGCTCCCCACCCTTCTATGACCTACAGCCTCAAGGTCTGTTGTGTGCAATTTACTGCCGAGATGGAGGCTAACAGCGAAGCAGATTTTCTCAGCCGAGTACATCTTCACCAGGGCGAGTGGTCTTGAGTTAGTGTTCCACCAGATAACACATGTGGGGGGCCCCACCATAGATCTATTAGAAACCAGATCCAACTGGATCCCAGGAATCATCCATTTGCTGTGGATTCCCTTGTAATCAGTTCGGATTTCAGGCTAGCCTATGCCTTTCCCCACACTAATTCTAATACCAACAGTCTGGAAAATTTGGGAACACAGGGGACGGGTAATCTTAATAGCCCCCGTCTGGACAAGGAGGCCATGGTTTTTCTAGCTCCAGCAGATGTCTGTGTCCGATCCCTGGGTCCTTCTGGATCTTTCAGACCTCCTCTCCCAGGGGCCAGTCCATCACCCGCAGGCAGACAGGTTATACCTGGCTGACTGGATTTGAAAGGGAGCTTCTGAGAAGTAGGGGGGTTCTCTGCTGAAGTGTCTTCTGCTCTCCTTAAATCTAGAAAGCATGTAACTTCCCAGATTTATCACAGAGCCTGGAAAATATCCGGGGCTGATCCGAAAGGGGAAGTCCTAATCAACTCTGTTCTGGAATTCCTGCAGAAGGGGGTGGAGATGGGGCTCTCTGTTAGCACTATCAAAGTCCAGGTTTCTGCCCTCAGTGCTTTCTATAACTTCAGTTTAGCAGGGGACCCATGGGTTTCACTTTTTATAAAAGCATGCGCCAAATCTAAACCTGTTAATTCCATTAGCGCAGCCCTTTGGGATTTTAACCTGGTACTCTCAGCATTAACAGAACCCCCCTTTGAACCCTTACAGGATATTCCTGTTAAGGTCTTTTCCCTTAACCCTGCTGTTCTGATCGCATTTACTATACACTTCTACTGTTTCGGGTCAATATGACCCGAACTATTAAAATGTTGATTTTAAACTACTGTAAGTCTTATTTGAATACCTAGTTCATTATTAAAGTGTATGTGAACATGGTTGATTATAAACAAAGGAAAAATAAAATTAAAACCTAATCTTTATTTATTTTAGTCAGAAAAAGGTTACACTGACTGTTTGCAATTATGTTCACTTTATAGCATTCTGCACACAAATAACAAACATGCTTTAGATTTCTATTACTATTCGTATTTCCCAGAGGGAAATGCCTAGGATTTCGCTATGTTTGAGCGCTTTTGCCAGCTGCCCGCAGTGTTTTCTTTGACTGGTCTCCCTGAGATCACTGATTGTTTTGTGATGTTGGTTTACCAGGCATTGCTCCCACCTAGCCAGAATCCTACTCCACACTGATGAGGGGCAAAATCCCGAAACAGCGGTCTGTGGATGGATACCTGGCTTTGGTATTTCCCTTGTCATATCTTTAACCCCTTCACCCCCCGGGCCTATTTTGACCTTAATGACCAGGCCATTTTTGTCAATTCTGACCAGTGTCCCTTTATGAGGTAATATCTCAGGAACGCTTAAACGGATCCTAGCGATTCTGAGATTGTTTTTTCGTGACATATTGGGCTTCATGTTAGTATTAAATTTAGGTTGATCATTTTTGCGATTATTTGTGAAAAAATTAATTTAGCAAAATATTTGAAAATTTTGCACTTTTCAAATTATGAATTTTTATTCTGCTAAACCAGAGAGTTATGTGCCACAAAATAGTTAATAAACAACATTTCCCACATGTCTACTTTACATCAGCACAATTTTGGGAAAAAAATTTTTTTTGTTCGGACGTTATAAGGGTTCAAAGTTCATCAGCAATTTTTCGTTTATCCAGCAAAATTTACAAAACCATTTTTTTTTTTTTGTGACCACATCACATTTGAAGTCCCTTTGAGGGGTTTACATGACAGAAAACACCCAAACGTGACACCATTCCAAAAACTGCACCCCTCAAGCTACTCAAAACTACATTTAAGATGATTATTAACCCTTCAGGTGCTTCACGGGAACTAAAGCAAAGTGGAAGGAAAAAATGGTCATTTTAATTTTTCCAACAAAAATGTTTTTAGCCTCAATTCTTTCATTTTCCCATGGGCAACAGGATAAAATGGATCCTAAAAATTGTTGGGCAATTTCTCCTGAGTACATCGATATCTCATATGTGGTCATAAACCACTGTTTGGGCACACGGCAGGGCTCAGAAGGGAGGAAGCGCAATTTGACTTTTGGAGCTAATTTTCCATTCAAAAAGTCAAATGGCGCTCCTTCCCTTCTGAGCCCTGCTGTGTGCCCAAACAGTGGTTTATGACCACATATGAGGTATCGGTGTACTCAGGAGAAATTGCCCAACAATTTTTAGGATCCATTTTATCCTGTTCCCCATGTGAAAATGAAAAAATGTAGGCTAAAAGAAAATTTTTGTAGAAAAAAAAAGTACTTTTTCATTTTTACGGATGAATTTGTGAAGCACCTGGGGGTTCAAAATGCTCACCACCCATCTAGATAAATTCACTGGGGGTCTAGTTTCCAAAATGGGGTCACTTGTGGGGGAGCTCCAATGTGTAGGCACACAGGGGCTCTCCAAACGTGACATGGTGTCCGCTAACAATTTGAGCTGATTTTTCAGTCAAATTGTTAGCGGACACCGTGTTGCGTTTGGAGAGCCCCTGTGTGCCTACACATTGGAGCTCCCCCATAAGTGACCCCATTTTGGAAACTAGACCCCCCCAAGGAACTTATCTAGATGGGTGGTGAGCATTTTGAACCCCCAGGTGCTTCACAAATTCATCCGCAAAAATGAAAAAGTACTTTTTTTTCATAAACATTTTCTTTTTTAAATTTTGCAGATTAATTTGTGAAGCACTGGGGCGTTCGAAATGCTCACCACCCATCTAGATAAGTTCCATGGGGGCTCTAGTTTCCAAAATGGGGTCACTTGTGAGGGAGCTCCAATGTTTAGGCACACAGGGGCTCTCCAAACGCGACATGGTGTCCGCTAACAATTTGACTGAAAAATTAGCTCCAATTGTTAGCGGACACCATGTCGCGTTTGGAGAGCCCCTGTGTGCCTAAACAATGGAGCTCCCCCACAAGTGACCCGATTTTGGAAACTAGACCCCCCCGGGAACTTAGATAGATGGGTGGTGAGCATTTTGAACACCCCGGTGCTTCACAAAATAATCTGTAAAAATGAAAAAAGAAATTGTGGGGAAAAAAAGTACTTATTCAATTTTACAGATGAATTTGTGAAGCACCTGGGGGTTCAAAATGTTCACAACCCATCTAGATACGTTCCCTGGGAGGTCTAGTTTCCAAAATGGGGTCACTTGTGGGGGAGCTCCAATGTTTAGGCATACAGGGGCTCTCCATACGCGACATGGTGTCCGCTAACTATTGGAATTGTTAGCGAACACCATGTCGCGTATGGAGAGCCCATGTGTACCTAAACATTGGAGCTACCCCACAAGTGACCTCATTTTGGAAACTAGACCCCCAAGGAATGCATCTAAATGCATAGTGAGCACTTTGATCCCCCAGGTGCTTCACAAATTGATCCGTAAGAAGGAAAAAGTACATTTGTTTTCACACAAATTTTCTTTTTTCATTTTTTACGGATCAATTTGTGAAGCACCTGGGGTTCAAAGTGCTCACTATGCATCTAGATATGTTCCTTGGGGGTCTAGTTTCCAAAATGGGGTCACTTGTGGGGGAGCTTTAATGTTTAGGCACACAGGGGCTCTCCATACATGACATGGTGTCCGCTAACTATTGGAATCATTAGCGGACACCATCCACACACACATCCACGCACGCACACATCCAACCACGCTGACATCCACGCACACATCCACGCACGCACGCTGACATCCACGCACGCACGCTGACATCCACGCACGCACGCTGACATCCACGCACGCACGCTGACATCCACGCACGCACGCTGACATCCACGCACGCACGCTGACATCCACGCACGCACGCTGACATCCACGCACCACGCACGCTGACATTCAAGCGCGCTGGCATCCACTCGCGCTGGCATCCACGCACGCACACGCTGACATTCAAGCGCGCTGGCATCCACGCACGCACGCTGACATTCAAGCGCGCTGGCATCCACGCACGCACGCTGACATTCAAGGCCGCGCTGGCATCCACGCACGCACGCTGACATTCAAGCGCGCTGGCATCAACGCACGCACGCTGACATTCAAGCGCGCTGGCATCCGCGCACGCACGCTGACATCCACGCACGCACGCTGACGTCCACACGCACGCACGCTGACGTCCACGCACGCACGCTGACGTGCACGCACGCAGACGTCCACGCACGCACGCAGACGTCCACGCACGCACGCAGACGTCCACGCACGCACGCAGACGTCCACGCACGCACGCAGACGTCCACGCACGCACGCAGACGTCCACGCACGCACGCAGACGTCCACGCAACGCACGCAGACGTCCACGCACGCACGCAGACGTCCACGCACGCACGCAGACGTCCACGCACGCACGCAGACGTCCACGCACGCAACGTCCACGCACGCACGCAGACGTCCACACGCACGCACGCAGACGTCCACGCACGCACGCTGACGTCCCACGCACGCACGCTGACGTCCACGCACGCACGCTGACGTCCACGCACGCACGCTGACGTCCACGCACGCACGCTGACGTCCACGCACGCACGCTGACGTCCACGCACGCACGCTGACGTCCACGCACGCACACGTGCACGCACGCACACGTGCACGCACGCACACGTCCACACGCACGCACACGTGCACGCACGCACACGTCCACGCACGCTCATGTACGCTCACGCACGCGTCCACGCACGTGTCCACGCACGCACACGTCCACGCACGCTCATGTACGCTCACGCACGCACGCGTCCACGCACGTGTCCACGCACGCACACGTCCACGCACGCTCATGTACGCTCACGCACGCACGCGTCCACGCACGTGTCCACGCACGCACACGTCCACGCACGCTCATGAAACGCTCACGCACGCACACGTCCACGCACGCACACGTCCACGCACGCTCATGTACGCTCACGCACGCACACGTCCACGCACGCAGACGTCCACGCACGCACGCAGACGTCCACGCACGCACGCAGACGTCCACGCACGCAGACGTCCACGCACGCACGCTGACGTCCACGCACGCACGCTGACGTCCACGCACGCACGCTGACGTCCACGCACGCACGCTGACGTCCACGCACGCACGCTGACGTCCACGCACGCACGCTGACGTCCACGCACACTGCACGCACGCACAAGTGCACGCACGCACACGTCCACCAGCACGCACAAACGCACTCCACGCACGCACACGTCCCACGCACGCTCATGTACGCTCACGCACGCACACGTCCACGCACGCACACGTCCACGCACACGTCCACGCACGCACACGTCCACGCACACGTCCACGCACGCACACGTCCACGCACGCACGTCCCACGCACGCACCCTGACGTCCACGCACGTCCACGTGCACGCACGCAACGCACACGTCCACGCACGCCACACGTCCACGCACGCACGCTGACGTCCACGCACGCACACGTCCACGCACGCACACGTCCACGCACGCACGACGTCCACGCACGCACGCACGCACACGTCCACGCACCGCACGCACACGTCCACAGCACGCACGCTGACGTCCACGCACGCACGCTGACGTCCACGCACGCACACGTCCACCGCACACGTCCACGCACGCACACGTCCACTGGCACGCACAACGTCCACGCACGCACACGTCCACGCACGCACGCACACGTCCACGCACGCACGCCCCACGTCCACCGCACGCACGACACACGTCCACGCACGCACACGTCCCCCGCACGCACACGTCCACGCACGCACACGTCCACGCACGCACACGCCACGCACCACGCACCACGTCCACGCACGCACACGTCCACGCACACTCATGTACGCTCACGCACGCACACGTCCACGCACGCACACGTCCACGCACGCACACGTCCACGCACACGCACGTCCAACGCACGCACCCTGACGTCCACAGCACGTCCACGTGCACGCACGCACACGTCCACGCACGCACACGTCCACGCACGCACGCTGACGTACACGTGCACGCACGCACACGTCCACGCACGCACGCTGACGTGCACGCACGCACGCACACGTCCACGCATGCACACGTCCACGCACGCACACGTCCACGCACGCATGCTGACGTCCACGCACGCACACGTCCACGCACACGTCCACGCACGCACACGTCCACGCACGCACGCACACGTGCACGCACGCACACGTCCACGCACGCACGCACACGTCCACGCACGCACGCGTCCACGCACGTGTCCACCGCACGCACACGTCCACGCCACGCTCATGTACGCTCACGCACGCACGCGTCCACGCACGTGTCCACGCACGCACACGTCCACGCACGCTCATGTACGCTCACGCACGCACCGCGTCCACGCACGTGTCCACGCACGCACACGTCCACGGCACGCTCATGTACGCTCACGCACGCACACGTCCACGCACGCACACGTCCACGCACGCTCATGTACGCTCACGCACGCACACGTCCACGCACGCACACGTCCACGCACGCACCACACGTCCACGCACGCACACGTCCACGCACGCACACGTCCACGCACGCACGCACGCACCCGTCCACGCACCAGACGCACACGTCCACAGCACGCACGCTGACTCCACGCACGCACGCTGACGTCCACGCACGCACAACACGTCCACGGCACACAGTCCACTGCACACGCCACGCACTGGCACAACGTCCACCAGCACGCACACGTCCACAGCACGCACAACGTCCACAGCACCACTAGCACGTCCACGCACGGCACGCACACGTCCACTGCACGCACACGTCCACGCAGCTGCACCACACGTCCACGCACGCACACGTCCACGCACTGCTCATGTACGCTCACGGCACGCACACGTCCACCACAGCACACTCCACAGCACGCACACTCCATGACAGACCACCACGTCCACGCAAGCAGACACCCTGACGTCCACCGCACGTCACACTGCACGGACGCACACGTCCACTGCACCACACGTCCACTCTACGCACCATGATCGTACACGTGCACGCCACGCACACTGTGCCACCTGCACGCACGCTGACGTGCACCACGCACGCACAACGTCCACGCATGCACACGTCCACGCACGCACACGTCCACGCACAGCATGCTGACGTCCACGCACCACACGTCCACGCACACGTCCACAGCACGCACACGTCCACGCACGCACGCACCACGTGCACGCACGCACACGTCCACGCACGCACCACACGTCCACGCACGCACGCGTCCACGCACGTGTCCACGCACGCACACTCCACGCACGCCATGTACGCTCACGCACGCACGCGTCCACGCACGTGTCCACGCACGCACACGTCCACGCACGCTCATGTACCTCACGCACGCACGCGTCCACGCACGTGTCCACGCACGCACACTCCACGCACGCTCATGTACGCTCACGCACGCACACTTCCAGCGCACGCACACGTCCACGCACGCTCATGTACGCTCACAGCACGCACCACGTCCACGCACGCACACGTCCACCCGCACGCACACGTCCACAGCACCGCACACGTCCACGCACGCACGCACGCACACGTCCACGCACGCACGCACACGTCCCACGCACGCACGCTGACGTCCACGCACGCACGCTGACGTCCACGCACGCACACGTCCACGCACACGTCCACGCACACGTCCACGCACGCACACGTCCACGCACGCACACGTCCACGCACTCACAAACGTCCACGCACGCACGCACACGTCCACGCACGCACGCACACGTCCACGCACCGCACACGTCCACGCACGCACGCACACGTCCACGCACGCACACGTCCACGCACGCTCATGTACGCTCACAGCACGCACACGTCCACGCACGCACACGTCCACGCACGCACACGTCCACGCACGCACGCACGTCCACGCACGCCGCACGTCCACGCACAACGCACGTCCACGCACGCACCCTGACGTCCACGCACGTCCACGTGCACGCACGCACACGTCCACGCACGCACACGTCCACGCACGCACGCTGACGTACACGTGCACGCACGCACACGTCCACGCACGCACGCTGACGTGCACGCACGCACGCACACGTCCACTGCATGCACACGTCCACGCACGCACACGTCCACGCACGCACGCTGACGTCCACGCACGCACACGTCCACGCACACGTCCACTGCACGCACAACGTCCACTGCACGCACGCACACGTGCACGCACGCACACGTCCACGCACGCACACGTCCACGCACGCACGCGTCCACGCACGTGTCCACGCACGCACACGTCCACAGCACGCTCATGTACGCTCACGCACGCACGCGTCCACGCACGTGTCCACGCACGCACACGTCCACGCACGCTCATGTACGCTCACGCACGCACGCGTCCACGCACGTGTCCACGCACGCACACGTCCACGCACGCTCATGTACGCTCACGCACGCACACGTCCACGCACGCACACGTCCACGCACGCTCATGTACGCTCACGCACGCACGCGTCCACGCACAGTGTCCACGCACGACACACGTCCACGCACCGCCGCTCATGTACGCTACACGCACGCACGCGTCCACGCACGTGTCCACGCACGCACACGTCCCACGCAACGCTCATGTACGCTCACGAGCACGCACACGTCCACAGCACGCAGCACCACGTCCACCGCACGCTCATGTACGCTCACACGCACGCACACGTCCACGCACGCACACGTCCACAGCAGCACGCACACGTCCACGCACGCACGACGCCACCAGCACAGCTCAGTGTACGCTCACGGCACGCACACGCCACGCACGCACACACGTCCACTGCACGCACACGTCAACGCACGCACACGTCCACGCACCGCTCATGTCACCTCACGCACACGTCCGCTCACGCACACGTCCACGCACGCACACGTCCACGCACGCACACAGTCCACGCACGCACACGTCCAGCAGCACACGTCCACTGCACGCACACGTCCACTGCACGCACGTCCACGCACGCACCCTCGACGTCCACGACAGCACTCCAGCACTACGTGCCACGCACGCACACGTCCACGACACGCACACGTCCACGCACGCACGCTGACGTACACGTGCACGCACGTGCACACACGCACGCTGACGTGCACGCACGCACGCACACGTCCAGCGCGCACGCACTGTGACGTCCACGCACGCACACGTCCACTGCACACGTCCACGCACGCACACGTCCACGCACGCACACGTCCACGCACACGATCCACACGCAACGCACACGTCCACGCACGCACGTCCACGCACGCACCCTAGACGTCCACGCACGCCACGTGCACGCACGCACGCACCACGTCGCACTGCACACGCACGCACAGTCCACGCACGCACGCTGACGTGCATCACGCGTCCACGCACGCACAGCGTCCACCGCGCACGCACACGCTGACGTGCACACGCACGCCGCAACGCACGCAGACAGTCCACGCACGCACGCACGACGTCACCACCGCACGCTCATGTACGCACACGTCCACGCACGCACGCACCACACTTCCACGCACGCACACTTCCACGCACGCACACTTCCACGCACGCACACTCCACGCACGCACACTTCCACGCACGCACACGTCCACGCACGCACACGTCCACGCATGCACGCACTCACGCACGCACGCACACGCCCCCCCCCCCCCCCCCCCCCCCCCCCCCCCCCCCCCCCCCCCCCCCCCCCCCCCCCCCCCCCCCCCCCCCCCCCCCCCCCCCCCCCCCCCCCCCCCCCCCCCCCCCCCCCCCCCCCCCCCCCCCCCCCCCCCCCCCCCCCCCCCCCCCCCCCCCCCCCCCCCCCCCCCCCCCCCCCCCCCCCCCCCCCCCCCCCCCCCCCCCCCCCCCCCCCCCCCCCCCCCCCCCCCCCCCCCCCCCCCCCCCCCCCCCCCCCCCCCCCCCCCCCCCCCCCCCCCCCCCCCCCCCCCCCCCCCCCCCCCCCCGGGGGGGGGGGGGGGGGGGGGGGGGGGGGGGGGGGGGGGGGGGGGGGGGGGGGGGGGGGGGGGGGGGGGGGGGGGGGGGGGGGGGGGGGGGGGGGGGGGGGGGGGGGGGGGGGGGGGGGGGGGGGGGGGGGGGGGGGGGGGGGGGGCACGCACGCACGCACACGTCCACGCACGCACGCACGACGTCCACGCACGCACGCTGACGTCCACGCACGCACGCTGACGTCCACGCACGCACCACGTCACCACGCACCACGTCACACGCACACGTCCACGCACGCACAGTCCACGCACGCACACGTCCACGCACGCACACGTTCCACGCACGCACGCACACGTCCACGCACGCACGCACACGTCCACGCACGCACACGTCCACGCACGCACGCACACGTCCACGCAGCACACGTCCACGCACGCGTCATGTACGCTCACGCACGCACACGTCCACGCACGCACACGTCCACGCACCCTACGTCCACGCACGCCAGTGCCACGCACGCGCACGTCCACGCACACGCACGTCCAGCACGCACCCTGACGTCCACGCACGCACCGTGCACGCACGCACACGTCCACGCACGCACACGTCCACGCACGCACGCTACGTACACGTGCACGCACGCACACGTCCACGCACGCACGCTGACGTGCACGCACGCTAGCACGCACACGTCCACGCACACACGTCCACGCACGCACACGTCCACGCACGCACCTACGTCCACGCACGCAACACGTCCCACGCACACGTCCACGCACGCACACGTCCACGCACGCACGCACACGTCACGCACGCACACGTCCACGCACGCACACGTCCACGCACGCAACGTCACCGCACGCACGTCCACGCACGCACACGTCCACGCCACCTCATGTACGCTCACGCACGCACGCGTCCACGGCACTGTCCACGCACGCACACGTCCACGCACGCACATGTACGCTCACGCACGCACCTGACGTCCACGCACGTGTCCACGTGCACGCACACGTCCACGCACGTCATAGTACGCTCACACGCTGACGTCACACGTCCACGCACGCACACGTCCACGCACGCTCATGTACGTCACGCACGCACGCGCGTCCACGCACGTGTCCACGCACGCACACGTCCACGCACGCTATGTACGCTCACACGCACGGCCACGCACGTGTCCACGCAGCACACGTCCACGCACGCTCATGTACGTCACGCACGCACACGTCCACGCACGCACACGTCCACGCACGCTGCACAGTCACGCACGCACGCACACGTTCCACGCACGCACGCCACAAGTACCCGCACGCACACGTCCACGCACGCACACGTCCACGCACGCACTATGTACGCTCACGCACGCACACACGTCCACGCACGCACACGTCCACGCACGCCACGTCAACGCACGCCCCACGTCCACGCACAGCGACGCTCATGTACGCTCACGCACACGTCCGCTCGACGCACACGTCCACGCACGCACACGTCCACGCACGCACACGTCCACGCACGCACACGTCCACGCACACGTCCACGCACGCACACGTCCACGCACGCACGTCCACGCACGCACCCTGACGTCCACGCACGTCCACGTGCACGCACGCCGACACGTCCACGCACGCACACGTCCACGCACGCACGCTGACGTACACGTGCACGCACGTGCACGCACGCACGCTGACGTGCACGCACGCACGCACACGTCCACGCACGCACACGTCCACGCACGCACACGTCCACGCACACGTCCACGCACGCACACGTCCACGCACGCACACGTCCACGCACACGTCCACGCACGCACACGTCCACGCACGCACGTCCACGCACGCACCCTGACGTCCACGCACGTCCACGTGCACGCACGCACGCACACGTCCACGCACGCACACGTCCACGCACGCACGCTGACGTACACGTGCACGCACGCACACGTCCACGCACGCACGCTGACGTGCACGCACGCACGCACACGTCCACGCACGCACACGTCCACGCACGCTCATGTACGCACACGTCCACGCACGCACGCACACTTCCACGCACGCACACTTCCACGCACGCACACTTCCACGCACGCACACTTCCACGCACGCACACTTCCACGCACGCACACGTCCACGCACGCACACGTCCACGCATGCACCCCCCATCCATCTATCCATTCACCCATCCATCAATTCATTCATTCATACATGCATACATAGATACATACATACTTACCTCCCTCGTTCCACCGATGAGCAGGAGGAGGCCGGGAGAGGAGGCGGGGCCACAGACCGGCGGACCGGGCAGAGGAGGAGGAGCAGCAGCAGCGGCGGCGGGTGCACCGAAGTGTGCAGCCCGCCGCAGGAGGTGAGGGGGGGTCAGGCACAGGGCCCGAAGGTGGGGGCAGCCTGGGGGGGAGCACTGGAGCAAGGGACCAGGCAGTGTTGCCGGCGGGCGCACGCGGGTGCAGCCCGCCGGCAGATACATTATAATAGAGGGGGCGGGCGGGCTGGGGGGAACGGGGGGGCCCCCCTGGACAGTCCTGGAGCTGGAGGGGGCTGAGGAGGGGTGGGTACTTGCCGATCCGCCCCTCCCAGATCTGATTGGAGAGCTCCAATCAGATATGGGGGGGGTTAATCCACCCCCTGTGGGGTCATCTACAGGTTGTCACAGAGCAGCAGCATCTGTGACACCTCAGCGACCCCACTCACAGGAGCTGCAGCAGCTCAAATCTGCCAGGACGTTGTGCAACGTCCTGTGTCGGGAACGAGCAGAAACACAGGACGTTGCACAACATCCTATGTCGGGAAGGGGTTAAACTTGTAAAGAGCTGGATATTGACTGAAAGAGCCACTTAATATGATGGTTATGGTGGTCTCCTCAGGGAGCCACCCCATGGCTAGGTCCTTCCCTGGAGGGATATCTGGCTAGTCCTGTGTTTGAGACTCCTGAACGAGGCTCCATGGACTTCATTTGTATGTTCACTTTATAGCATTCTGCACACACATAACAAACCTGCTTTAGATTTCTATTACTATAACATGAAATCTAACTAAATATAACTGTGTTAACATATTTTATATAGCAACAAATGAAAAATAATGAAAACTTCACACGTTTTTCGAGATAAAAAAGAAAACTGAACAGGTTCATTCATTTTTACTTTGAACACAATAATAAAACACATGTCCTTTATACGTAAGTATTTTGCACACCCAGCACATGTCTGATTTGTTTTATTGTCACAAGATGGACAGAAGCTACATTTCTTCCTTTTTTGACTGGTAGCTGTGCTGGTGGAGACTGTGAAGTCTTTCTTGAGCATGCTGCTGGACACTTCTTCACAATGGCTGCTGCTCCTTGACATCTGGGGCTTTTCTGGGTTCGATATACGGCCTAACAAGGGACTTTTCTAATTCTTCTTCCATAAAAATTATTCTTTTATGCAGTATATTTCCGTTCCAGTTGGGATTGATTTCTCTTCATAAAACAAATGTGTTGTATACCGAAACATCCAGAATGTTGTAAAATATTATCATTGGCCAACGATTAGTTTTGCGTTTTGCATGTGTATGTTGATATTGAGAAATTACTGGATGAGTACTTGCTCACTGATAAGAACAGTGAAGCGCCCCACCCTTTTGAATAATGAGATGAAGTACACAGGATAACAAATATATTTTGCAGGCAGAAATAATTTAATGACCTGTTGAACAGTATAAAATGTTATCGGGTCATATTGACCCGAACAGTACAAGTGTAACAATCAGCATGTAGCAAAAGTAAACAAAAAAAAAAAACTAAAGAAAAACAACACTTATGGTAAGATTAGGGATTGCCGAAACGTCAGTGCCAGATGTAAGTTACATGCTCCTATTTTGACAGAGACAAAAATTACTGTATTTTTCGGATTATAAGACAGTTTTGTTCTCCCAAAGTGTGGGGGAAAGTGGGGGGTGCTTCCTATAATACGAACATATGGATTATACTGCAGGGGAGGTGAGGGGGCTCTGGAGCCTGTCCGGGGGCTAGGACAGGCTGCAGGAGGCAGCGGGAGAGCGCCTGATCCACTCATATAATATGCACTGCCGCTGTTCATCACCGCCGTGCTGAAACCGCACCACGGTGATTGACTGGAGGAGCAGCACATACTATATGTGCCTTCGCGCCCCCCCAGTGATGGCACATGTCCCCCCTTTGTTCCATATGGTCCCCCATGCTGCTGCCCATAGTAGAATTAAAAAAAACTTTACTTGCCTCCTCCAGCGCTGATCTTCCTTCTTTCGCATGCTGCAGTCAGGCGCCCCTGCTGGCGGACAATTGGAGTTTTCACAGGTTGGTACCAAGCCAACCGCTCGCGTACATCACTATAACGACAACATCCCGTCCGTTGCCATCTAGTGGACAGTCATGGATAGGACACCACATTAGAGTAAAATTGTGTTTTACCTATAGGATTTATTAAGTGAGTACATATGTAAGTATGTCGTGTGAAACATGTGTCTATGACTGATATATTATTATTGGTAACCATTTGGCTCCTCTTCCTACTGGGATAGAACTCGGTGTGTCTTGACTTATAGCTCCTCTTGCCTCCTTGTGATGCCACGACACAGGGAGAGATGAGTAAATGTATCCTGATCCCCTTCCACTAGTTACTCCTTCCCTTTTGAACATTGGTCACTATTTCCTGGATGGAAAGTATGGACACTTCAGGAGTTCTTTTAATCATTTTTTATTGAGTTCTTATTAAATTATATGAAAGATAGATACATCCACATCAAATTTTACCTTTATTATCATTTTTTAATAATGATTATGGTCTTAAAATTTATTCATTTTCTATTCATTATTTTTTAACATAATTTTTTTTATATTTTATGAATAAAATTAGCAGTGTTTTTTAGAGGATTTTTTATTCCAAATCACGTTTCTTGATGGCAGTTGCCTTGGTTCTTGCGCCTTTGACCATTCCTGCAAGACAAAAAGAGCCTTATCTTACTTCTTTAGATAGAACTTGGTATATGATGACCATATAGTTGTCAGCACAGATAGTACAGCACACAGTCTACCTATAGGAATGAACGCTTTGATAAACATGAGTTCTATCCCTGGGGGTGACAGATGTTGCTTTCCTATTATTTTTTACTTGTTTTATGTATACATGCAGGGCATGTTTTTAGGAGCGTTTCCGCATGGACTTTCAAAGAGTTTTTATGTTGTTGTTACAAAGCCGGTCTTTTTGGATTTGTTAAACAATATTGGCGTATTTTTATGTGTTTATAAGGACTTTTATGTGTTTTTTGCGCCAAAATTTAGCACCCTCCCCGTCTTGATGACGTTTTTTTTACATCACATGACCGGGAACACCCACTGATTATGACAATTGATGTGGTTATAAATAAGAGCTGTTTGGTGGGGTGGAGGTATCCCTGAGGAAGACGCCAGGAGGGCGTTGAAACGCGTTGGAGAAATAAAAGAAAGGTTTGATCTGGACATCGGCTACTTGCATTATTTACAAGCGGAAAATTCTGGCAGCGCGGACTGTGGCACACCTCCCTTTCCCAAAGCTTCTAAGAAGGCTAATGGATGTTTAGAAAACCCTTGTATAAGTATGTTAGCATAGCTGAAAACAGTTTGGCTGATTAGAGAAACTATATAATTGACCTTCCTTTGAGCTAGTTAAAAATCTGGAGCATTTACATTTGTTTGTTCTATGAAACTCTCAAAATGGCCAGAAAAAGAGAACTTTCATGTGAAACTCGATAGTCTGTTCTTGTTCTTAGAAATTAAGGCTATTCCATGCGAGATATTGCCAAGAAACTGAAGATTTCCTACAACTGTGTGTACCACTCCCATCAGAGGAGGGCCCTAACATGCTCTAACCAGAGTAGAAAGAGAAGTGGGAGGCCCCGCTGCACAACTGAGCAACAAGACAAGTACATTAGAGTCTCTAGTTTGAGAAATCCATGCCTCACAGCTCCTCAACTTGCAGGTTCATTAACCACAAAACGCCAGTGTCAATCTCTTCAGTGAAGAGGTGACTCCGGGATGCTGGCAGCATGGCAAAGAAAAAGCTGTATCTGAGACTGGCTAATAAAAGGAAAAGATTAATATAGGCAAAAGAACACAGACATTAAACAGAGGAAGATTGGAAAAAGGTTTTATGGACAGACAAATCAAAGTTTGTTTGGATCACACAGAACATTTGTGAGATGCAGAACAACTGAAAAGATGCTGGAAGAGTGACTGACTCCATCTGTCAGGCATGGTAGAGGTGATGTGATGGTCTGGGGTTCCTTTGGTGCTGGTAAAGTGGGAGATTTGTACAAGGTAAAAGAGATTTTAAATAAGGAAGGTTATCACAGGGTTTGGCATGGCGTTGCAAAATGGAGTGTACAGCGCTTGATTGGAGCCAATTTCATCCTACAGCAGGACAGTGACTCAAAGCATGCACTTTTTTAGGGAAGAAGCAGACAGCTGACATTCTATCTCTAATGGTGTGGCCCCACAGTGTGACCAGAGCTCAACCCCATTGAGCTGTTGTGGGAGCAGCTCGACAGTATGGTACGCAAAAAGTGTCCATCAAGCCTATCCAACTTGTGGGAGGGGCTTCAAGGAAACATGGGGTGAAATTTCTCAACATTACCTCTGCAAATTAACAGAATGCCAAAGGGCTGTAATTGCTGCAAAGGGAGCATTCTTTGACGAAAGCACAGTTTGAAAAAGAAAATTATTATTTCAAATAAAAATCATTATTTCTAACCTTGACAATGTCTGGACTATATTTTCTATTCATTTTGCAACTCATTTGATAAATAAAAGTATGAGTTTTCATGGAAAACACAATTGTCTGGGCAACTCTTAACTTTTGAACGGTAGTGTATATACTATATTTGTCGGATTATAAAACACACTTTTGTTCCCCCAAATTTTGGGTGAAAGTGGGAGGTTAGTCTTAAAATCCGAATCTACTTGGGGAGGAAGGGTGGCACTTTGGAGCAGGGGGAGTGGGCTGTAGGATGCTGCAGAGGCAGCAGAGGTCACGTGCTCCTCCTCATTAGCCTCATTTAATATTCACTTCACCTGCCTCTGTCCATCACCTCTGTGCTGAAACAGCACCGAGGTGATGGACAGGGGATCGGCGCATATTACAGGTGTCCCCCCATCGAGGATGTGGCCCCTGCCGTCACACTATATGTCCACCTGTGCCAAACCACACAGCCCCACTATCACCCTATTTGTCCCCTGCTAGCACATATTGCCCCACTGTCCCGGATATGGTTTCCCCTCCATCACGCTACATGGCCCCCACTGGCTTGCAGACTGTAAAATAACATGTTACTCTCCTTCCGATGATCGCTCCGTGCTCCAGCTGAGCGGTGACTTCCTGTGTCCATGCTTGCATGGGGTCATGTGATCAGCACAACACGGTGATGTCATCACTGTGCGTCCCGGTCACATGATCCGATGCCTGCATCAACACAGGAAGTCACCACTCAGCTGAAGCACGGTCAGCATTGGGTTCCACCCAAAATGGCTAAAAAAAAATTTCTGCTTCCTATTTAGGAGCAATCGGAACAATAGTTCATGGAGGAGGGTGCAGTTCTGCTGGGGCAGAAAATGCCTAGAAGGTTGGAGGAGTGTTTAAACTAGGGTTTGGGAGGGAGGGTATTCATTGTACAGGAGGGGAAGATAGTGAAAATAGTAACCTGGGCACAAGTAATGAAATTGTGGGTGGCATGGGGGTGTGGTTAGAACAGCCAATATAGTAAGAAAGGAATAGAGGTAAAGAGAGATGCATAAAGTGCATATACACTGCCAGAAGCCTCGCCAACAAAATGGAGGAATTAGAATTACCGTATATACTCGTGTATAAGCCGACCCCCCCCCCCCCCCCCCTACTTTTGCCCCCAAAACCTGGGAAAACCTATTGACTCGTGTATAAGCAGAGGGTGGACCCCAGCACAGGTATACAGCCCCCGGCAGTGTGGTATACAGCAGCCTCCCCAGTGGTATATACAGCAGCAGCCCCAGTGGTATATACAGCAGCAGCCCCAGTGGTATATACAGTAGCAGCCCCAGTGGTAGTATACAGCTGCCCCAGTGGTAGTATACAGCAGCCCCAGTGGTAGTATACAGCAGCCCCAGAGGTATATACAGCAGCCCCAGTGGTAGTATACAGCAGCCCCAGAGGTATATACAGGCCCCCCCCCATCAGTATACAGGCCCCCCAGCAATCCTGTAAAGCAAGAGATCATTATACTTATCCCTGCCGCTGTCCTGCCGCCGCAATCGCGCTCCTCCGGGTCTTCTCTTAATGCCTCTTCCGGCTTCCTCCTCTGGCGCACAGACAGTGACGTCATTGCCTGCGCCCACCGGAGGAGGAAGCCGGAGGAGCGCGATTGCGGCGGCGGGACAGCGGCAGGGATAAGTATAATGATCTCTTGCTTTACAGGATTGCTGCAGCAAGGGGGGGTGCCTGTATACTGTATACAGTGACTCGCATATAAGCCGAGTGGGGGACTTTTCAGCCCAATTTTTGGGCTGAAAAACTGCTTATACGCGAGTATATACGGTAATTTTGTTGAAAAATAATTGACACGGTGGGGATATCACAGACATGGCTGGACGAGAGCGATGACTGTGCTGTTAATTTACTGGGCTATAGTCTTTTTCAGAAATGACCGTACAAATAAGCGAGGGGGAGGTGTGTGTTTATATGTAAAATCATCCTTTAAACACATCCTGCGTGATATCTAATGCAAATGTAGAGTCCCTGTGGGTGGAGATGAGATATAGGAGGGGGGAACAAATAATAAATTACTGATGGGGTTTGTTATAAGTCTCCAATAATAAAGTGGAGGAGAATATCCTCATAAAGCAAATAGATGAAGCAGCGACTCAGGGAGAAGTCATTATTATGGGGGATTTCAACTACCCTGAAATACATTGGGGAACAGAAACCTGCAGTTCCAGCAAAGGTAACAGGTTTTTGACAACTATGAGAGACAATTACCTTTCACAACTGGAAAAGAAAGAGGTCGCCTGAATACCAAGATTATGATGAACTAGCTGTGAGCCCGATTCTAAAGAATCGGGTAGTCTAGAATGCATATATAGTTTATTTACTAATATTTAGGGGAGTGCGGTGAAATTAATTGTGTGTATACAGGTGGCTCAGTGGTTAGCACTGTATATGGCAGCTCAGTGGGTAGCAGAGTATACGGTGGCTCAGTGGTTAGCACTGTATATGGTGGCTCAGTGGTTAGCAGTGTATACGGTGGCTCAGTGGTTAGCACTGTATACGGTGGCTCAGTGGTTAGCAGTGTATATGGTGGCTCAGTGGTTAGCACTGCGCGGTGGCTCAGTGGTTAGCACTGCGCGGTGGCTCAGTGGTTAGCACTGCGCGGTGGCTCAGTGGATAGCACTGCGCGGTGGCTCAGTGGTTAGCACTGCGCGGTGGCTCAGTGGTTAGCACTGCGCGGTGGCTCAGTGGTTAGCAGAAGTATGGTGGCTCAGTGGTTAGCACTGGGCGGTGGCTCAGTGGTTAGCACTGGGCGGTGGCTCAGTGGTTAGCACTGGGCGGTGGCTCAGTGGTTAGCACTGGGCGGTGGCTCAGTGGTTAGCACTGGGCGGTGGCTCAGTGGTTAGCACTGCGCGGTGGCTCAGTGGTTAGCACTTTAGCACTGCGCGGTGGCTCAGTGGTTAGCACTTTAGCACTGCGCGGTGGCTCAGTGGTTAGTAGTGCGCGGTGGCTCAGTGGTTAGCAGGAGTATGGTGGCTCAGTGGTTAGCAGTGAGTGGGGCAGGCAGAGTGGTCAGCGCAGTGCGGCGGGCAGAGTGGTCAGCAGAGGACAGAGGCACTCTGCCTGTCATACTTACCAGCGGGTCATCGTCTTCCCCGCCACGGCATTTTCACTCCGCCGTCGCCAACATGTTGGCTCCACTCATGCAGAGCATTGCTCCTGTGCAAGGCTCCTCTCTGCTGAGTATTGCTCCTGTGCAGCCTCCTCCTCTCTGCAGAGCATTGCTCCTGTGCAGCCTCCTCCTCTCTGCAGAGCATTGCTCCTGTGCAGCCTCCCCTCATGCAGAGCATTGCTCCTGTGCAGCCTCCTCTGTGCAGAGCGTTGCTCCTGTGCAGCCTCCTCTCTGCAGAGCATTGCTCCTGTGCAGCCTCCTTACTGTAGAGCATTGCTCCTGTGCAGCCTCCTCTCTGCAGAGTATTACAGAGGCACTCTGACTGTCATACTTACCAGCGGGTCATCGTCTTCCCCGCCACGGCATTTTCACTCCGCCGTCGCCAACATGTTGGCTCCACTCATGCAGAGCATTGCTCCTGTGCAAGGCTCCTCTCTGCTGAGTATTGCTCCTGTGCAGCCTCCTCCTCTCTGCAGAGCATTGCTCCTGTGCAGCCTCCTCCTCTCTGCAGAGCATTGCTCCTGTGCAGCCTCCCCTCATGCAGAGCATTGCTCTTGTGCAGGCTCCTCTCTGCTGAGTATTGCTCCTGTGCAGCCTCGTCTCTGCAGAGCATTGCTCCTGTGCAGCCTCCTCTCTGCAGAGCATTGCTCCTGTGCAGCCTCCTCTCTGCAGAGCATTGCTCCTGTGCAGCCTCCTCTGTGCAGAGCATTGCTCCTGTGCAGCCTCCCCTCATGCAGAGCATTGCTCTTGTGCAGGCTCCTCTCTGCTGAGTATTGCTCCTGTGCAGCCTCGTCTCTGCAGAGCATTGCTCCTGTGCAGCCTCCTCTCTGCAGAGCATTGCTCCTGTGCAGCCTCCTCTCTGCAGAGCATTGCTCCTGTGCAGCCTCCTCTGTGCAGAGCATTGCTCCTGTGCAGCCTCCTCTCTGCAGAGCAATGCTCCTGTGCAGCCTCCTCTCTGCAGAGCAATGCTCCTGTGCAGCCTCCTCTCTGCAGAGCATTGCTCCTGTGCAGCCTCCTCTCTGCAGAGCATTGCTCCTGTGCAGCCTCCTCTCTGCAGAGCATTGCTCCTGTGCAGCCTCCTCTCTGCAGAGCATTGCTCCTGTGCAGCCTCCTCTCTGCAGAGCATTGCTCCTGTGCAGCCTCCTCTCTGCAGAGCATTGCTCCTGTGCAGCCTCCTCTCTGCAGAGCATTGCTCCTGTGCAGCCTCCCTCTGCAGAGCATTGCTCCTGTGCAGCCTCCTCTCTGCAGAGCATTGCTCCTGTGCAGCCTCCCTTCTGCAGAGCATTGCTCCTGTGCAGCCTCCCTTCTGCAGAGCATTGCTCCTGTGCAGCCTCCTCTCTGCAGAGCATTGCTCCTGTGCAGCCTCCCCTCTGCAGAGCATTGCTCCTGTGCAGGCTGCTCACTGCAGAGCGTTGCTCCTGTGCAGCCTCCTCTCACCTGTATCCTGGAGATCAGCTCTTGGGGGCTCAGTCCGGGGTCCTCTGTCAGCTGTATGTTCCCTTGTGATCGCAGGATGTCAGAGGCAGAGAATCAGTGATGAGGACACATCTGATGTGAGACAGCGGCATGATGTCTCCTGTGCTGACTGCAGCAATGAAAGTGCCTGTGATGATGTCACAGTCATGTGATATAGCCCCGCCCATACCAGTGACATCATCTCAGGTCCTGAGAGTGAGAGACTGTGCATGGACTCGCAAAGGCATTGCGAGTGAGGAGAGACTCTGGAAGGACTCGCAAAGGCATTGCGAGTGTGGCAGCCACGCATACGACGACGGAAACACTGCCGAATATGACGGAAGTGGCCTTAGGGTAATTATATATTAGATAATCGTGTAAAGGCTCTCCCACATCCATAGTTACCTAAAGCGTATTCTCAGGTAGATCAATTCCCTCCAGTAGTCCAATCAGATGTGATGAATCACGGATATAGGAGTCCAGGGAGAGCACCAAAGGCTGTAGATAAAAATCAATATATGAGCAGGCATGTTGGAAAAGCTCCGCTATACCAGACACTATGGGTCTCCCCGGAGGTTTGGTCATTGATTTATGGACTTTTGGTAATAGATAAAACGTGGGAGTTTTAGGATATTTTACTAGCAGGAAGTTCTTCTCACTTTTGTTCACAATTCCCTATTCATAGGCTCTCCATACCAACAATTCTAGTTTCTTTTTAAAGACACTAGTAGGATCAGAGGGTAATGGTTGATAACAGGATAAGTTGCAAAGCTGTTTGTGTGCTTCCTCTAGATACATTTCAACAGGCCAAAGAACAACATTACCCCCCCTTATCCGCTTCTTTGATAATAAACAAGGGTTTCTTTAAGTTGTCAAGAGCTCGTCTTTCATGATTTTTTCATGCTATTGACTTATGTGCTTTCATGTGTATACTGGTTTTGTGCTTTTTCCAAATAGGCTATTTCATACTGCCCACAACCCAGTATAGGTAGGAGGTTTATTCCACCTCTTAACTTTTTGCTATATGGGGAATTTAAGTTGTTGTGGTGGATCTGTATAAGCCTGTAAAACTTGATAGCACAGTTTTCTCTGCATTGATTGCACTTTGCTTGCTGCACTTGGGTTTTGTATAGGCTGATTCAAATAGCTGTGTCCATTTTTCTGGCAAGTTTAGTTATGAAGGATTCCATTCCTTCTACTATGCAGTTTCCTGCTAAAAAGAGTTTTAAAAAGTTTTTTTTGTAGTCATTGTATACACTGTTTTTCTGTCACTAATAAAAATTGCTGAATTTATTTGATACCTGGCTCGATCCCAATCCTTTTATACACGCTTCCTTTCTCCTCTTTTTTTAATGTTTTCCTATTGCGTGGGATTGGTTGATCCTTTTAGTGCCCCTCCTACAATCCTTTATGAAAGTCTTTTCAAAAGCTTTTGATACGGTGCCACACAAATGGTTGATGCACAACATGAGAGCAATGGGGATAGGGGAAGATGTGAAAGTGGGTTAAGAACTGGCTTAGTGATAGGAAACAAAGGGTGGTTATTAATGGATCACACTCCAATGGGTCACAGTTAAGTGTGGTACCCAAGGGGTCTGTATTGGGCCCACTTCTTTTTAATAAATTAATGACCTTGTAGGGGCATACAGAGTAGAATCTCAATATTTGTAGATGACACTAAACTCTGCAGAGTAATCAATACAGAGGAGGACAATTTTATATTACAGGAGGATTTATGTAAACTAGAAGCTTGGGCTGAGAAATGGCAAATGAGCTTTAATGGGGATAAATGTATGGTCATGCACTTGGGCAGAGGAAATAAAAGGTATAATTAAGTGCTTAATTGTAAAACACTGGGCAAAACAGTCACTGAAAATGACCTGGGTGTATGGGTAGATGACAAACTCACATTTAGTGGCCAGTGTTAGGCAGTTGCTGCAAAGGCAAATAACATAATGGGATGTATTAAGAGAGGCATCGATGCTCATGAGGAGAATATAACCATACCTCTATGCAAGTCACTAGTGCGACCACACTTAGAATACTGTATATAATTCTGGTCTCCGGTGTATAAGAGAGACAAAGAGTGACCAAGGTTATTAGAGGATTGAGGGGTATGCAATACCAAGACAGGTTATTAAACTTTGGGTTATTTAGTTTAGAAAAACAAAGGCTTTAGGGGTGATCTTATAATAATGTATAAATATGAGTGGACAGTAGAGTCCTTTTTAATCTTTTTACTCTTAGGCCTGAGACTGGGACAAGGGGGCATCCTCTACGTCTGGAGGAAAGAAGGTTTAATCATAATCGCCGACTTGGATTCTTTACTGTAAGAGCAGTGAGACTATGGAACTCTCTGCCACATGATGTTGTAATGAGTGAGGCACTACTAGTATTTAAGAAGGGACTAGATGCCTTTTTTGAAAACTATAATATTACCAGTTAAAGAATCTAGTATATATGATAGGCCGTCGATCCAGGGAACTAGTCTGATTGCCTATGTGGAGTCAGGAAGGATTTTTTTCCCCAATGTGGAGCTTAGGGTTGCCACGTTTTTTTTTTTTTTTTTTTTTTTTTTGTTTTTTTTTGCCTTCCTCTGGATCAACATGTTAGGCTATGGGTTGAACTAGATGGACTTAGTCTTCCTTTAACCTTAAAAATTATGTTACATTTAGATGATATTCCTGAGGAAGACAGTTGTATGTCGAAACGCGTTGAATGTTATTGTTGGATCAAGATTTTGTACAGGAAATATCCACAGCCTGTATAAATATAATTATCCTTGGGAGCGCACCTTGCCCGGTTAAAATTTCATATTGATGATCCGATGCCCAGGACGCTGGAAGTCACTGCTCAGCTGAAGCACGGTGCGATCATCTGAAGGTGAATAACAGTGTTTATTATTTTACAGTCTGCACGCAGTCTGATATGGGGTATATCCGGCACAGTGGGGCAATGTGTGCCAGCAGGGGACATATAAGGTGATTGGGGGACATATAGGGTGATGGTAGGGCTATGTGTGCAAGCACAGGGAGACAGCGTGACGGGGGGGGGGGAGGGGTGTGCCTGCACTGGGGGACAGATATACCTGGATGGGGGCCTTATATATACACCATGATTTAGGGAGGGGGGGAGCATGTACCAGGTTGGAGGACATATATGCAGATTCTAAGACTGACACTGGCATTATGAGACTGGCCCTATTTCACATGAAAAAAAAATTTTTTTCTTTTCCTTCACCAAATTTGGGGGTGCGTCTTGTAATCCGGTACATTTATAAAGCAAAAAGTACGGTGTGAGTGTATATGTGTATATACATCAATAAGTTATATGTAATAATTAGTGATCTATTTCAAGTGTTTGGCTGCATGCCATAATCTCAACATTAACAATGAAAACCCAAAGGTAAATTAAACTAGGGGGGATTAAATGCCTGAAAGAATACTACCTAAATAGGTATCACAGGCTCAACTTGTGGTTGTGAGAGTCACAACCACTATTAAAGCATATCACGGCTGCTGCAGACACCTGCATGGTGCATATAGAGTAGGGAGGATGAAGGGTTAAAAAACAGTGCTGCCGTATTCCACGAGACATCAAAGGGTAAATATAATATTAATTTATTAGTCAACATGTTTCAAGGCTCCCTGGCCCCTTTTTCAGGACAAATCAATATATTGCCAAGTTTTCATTAGCTGTATGCCACAATCATGAACATTTACTGAAATAAACACTTGAAATAGATCACTGTTATATGCATTTTGCTTTTTGTATTGACTTACTAAAAATGTTTTGATATTCTAATTCACTGAGATGTGCATGTATTGTGCATGTGTGTCATGAATGAATTTGGTATCTTAATCGCATCAAACCAAAGAATAAAGTCATCTTACCACTTACACTGTAGGGGAGGGTGAATTGCACAAAAATAACTTCTTGTATTGCTGTCTTTGTTCACTCTAACTTCCAAAAATCATAAAAAGGCTTGAATCACATGTATCTTGCACGCTTTGCTGAGCGCTCACATCAGCATTTCTGTCTAAATCCCCAAAAATGCGATTCAGACAAAAGCCCACGTTAGAAACACTGACTACAATGGGGCAGATTGATCCAATTTGAACTCTGGTCTGTTTCGGCAGTGTACTGTCAATTTAGGCGTCTTTTTAAGGTACCATCACACACTTCAATTTTAATGAACGATGTTGTTAGTGATCACATGCACGCGCGATCGCTAATGACATCGTTCACATCGCTGGAGAGCTGTCACACAGGCAGACTCACCAGTGATGTGGACCAGCGAGATCGCTGGTAACCATGGTAAACATCGGGTTACTAAGCACCGCGCGGCGCTTGGTAACCCAATGTTTACCATGGATACGAGCTCCCAGCATAGGCTGTGAGGCGCTGAGAGCTCGTTCATCGTTGGTTCTCCCGTGTTACATGCAGTGATGCTTTGTGTCCAGCGGGCAGCCAACAATAGATTTGAGGTCCTGTCCTCAAATCAAACGATCAGCCGACTGATCATTAGTAGTGTCACACACAACGTCATTTCAACATCATTCAAGTGTCACTAAACACGTGACTTTTGAACGATATCGGCAACGATATTGTTACGTGTGACGGTACCTTTAGTGCTCAAGTGTGGTTGACCAATGTTCTGTGAACAAGATGGAAACCACCAAAACAGATGCGAAACTGAGTCCAAAGTGACTTATTATAGTGAGTGGTTCCATCTGGGATTTTATCTGAATCACATTTTTGTGGGCTTTACACGAAAACCCCCAACGGAAGTGCTCAGCGCAGAACACAAGAATGTGATCCCAGCCTTGTACTGAAAGACATCAAAAAATGTTTTGCGCCTAAAACGTACTAATAAAACCCCATAACTTAGCCCCCAAAAACTGTCCCCACTCAAGTACTGATACTGATGATGATGATAATATAATAAAAAAAAAAAGGCTCTGGAAAAACAATGTCTCCCCACTCCCTCAAATAAGATCCAGTGACATCTGTGGGGACAAGATGGTGCACAAAGGCAAAGGGGAATATCTCAGCATCTGGAGGAACGACATAAACTAATCACAGAAACTGACGATATACCAGACACTACAGAGGGGAGTATAAACTGACCCCATATCTAGAGAAACTGGAAACTGGGGGAAACTGGAAAACTGGAAACTGGGGAAACTGGGGGAAACTGGAAAACCTCAAGCGACAGATCCTGAGCCGGTACAGACTAAGCGCCCACAGCCTACTCATCGAATCCGGGCAGCACCGACAAAACTACAAGCCGAGAGAGAGCAGACTGTGCAAGCAGTGCCCCCAGGAGGTTGTGGAGGATGAGGCCCATTTCTTGCCGAGTTGCCCTAAATACTCCGCAGTGAGGGACACTCACTTCAAGAAACTGTCTGATCTCCTCGCAGACTTCACCTCAATGGAGGAGGAAGAGAAACTACCAATACTACTGGGAGAAGAAGAAAGTGCTGCGGCCATAGCAGCGCAATATGTCAGTGCCTGTCACAGACTAAGGGGAAACTAATATGTCATGGACTTCTGTACCCCGCCCTGAACACTTCCTTATCCCCCAACTAAGAGCTTTATATACCATCGACTTATATACCCCACCCTGGACATGTCCCTACCCTCTAAAAGGATCCTGATACATCATGGACCCCTATATGCCTACCCAGTCCCTACCCCCGCCCCCCTATTTTTACCATTTGCTTTGGTAATGCTGATATGTACTTAGTCCTGCCAATAAAGCTCATTTGAATTTGAATTGACATCTTTGCTTCCAAATCCAAATGCCCCAAATTTATAGGATGCTTGTCTTCAGAAGCACAATGTATGGGCACTAGACTGTAATTTTATGGAAAAAAAACATGGTGGCATGATTGTTACAAAATAATCACTGCAGCCGGAGATTAATTCATGGAGAGGTGAAATTTGGTACAGTGGGGTCACGTTTGAGGTTTTTCCACCTTTTTGGTATGAGCAGCATTGAAGGTTGAAGACCATGGTTATCGTGCAATGATGGCTTTTACTTTAATCCTTCTGATGCGTTTCAGAGTTAGCAGAACTCCTTCCTCATAGAGCCAACATATATTCCAACTCCTTCCTCAGGGAATGTAACTCTTGAAGCGCGTCAGAAGGATTAACATAAAAGCTATCTTTGCACGATAACAGTGGTCTTCAACATGTTTCATTGTGAGCAGTGCGGGTCCAGGAAACACTGTCTGGTTCCTTATGTTTTATTTGGCCACCACTAATGCAAGTGGAGTGTGGATCCTGCGGCAGCCATTACATACCCCTTGTAGGTAACATAACTTTCCCAGGTGAGTAGTGACGATCGTTCACAAAGCACATTTGTTGTAAAGATAAAACCCTATTGCGCTTTCTCTCCTCTTTCAGTTTTTTTTGCCGTTTAGGCACCTTAGTGGCTCTGCAAATGCGATATGGAGCCTGCAATCTATTTCAGCTAAATTAGCATTTCTAAATTCAAATGGTGCTCCTTCCCTTCTGAGCCCTAACCACATATGGGAAATTAGCACCCTCAATTTTTTTTTATTCTATTAAGTTGTAGGGAACTTGTCATGTCCACAAACTCTACCTCTAGATGTAAGGTTAATCTGCAAGTAAATAGTGTTAAAATCATTTTGTTACCTTACTGTTTAGCTACAAGGAGAAAATGAAGTGAAATCCTACTGTTGCTTCCAGCCTTTAGGGCATTGTTTGACTTTCTGCACTGTATAGTATTAAATGATATCTGTGCTTTCAAGTCAATATTTAGAATAAGCAGTCCTCAGTGTATACATTAGGAATAACACTATTTCTGACTTTTATTCGGCTATAACCTGCATGCTCATCAGTTTTCACCACTGCATGCTCTCTGTAATTTGCGATCCACTGTTTGCTGAGGGAGGACACTGGACATGGACAGCACTGCACAGACAGTTTGGTTCCTTTTATTCATTCACTTTTTAGCTCCGAGGTAAGCTGCAGCAACATGGAAGACATTATACAGCAGAGTTGAGCTATGTTGATCTGAATCAACCTCTGATGTGAGGTAAAACACAAGTCACAGAGCTCTGTACAATGTTTTTCTGTCTGTTTACTTTTGCTTACTTCTTCACCCTTAACCTCTCAATTTATAATAAGTACATTATTCATGACAAAGTGTCAGGAGACATGACACCTGCAGTCTGTCGCCACTGAGCATGACTTATTTGAACTATTCTTTCACAGTGGATGGTGAGTTTAGGGGAAGGGGAAAAAAGAGCAGAAGGAACCGAATTACTCTGAAAAGATACTTTGCATAAATCATCAGTACAGAAAATTATAAGAAACTTTGTAAAGTGTATTGAACTACAGTTCCATTTTAAGGTTAAAGAGAAGGCTAAATACCATTTATTTTTTTTAATTTATTTATTTTTTTAATTTTAGAGCACAATAAATCAGACCCCAGTAACACTGCAAGTTCCTGGACTCATGAGTTCTCAGGTGCAGATGGGTGGTCATCCAACAGAAGTACTTTGTTTGATGAATATGGTTTTGCCAGAAGAACTACTGGATGATGATGAATATGAGGAGATTGTGGAAGACGTGCGAGATGAATGCAGCAAGTACGGCATTGTTAAATCTATTGAAATACCGCGGCCAGTGGATGGTGTTGAGGTTCCTGGATGTGGGAAGGTATGCATTTAGATTTTTATGTTTTTAGAGTTAATCTTTACTTCATAATCATTAGCATTTCCTTCATTTGTGCTTAAGTAAACTTTTATATGTTTCTTTAATTTTTCCCATGTCAGAGGTTTAAATCAGAAGTTTCCATACACTATATAAAAAGACACACATGCATGTTTTTCTCACTATCTGACATGAGATCAGCATAAATCTTTCCCGTTTTAGGTCAGTTAAGTTTACCATAATTATTAATTTTTGCCAACTGCCAGAATGAGAGCTATGGAATGTTTTTGTTACTTTCTAGAAAGTCACAAGTTTACATACGTTTCATTAGCATTTGGTACCATTGCCCTTAAACAGTATGGCTTGACTCAGATGTTTTGTATATCCTTCTACAAGCTTCTCACAATAGTTGGTAGAAATTTTTTGCCCATTCCTCTTGATATAACTGGTGTAACCGAGCCATATTTGTAGGTCGCCTTGCTCACAACTGCCTTTTCTGCTCCGCCCATAAATTTTCAATCAGATAAAGGGCTTTGTAATGGCCATTCCAAAACATTTTGTTATACATAAACCACTTTATAACCAGTTTGGCAGTGTGCTTTGGGTCATTGTCGATTTGAAAGACCCATTTCCGCCCAAGCTTTAACTTCCTGGTTCATGTTTTGAGATGTTGCTTCAGTACTGCCACATAATAGATGTTGTCATGAGAAAAAAAAAAAGATTATGTGAAGTTCCCCCTATCTCCTGCAGCAAAACAACCCAACAACATGATGTTGCCACCCCCTTGTTTCACAGCTGGGATCGTGTTATCCAAGCTTTCTCCCTTTTTCTTCCATGTGTAACAATGGTCATTATAGCCAGTTAAATTTTAGTCTAGTCGGATCACAGGACATGTCTCCAAAAATGTAGGCCTTTGTTCCTGTGTGCGTTTTCAAAAATTAATCTGGCTTTGTTTCTTTTGGAGTAATAGCTTCTTCCTCCGGGAAGAGTTGTCTTTCAGTCCAGGTTGATAAGTACTTGATTCACTGTGGATAATGACAATCTTACAAGCTTCAACCATCATCTCCTCAAGGTCATTTGCTTTTGTTCTTGGGTTGATATGCATGTCGGCCAAAGCACATTCTTTTCTGGGACACAAAACCAGTCTCCTTCCTTGGCTGGAAATTCCCATTTTGCTAGTACTTTCATATAATTGTTTGTACATATGAACGAGGCGCCTTCAGTTATCTGGAAATTGCACAAAAGGATGCACCAGACTTGTACATGTCAACAATTCTTTTATCTTCTCTGATTTCTTGACTTTCCCTTGATGCTACACAAAGAAGCAGTGTGTTTCAGGTGTGCATTAAAATTCATCCATAGGTGCATCTTTAACTCAGATGTTGCCAATAAACCTATCTGAAGCTTTCAAACACATGACATCATCATATGGGCTGTCCCACATTGTTTAAAGGCATAGGAATCTTATTGTGTATAAACTTGTGAATTGAATTAAAGTAATAAAAATGCCTTAAAACATTCTCATTATTGTTGCATTTGGTAAATATAAATAATCATGGTAATCCTAATTGACCTAAAACGGGGAAAGGTTTATTCTAATTTCATTTTTGAGATTTAATTAGTTTTTAAATCTGATTTCATGTGTGAGAATTAATTAGTGATTTCAGTAGTGAGAAAAACACATGTCTATAGTATAAGTAAAGTTCTGGTATTAACTGTATATAATATATATACCATGTTTCCCCGAAAAAAAGATGTAGGGTGGTGGGTTGCACAACTGCTAAATATAAGGCAAGCTCCGACAATAAGACACATCAAACTTTATTATTTTAAGCATTCCCCCTAACAGGGCATGTAGCTATGATTATTTATTTACTGGCCACCATTGCCGTCCACCCACTCACCTGCCGCTGGCCGCCTGCCACCACAGTATTTATTCTGACATCGCTCTGAGCTCTCTCAGCCGCCGTATAAGTTTTTATTTATTTTTTATCCAATTAAACCCATTAATGGTATTGCGCATCAGGGTTCTTTTGCATCACTGAAATCAATCTCAGATACCTGTGATAATTAGTTAGGCAAGTGAGCCCAAGTGTGCTTGATAAAGAACCGTGTGTGGTTCGAAACGTCGTGCCTTTTAACGGATTGGAATAAAGCAAAGATGGATTGAAAATACCCCCTGAGTGAGAGGCGCTGTTCTTTTTTACTTAAGCTTATTGTTGCGTATGTACCCAGGATGGACTCCCTGGTTTAAACGTGCGCCCTTTTTTGGCTATTTGCCATAAGGGACTAAATTGTCTGAGTGCCTAGGTGCTGTAAGCCATTTTTTCTCTTTACATGATCCAGGGAACTAGTCTGATTGCCGTATGTGGAGTCAGGAAGGACTTTTTTTTTTCCCTAATGTGTAGCTTAGTGTTGCCACATGGGTTTTTTTTTTTTTCCTTCATCTGGATCAACATGTTAGGCTATGGGTTGAACTAGATGGACTTAAAGTGAACCTGACCTCACAAACTGACTCCCCCCGCATCTTTAGACCTGTCCCTGCACCCCCTATTATCATTTCTAGCCATCCCTTTTGCAGAAAAAAATCGATTTTGTAAAGTAGAGAAAAGTTTATATTGACCTCGTCCTGCGTGAGTTCTCTGTTTCTGAAGATGCCGCAATGGGCAGGCCTGTCTGCTGCTCCCTTGTAATTATGCACCCCCCTCTCAGCTTGCTAAGAGCCTGGCCGCATCATGAAAGGGGGCGGGGCTCCAGTATGACTTGAAATTAGCCACGCCCCTTTCATGACGCGGCCAGGCTCTTAGCAAGCTGAGAGGGGCGTTAATAATTACAAGGGAGCAGCAGACAGGCCTGTCTATTGCGGCTTCTTCAGAAACAGAGAACTCACACAGGACGAGGTGAATATAAACTTTTCTCTACTTTACAAAATCGATTTTTTTCTGCAAAAGGGATGGCTAGAAATGATAAGAGGGGGTGCAGGGACAGGTCTAAAGATGCGGGGGGAGTCAGTTTGTGAGGTCAGGTTCACTTTAAGGTCTTCCTTCAAACTTAAACACTGTTACTGTGAAGAGATTTGTGGCTGATTCTGAGCACAGATGGGTTTGTGCAGATAAAGGCAGAATGAGGAAGGTTTCAGCCAGGCAAGTTCATCGGATTAAGAGAGCAGCTGCTAAAAAGGCCTTACAAACCAGCAAACCGATATTTGAAGCCGCTGATGCCTCTGGAGTCCCTCGAACCTCAAGGTGTAGGATCCTTCAAAGGCTTGCTGTGGTGCATAAACCTACTATTCGGCCACCCCTAAACAGTGCTCACAAACAAACGGTTGCAGTAGGCCCAGATATACATGAAGACTCATTTTTGAACAGTCTTGTTTACTGATGAATGCCGAGCAACCCTGGATGGTCCAGATAGATGGAGTAGTGGATGGTTGGTGGATGGCCACCATGTCCCAACAAGGCTACGATGTTGGCAAGGAGGTGGAGGAGTTATGTTTTGGCCTGGAATCATTGGGAAACAGCTGGTAGGCCCCTTTAAGGTTCCTGAAGGTGTGAAAATGACCCCTGCAAAGTATATAGAGTTTCTGACTGAGAACATTATCCCATGGTACAAAAAGCAAAAACGTGCCTTCAGGAGCAAAATCATCTTCATGCATGACAATGCACCATCTCATGCTGCAAAGAATACCTATGAGTCATTGGCTGCTATGGGCATAAAAGGAGATAAACTCATGGTGTGGCCACCATCTTCCCCCTGACCTAAAGCCTATAGAGAACCTTTGGAGTATAATCAAGCAAAAGATCTGAGGGAGGGAGGCAGTTCACATCAAAACAGCAGCTCTGGGAGGCTATTCTGACATCATGCAAAGAAATACAAGCAGAAACTCACAAGTTCAATGGATGCAAGAATTGTGAAGGTGATATCAAAGAAGGATTCCTATGTGAACATGTAACTTGGCCTGTTAAGATTTTTTGGAGTTGCATAGGTTTTATTTTAGTGAATGTGACCTCCAATGCTGCAAATTCAACAAATGAGCATTTTCAGTTCTTTCAAACACATCAAATGTTTAGAAACTCTACTGTGCCTAATAATTTGGAACAGTGCATTTAGAGTTGTTTTTTTTTTTTTTTTTTTTTTTTTTGAAGATTATACTGTTATCATTGAGAGGTTTCTTCAATAAAATTCGATGTGTACTCTCACTTTTATTACACTGTCATTTGCACCGACCATTTAGGAAAATCAGAGAAAAAGAACATTTGCATAATAATTTGAAACATGGTGTATGTACGAGAAACTGCTGGCCAATTAGACGCCAGCAGCTGTTGGTGTCTGACCGGCTTGCTTCTCGTATATGTATGGCGGCTGAAAGAGCTCATTGTAGCGCCTAACTACATGGAATATATGCAGCAGTGGATCGGTGTGATATTGGGAGCTACATGCGGATATTGGGTCCTGCAGGGGGATGATGAGGATCATGGAAAAATAAGACATCCCTGAAAATAATTAATACCCCTTGGAGGATTGTATTTGGAATGATGCTCGAAATGAAAGTGGAAAATCAAATTACAGGCTAAATCAACTTCAGTGGGAATGTCTCAAGACAAGGAAAAGAGGCTCAGTATTTTGTGTTGATAGAAACAGGCTAGGTTCACATTGCATTTATACTGTGTGCTGATTTAGAACAAATCCGTTGTAACACAAACACAATGTAACGGATGCGTTAAGGCATAAATTTACCGTATGTTGAACAAATGTATGCCAAAATAGATTAGTCCACATAAGAGTAAAAAAGAGCTGGGATGAGATGCCGCGCTGACCACAAAGATATAAACACACAGTTAATCACACACTCTGTTTATTTTGCCTACACGTGTTTCATGACTCATAGCCACTTCATCAGGGCATAGCCATGAAACACGTGTAGGCAAAATAAACAGAGTGTGTGATTAACTCTGTGTTTATCTTTGTGGTCAGCGTGGCATCTCATCCCAGCTCTTTTTCACTCTTATCTGGATTCTTCAGTTCTCAGCTGGGAGCCTGCAGCGACCTCCTGTGTGCTTTTATTGTAGTTGTGACACAACTACATCAGGTGAGTTTAACCATTTGGGGTCTGAGGGACCTGTATAATAGAGGTACTACTCTGTGCGCTTCCTTTCTCTTTTAATTAAAATAGATGAGTGTATTAACCCCAGCCTCTTCTCAGCTTCATGGCCAGACCAATTTTTGCAATTCCAACCAGTGTCACTTTATAATGTAATAACTCTGGAATTCTTCAACGGATCTTGGTTATTCCCAGATTTTTTTCATGCAATATTGTACTTCATGTTGGTAGTAAATTTAGGATGATATATTTTGCTTTAAAAAAAATTAGAAGATTTTCACAATTTTCAAATGTATCATTTTTATGCCCTTAATCCAGAGAGATGTCACGTGTCTACTTAACATCATCACAAATCTGAACAATATTAAACAAAATTTTCTTAAGTTATAAGGGTTGAAAGTTTATCAGCAATTTCTCGTTTTACCAACAAAATTTACAAAACTTTTTTTTTAGGGAACACATCACATTTGAAGTGTCTTTAAGGAGCATACTTGACAAAAAATACCCTGAGGCTGGTTTCACACTACCGCTTCTTGGATCCAGCATGGATACGGAGAAAACTGCATCCACCCGTAATTGTTAAACCTGATGCAACTGGATGCAACCACATCGGTGGTATTACTGATCCAGCATAACACCGGTGTGGGAGCATCCAGTTGCATTAGGTTGTGTCCGTGTTTTTGACGGATCCATTAAAAATGAATATTTTTTTTTTTTGTGGGTTCTCCCTACTGGGAGTGGCTGAACCTCATTTCCAGGCATGCTCAGTCCGGAAAACCGGATCCGCATACCAGGATGTACATGAATCCAGGTTGCCTTGAGCTCCATTTTAAGACCAGACGGACAGCCACCAATCCTGGGGCTTCCGAGTTTTAAACAAGCAACAAAACGGCACAGTTTTGCTTTTCAGGTATCTGCCAAAAAACGCTGACACCCGAATTCGGCTGGAACTGTATACAACCTGATGCAGCCGCAAGTTCCTGCATTCCCATTGAAAGTGAAAGGGGGAGAAAAACTGATGTGTGTGCTTACGGTTTTAGCTGAATTCCAAAAACCAGTAGTGTGAAACCAGCTGTGACAAAGCAATACCCTACAAGTGACTGTACAGTACTGTTTGGCCGCACCGCAGGGCTCTGGAGGGATTTGATGCCATTTGATTTTTGGAGTACAGACACAAAACTGTCAATAAGTGGTGGTGGGGTTATACTGAGCTCAGCATTCAGAGAATTGCATTTATCAAAGCAGCAGCAGCAATCAACCAAGTAAGTTACCAATTGAATCATGGTCTGTGCCACTATATCATGCTAATCTCAGATGGGGGTAACAAAGACAGTGACAGAATCCTTTGAACTAAGGGCTATATCAGGGGAATCATGAGATATGGAGCGCTGTATGTAGAAATGATGACTAGAGTTATATTTAGATCCAAAAGTCTGTGTCAAATTTTATATGTAAATTGGTTAAAAACATAGTTTCTGCATCATTTATTTCTTTTTCAGATTTTTGTTGAATTCACATCAGTGTTTGATTGTCAGAAAGCCATGCAAGGACTCACAGGTCGAAAATTTGCTAACAGGGTGGTTGTCACAAAGTACTGTGATCCAGATGGCTACCATCGTCGTGATTTCTGGTAGATGTAGCAGCATAGAAGATAAAGGAAAAAGACCTATATATCTTTAGGTTTCAAAGAAAACTAAGGACAACTTTGTATTTCCAAGATTCTCTGATTCTCCCACCCCACCCCACCCTTTTCTGTTTATTTTCTTGCTTAGGCCTCTGTGGCCTGTTCTCTTTTAAAACCCATATTGACTTGTGTTCTTTGTCCAGTTTCATAGTTAATGCAAAAATGAACCCTGAAAGTCGCCTTCTTGGGTGACTGGGCCATGAGCAATGTCGGTGGTTAAACTGTAGCTATTGTCTTAACCTAATTTTTTGTTGTCAGATTCTTATTTACAAAGACAAATTAAAACATTTTGTTGTATTTTACTTTTTATTCTTTTATATCATATTGTGTGTCATTTTGTCCGTAGTGTGATCTTATTGTCTGCATTAATTGATCTGGTTTTATGGGATGCCTAAAAATAACACTATACACGTTCATTAAAAAAGCTTTCTGATTACAACATTCTAAATTAGAACTATTTTGATATAAAAAATATCTTGTTACAAATTATTGTGTTTTAAATGGTACCAGAAGGAAACAATCTCTCAACCTACAACTAAATGTCTGATTGCATCATTAATCTAATATAAATTAAGTTCCAGCAAAATTTTATCTTTACCAAACATGGTGTGCTAATCTTACTGTCAGATTGCAAAAATGTTATTCACTAGTTTGAGTATGTTAAAGGAGTTGATGACATGGAGGGGGGGGGGACGTTTCAGGTGTTGACACCCTTAAAATAGTGTCTTGTTCACCTTGCCTTCCTGGTTGTTGAGCTCTTGGATGGTGTCCACGAACACCAGTCCCCTGCAGCTCCCCTGGATAAACCAGGATGAGTAACATCCCACTGCTGCCACCAATTGTGGAGTCACGGGGGTCAGTGGGTGCTCTCATCCGCTAGCTCAGCCGCCTTTAGCAAGACAGCCTGGACCAGGGCTCATCCCCAAACTGATGCCCGAGCTCCTTACCCATGGGCGGAACACTACTCAGACAACACAGGGTGAGGGAACCACATTATCAAAGCTTTATTGTATCCCCAAACAATTAACAGCATATCATACATAACCAGCAAAACATAACAGGTAGCACAGTCTCACCCTTGCGCTGGCTCACCAGGGATTAGAATATAGCGCAGCAAAGTCTGTAGCCAGGTGACTGGATCGTCCCAACCTGGGTTGCTTCCTTATGCAGTCTTTGTTATCCCAGCCGAATCCGAACATTCAATGCCGAAGGCCTTGTAGTCTTAGAGGGGTATCAGTACCTGGATTATGTCGGCACCGAAATGCCTAGGCTCTGGGTTATGGCCTGCTAATCTGGTCCGTAGATCCTAGATTAGCTGCCTGTAACAAGTCCTGTGCACCTCTAGTTGGGACCGAAATCCCTAGATTGAATCTCCCTGGTTAATGAACAGCTCTGCTTATATTCCCATGACCACTCAATTCAGGATATTGGGGACTTCACGATTGGTGGAATAAGACTGTATTCTCATTGTGCAGGAAGCTTGAAATTGAGCCAATGTTAATTTAAATTATTTTTGACAGAGAGGGGTCAAAGCGAAGCCCATCCAGTCTGCCATCCATAACAACAAACATTGGTGGCTAAAGTAGTTTATATAGAATCAGCAATACACAGTGTTGTAGGATTAAGTTCTCTGGCCTTCTATGACAAAGAAGTGAGATTAACATGTGTAATGTAAACACTACCAGACTTGTAGGAACAATGGGTGCTTTATCACAATGTAGCAAACAAAATACAATACTGTCTTGCTTAACGGCCTGTCACACGTGTCAATGTCGCCCGCGATATCGCTCATGCGTCTCAAATTATTAATCGCCTGAGCGATGTGGAATTATCGCAGGTAAGATGTCACACGCGTCAATATGACCCAGCGATGCGGTGATGTCGCCATCTTGCGAGCGATTTTATTTAGTCGCTTGTACGATGTCAAAATAGAAAATACGTCGCTGAGTTTAGTGTCACACGCAGCGATGCACAAGGTCTACTGAGCGATGAGCGACAGGTTTTACATCTGGCCGTGAAACCTGCGATCGGCGATCAGCGACATGTCGCTGGTTGCATCGCTTGGTCACACGCTTCAATGTCGCTCCTGCGTCACTTTTACGTCGCTCGAGCGACTGAAAATCCGTGACGTACGAGCGACATTGACAGCGATATCGACGCGTGTGACATCCCCTTTAGGGCCCCGTCACACACACAGATATCTGTGCAGATAGTTTGCAGGTCTCTGGTTGCAGTGAAATCATGGACACATTGTTCCATTTTGTGGCTGTGTACATAAACACAGAAATATGTATGTAGTTTATTAATGAGGATTTAAGAATAATGCAATTATTAAAATACATACATTATCATTAAATGTTATTGCTTATAGAACTTAATCTGCTTAATTATTTCGTTCAGTTGTATTATCAAAATATATAAACCATTACATGAATGGGCGCAACCAATCAGCCACGCGGGATGTGTGTTAGCCAATTATTATACATTGGAGCCACTATGAGTACAATCAGCATCTGTATGTCGAGTGGTCATTGTACTGAACCGCATCACCTTTGCTATAATTATTAGCTCTCTACAGCTAAAAATTGCTGCATTTTTTATTGTACCAAAAAAGAGGAGTGTGTGTGGCAGGACAATGGTAATCGTAACATATTCATTTATATAATTGCAAAGTGGCTTATCCACTTTCGTCAGGTCCGTGTATGGCACGTCACTTCCGCCTGCGCCATATTACCACACCCAAGTGATGGGTATGGTAATATGGTGCAGGCTCGTGGTGCGTGGATAATAGAAACCCACCGCACACACCTCCTGGTCCATGCACCCGCCCACCCGACAGCTGCTTCATGCTGTAGTCCATGCTCCAGCCCACCGGCAGAGTTAAAAGGTGGCGTGACCAAGCACACTGCCCTGATGTGGTGGGCTTGTCCTCGCTCGTAGACGGCCGTCACACAGTTCAATATCGATAGCGATATTGTTAGCGATCACGTTCACGCGAGATTGCTAACAATATCGCTCACATGGTTGGTGAGCTGTCACACAGACTCACCAGCGATGTGGAGCAGTGAGATTGCTGGTAACTATGGTACACATCGGGTTACTAGGCGCCGCGCGTCGCTTAGTAACCTGACGTTTACCATAGATACCATCTCCCAGCATAGGCTCTGCCGCTGGGAGATCGTTCATCGTGGTGTCACACACCACGATGATGCAGATTGATCAAGCGATTATCGCTTGATATGAGCTCCTGCTCACCAATCTGCGATGTCACGATCAAGCGATTTTACAAACGATATCGCTTAAGCGATTAAAAAGCAGATCGCTTAAGCGATATCGTGCAATAAATTGAACCGTGTGACGGCCGCCGTAAATTAAGAAATAATTATTCTTAACTTAATGAAAAGCAAGGACACGCCCACCACATCAGGGCAGTGCGCTCGGTCATACCCATTGTGATGCCTCACACCGCAGTACCCCCACTCACCCTGCAATATCCCCTGCTCACCGCCTCTGTTTACCCCCCCCCCAGTGCCCCTGCTCTCCCTCCACTGCTCAGTTCCCTGACCGAGAGTGTATCCCAGGTTCTGTAAAAACCTCCCTTTCCTGGTGGCTGAAGTCTCAAAACCTTTGGCAAGGGTTCAGCTGGGATCAGACCCCTTTGAAGATACATCTGATACCAGTCAACAGTGTTATGGCACTGTTGTAGCAAAATCCCATTTCCAGGGTGTATGGCTTCCAGAGGTCTGGGCCAGGTCCTCGAACTTCAGGAAGCTGAAGGCTGTGGAGTAGACAAAGTAGCAACCGCCTTAGAGCAGGGACACCATGCATGAGTATTCAGTCAGCGTACTTACAGTTACTTAGCAATTTGTAGTGTCTCACTCGTGACAAAGATAAGATCAGTTGCTATAAGAATTTTTTCTGGGCAGAGAAACATCTGTTATCTCTAACTGCAGTCTATCTGAAGGGATCCACCAATATCCAAGCAGACTTCCTCAGCAGACTGGATATTCGTCTAGGAGAGTGGAGCCTCAATCAAGATGTCTTTCTGTCTCTAGTGACAAGGTGGGGTGTTCCAGATGTGGACCTTTTTGGCAATTGTGTGAACACAAAGGTAAAAAAAGTTCTTCTAGCTGAACTCCAGAGATGGAGCCTTGGAGGTCGACACCTTCTTCCACTATTGGGTGTTCGAACTCCCAATGCCTTTCCTCCAGTTCTTGCCAGGACCCTGCATCAAATCAGATCAGCTCACGACGATTCTAGTAGCATCCATGTGGCCAGGAAGAAGATGGTACAGTGCTCTGATGGACATGGCTCAGGATGGATGTTTTGCCCATATTTTTGACAAAAGATAATCTAATTTTATTTTAAAGGCTAATATAAAATACAACATTAAAGAAACAGTATAATATTGTATGCTTTTTGTATAATCAACATAGATGTTGTTACATTATGTCGTTACTTAATCACATCACCACGGAGTTATAATACATCATCTGTTGCATAGCGGAGAAGCCACAATGAAGACCGAGCTCAGTGGGAAAACTCAAGACTGTATTCAGACATTAATTGGATACAGGTTTACCAAGGAGCTTACACACACTACGGTTCGCTTGCCACAGGAACACCTGGTGCAGGGAGGGATTTTCACATCAGGTATACGTACAGTACAGACCAAACGTTTGGACACACCTCATTCAAAGAGTTTTCTGTATTTTCATGACTATGAAAATTGTAGATTCACACTGAAGGCATCAAAACTATGAATTAACACATGTGGAATTATATACTTCAAAAAGTGTGAAACTGAAAATATGTCTCCTATTCTAGGTTCTTCAAAGTAGCCACCTTTTGCTTTGATTAGTACCTTGCACACTTTCTGCATTCTCTTGATGGGCATCAAGAGGTAGGCACCGGAAATGGTTTTCACTTCACAGGTGTGCCCTGTCAGATTTAATAAGTGGGATTTCTTGCCTTATAAATGGGGTTGGGACCATCAGTTGTGTTGTGCAGAAGTCTGGTGTATACACAGCTGATAGACTTACTGAATAGACTGTTAGCTGCTTTTTTCTTGCCATAAAACATTCTTACAAAAGTAATGAAAAACGAGTGGCTATCATTCGGTTCTTCAAAGTAGCCACCTTATGCATTGATTACTGCCTTGCACTTCCATATGTGGTGGAGCTGCCCGACACTGACGCTGTTTTGGAAGCGAGTGGAGAAACTTGTCAGAGCAATCACAGGTAGATCACTCCGACTAGGACCTGAAGCGGCCTTGCTCCACTTCCCGGTATGGCCCGACCATAAAATGTCCTCACTCCTTGCGCAACATAATGAGTGCAGCGAAGCTATTGATACCGTTATATTGGAAATCCCATGAAACACCTACATTGTCTCAATTGAAAGGGAAAATTCACTCTCTATACCACGTAGCTGAAATTGTAGCCTCAGTGATTAACACCACCTCCACCCATTTAAATATCTGGCAACCATGGCTGTCCTACATTTACTCAAACAAGAAAGAATAACAACACGAGATAGGGATTATACCTCGATATCCTTATCAATCAACAGTGCCTGATACATCCCCCCTCTCCTCTACTATTTACCTTCTTTCCCCACTTCCTACTTCTATCTTTCTTTCTAACATATTTTAGCTTAATCTCAAGTGTTCATGTTACATTCTGACCTAATGGATTTCAGTGAACGGACTGCTACGGTGTAACGGACTACAATTCTACACAATCTACGGCTGTGATCTGCTTGAGCACTCTCTGGTCCCCTTGCGCCGATGTACTATACTTCTATAACACCCATCTTACTGCATATTGCTATAATTGATTTTATGATATGTTCTCGACTGGATATAACACTGATTCTACTATGCACACCGTTATCTGTATTCTTTGGAATTTTGAGCTCTGTTCACATTGTCCATATTGTTCTGATGTTTTTCTATTGCAAAAATAATAAAAAGAATTTTGAAAAGAAAAGATTACTACTTTGCACACATTCGGCATTCTCTTGATGAGCTTGATGACCTTTGCACGTCGCAACATTGCATGCAATTTCACTTGCAACTTACTGGTTGAAGTGAAATCATGGACACATTGTTCTATTTTGTGGCCGTGTACAAATGGAACAATGTGTCCATGATTTCACTGCAACCAGTAAGTTGCAAGTGAAATTGCATGCAATGTTGCGACGTGTAAAGGTACCCTAAGAGGTAGTCACCAGAAAGGAGTTCCCAGAGATGCTTCGCACTTTTTAAAGTATATAATTCCACATGTGTTAATTCATAGTTTTGATGCCTTCAGTGTGAATCTACAATTTTCATAGTCATGAAAATACAGAAAACTCTGAATGAAAAGGTGTGTCCAAACTTTTGGTCTGTACTGTACATGCAACACATTCCACCTCCGACCTGAAGGGGGAGCTCTACTTGCTGACTTCAGGCAAAGACCCCTATAAATCCATTCCCGAGGGAGGAGTTAGGCAGTTCAGTACAGAGCAGTACTGAGGAAGCTACCTGGTGAACAGAGCCCAGGGGGAAGCCTAGCCAGTGTAAGGGACCCAAAAGTGGGGGTCGGAGACAAGGCGAGGAACAGAGAGTGGGGGCAGAGGAACCATACCGATTCACCCCAGGAAAACGCCAAAGCAACCCAGAGTCTGAGTCTACACGGTCCAGTTAGCCCAGCAGAGAACACCGGAGGACCAAGGAGACTTAAGTCCCCTGGCAGCACTTGTAGCACAGCATCACACAGAACCAGGCACTGCAGAGGAGACAGCAGTGCCCAAGCAAAGGTTCACCTTCCCTGCTATACAAGTGAGGAACACAAGGGAGGTCTGGTCAGGATTTGGACAAGCCAGGACTTAAGGTACAGACACACAACACAGATGAGGCCTCATAACTTATCATGTGTGGAAATCCTGAACTGCCATCCGACTACCTGGACTGTACCCTGGATATAACCTTGCTCATCACATCAGTAAAAGGTAAAGAAACAACTTTCAGTGTGTGTGTGTCTATCATTGTGGCCCAGATCCTGCTCTCATGTAGATTGTGTGCCAGCACCTCTACCTGCAGAGCCACCTTCCTGTGTGAGTTCTTTCATTACTGCCCCGGGGATCCTGCTCCACCTAGTGGGAGCGTTACTAACTAGAGGCCTCATCACCATCCTCGAAGGTCTGCAGCAGCGCCGGTGTTACTGGATACCGTGGGTGGCGTCATGGATATTTTTTATTTTTCCCCTTTTTTAAGTGACCACCAGGACCACGAACACAGGCCGCCCCGTGACATCCCTGTGAACTACAAGGCCCTAGGGCCAGTCATTGAGCGCTTTAGGTATTTCCGGATCGGGCCACTGCGCTTCGTCAGTTCTCTGCAGAGCGCAGGGTGGGATCTGTCTTTGTGCCCTTTCAGCCGGTACACCCCCTTTCTTCCCGCTCTGCGGTGGAGTTATGGTGGCCCGATTTTGCAGTTCAAAACACAGTAAATACATGGCACACTGCACCTGGTGTTACCGGGCACAGGATTCTGTTCGTGACGCCAAAAGCTGACCCACCTCAGGGCCTTGAGGTACCCGGTTTCGGACGTTGATTAACTGCAGATGTCATGGGTGGCCCGTGCCCGGTCCAGTGGCCCTGATGGTCGCTGGGAAAAGGAGAAAAATAAGAGTTTGTGACGCCACCTACAGTAAAGATACCGGCGCTGCTTGCAGAGCTCCGGGGTGATGATGAGGCAGCTTTGTTGGTAATTCTCCCCGTAGGTGGAGCAGGGTCCCTGGGGCAATGATGGATGATAGGAATTTTTAAACAGGGTGGCAGCTTTTTTTACACAGCCTTGTCCCTTGTGCTGCAGGGGAAGGCGGCTCATCAGGTGGAGACGCTGGCAGACAGTCTATGTTAAGGGCAGGATCAGGGGCCGTAAGAACACATGCTGGAAGTTGTTTCCGTACCTTTTATGGTACCTTTACACGCCGCTACCGAAGGTTAGAAACCACCGGGTGTCTCGCGTGCACGCGCGCGTTTCAACGGTTCCTAATGGTACCTGATACCGCAATTACACGCCGCTACAAAGTGCTCCACAGTAGGTTTTTTCGATCCCTGGAAGCACCGATGGGTGTCGCAGGTTACCTTGTGTAGAGCACCTTCCCTGATTTACACGCCGCTACCACAAGGCAATATGGGAGGACCTGGGGCAGCAGGGACAACACATAGGCATGCCAGAGTTGTGGATTACGAGACGCTCGTACGGTGATTGGACAATGCAATAGCATCATGATTGGCCAGCCAGCGCAGGAAGGCTGGCTAATACATGATGCTATTGCAATTGTGTAGTGTGACTGGTTGTCCCTGCAACCCTGCGGCATATTTAAGGAGCTGACCAATCGTAACGCAGGAGCTTCCACCAATGATCACTGATGGGGCGCTGTATCCCGGAGGCTGTGTCACGCCCCAGGGAGTTCACTAGGTATCGAAAATACCTTCCTGTTCCTCGATTACACGCCGCTACCATAGGGTTTATACCTACTTGTTTTTGAGCACGGCTGAAAGACGGGTGTCGACATAGACAGGAGGGTGTTACCTGAATTACACGCCGCTACCTCGTGGTGTTTTGACGGTACAAGGTACAATTGTCTCCGACACCCGGTGGTTTCTAAACTTTGGTAGCCGCGTGTAAAGGTACCATTACTGATGGTTCAAGGTAACATCCAGGGTACGGTGCAGGTGGTCAAGTGGCAGTTCAGATTGCTGTGCTACAAGTGTCTGCCAGGAGCCTGAAGTCTCCCTGGTCCTCAAGTATTCTCTGCTGGGCTAACTGGACCCTTGCAGACTTGGACTTCGGTGTCCGTGTTGCTTTGGTTGCTTTCCTGGGGTGAACTGGTATGGTTCCTCTGCCCCCACTGTCTCTGGTACGCCTTGCCTCCAACCCTCATTCTTGGGGCCCTTACATTGGCTAGGCTTCCGTCTGGCACGACCATAGCGCTGCACCGTTCACCAGGATGTCTTCACAGTACTGCTCCGTACTGCACTGCCTAACTCCTCCCCGGGGCCTGAATTTAGAGGGGACTTTGCCTGAAGGCAGCAAGTAGAGCTCCCCCTTCAGGTCTGGGGTGGAAGGTGTTGTATGTGCAAGTTTACGTCCCTGCACCAGGTGTTCCTGTGGCAACTGACAGCAGGGGTGCCACACTTACATATACAAGACAACATATTTACATTCTATAATTATAGTATGCTTTACTCCCTGTACCGGGCTGGGATTTAACCTTTTGTACTACGCTGCGATCTCCTTATCTCTGGCGTGTCTACTGCAGGTTTACTCAGTACGATACTGTTTGTGGAGGTGTACCTTGTGTGCATATCTGGCTCTGAGTGAGATGGGGATGTGGCACCTCTACGGGTTAGTTGCCACAGGAACACCTGATGCAGGGAGGGATTTCCACATCAGTTAAACTTACACAATCAACACCTTCCACCCCAGACCTGAAGTGGGAGCTCTACTTGCTGACTTCAGGCAAGATCCCCTAAAAACTCAGACATGGGGGAGGAGTTGGGCAGTACAGTTCCAGGGAGGACTGTGAAGACATCCTGGTGAACAGTGCCACGCTAGGCCCATGCCAGAGGGAAGCCTAGCCAGTGTGAGAGACCCAAAAATGAGGGTCGGAGGCAAGACGGAGAGGGGGCAGAGGAACCATACCGCTTCACCCCAGAGAAGCAGCAGAAGCATTCCGGAGTCCGAGTCTGCAAGGGTCCAGATAGCCCAGTAGAAAAGACCGGAGGGCCAGGGACTCTTAAGTCTCCTGGCAGAGGAACACTTGTAGCACAGCCACCAACAGAGCCAGGGACCGCAGAGGAGTTAGCGGTGCTTAGCAGACGGTTCTCATCGCCTGCTATACAAGTAAGGGACACAGGAGAGGTCAGGGCCAGGTTTCATACAGCCCAGGACTAGAGCACACACAGTAAGGGCGCCTTCACACTGGCATTCCCCTCCGCAGCGTTCTGCGGAGGGGAATCGCCATGTGACCGCAGCGGCCGCCAGCTCCTATCTTTAGAATGGGAGCGCACGGTCCTGCGCTTGACAGCGCATGACCGTGCGCACCCATTCACTCCCATATGTGATCTGTGCGCAGGCGGATGCCTGTGCACAAATCACACACTCCCGCCCGCACCAGGGACGCAACATGTTGCATTTCTGGTGCGGGCGGGAGTGTGTGATTTGTGCACAGGCATCCGCCAGCGCACAGACCACATATGGGAGTGAATGGGTGCGCACGGTCATGTGCTGTCAAGCGCAGCACCGTGCGCTCCCATTCTAAAGATAGGAGCTGGCAGCCGCTGTGGTCACATGGCGATTCCACTCTTCAGAACGCTGCGGAGGGGAACGCCAGTCTGAAGGTGCCCTAACAAGGAGGCCTCAACTCATCAGGTGTGGAAATCCTGAACTGCCATCTAACCACCTGGACTGTACCCTAGATGTAACCTTGCAACATCCACGGGGATCCCACTCCACCTATGGGGAGCTTAGACATCTTGCTGCATGACCACCACCTTGGAGGCCTGCAAGCAGCCCTGGTACTATTACCGGGAACCGTAGGTGGCATCACAAACTCTTTATTTTATTTTAACCCCTTTTTTGGCGACCGCCAGGGCCACAGTACCAGGCACAGGCTGCCTGTGACATCCCCAGTAAATCAACGTCTGAGACCAGGTACCCCATGCCCCTGGGGTGGGTCAGGAATCTGACAGCAGGACTGGCAAGTTCACTGGGAGCAGGAATCTGTTCTGCTGGTGTCATCACTGTTTCTTCCACTCTTGGGGCTTCTTGCTGTACTGCTTCAGGTATTACCACTTGAGGGAACGCCAACATAGGTACGATGACAGCGCCATTGTAGTTTGTCCAAGTCTTTGGAAAATCTCCCAATACGGTATGAAACATATCTTCTTTAGGCTGTGTAACTACAGAAACTGGGATCTCTGGTGTCTTCAGGGTTTCAGGACACAACTTTAAATGGTCTCTTGATATAACTGATGTCTTCCCTTCATCTTTACTCATCAAGCACACTTTAGTGTTGTCAAAACATGATTGTAAGACGGTGTATGGCGTTTCCCATTGGTCATCCAACTTGTTGGTGCGTCTTTTTCTTTTAAGCACTTGCTCACCTGGTTGTAAAGGAGTTGCGGGAGCTTGCTGATTGTAAGTTGTTTCTTGTCTCTCTCTGGCTTGTTGGAGACTCCTTTCCACGCACTCTTGCACTTGGCGATACTTCTGTTGGCAAATGGTATCCCAGTTGGCTTCTGGTACTTCTACATCTGGTTTCAGAATTCCCATGTCTAAATATATTGGCAGATTACCAGGTCTTGCTCGCATTAGGTAGGCTGGGGTGCAGTTGGTAGAACTCACCGGGACATGGTTGTATACAGGTCTACCAGGTCTAGTAACCTTTCTGGCCACAAGTTCCTTTCTGACAAATTGTCAATAAGTCTATTATAATTTTATTCATCTTTTCACAAAGACCATTTGTTTAAGGATCGTATGGTGTTGTCTGGATCTTCTTATAACCATTCAAGTGACAGAATTCTTTAAAGATTTCAGCCTCAAATGCTGGACCTTGATCTGTAATGGTACCTTCACACGCCGCAATATCGGCTGGCGATATGAGGCGATTTAACGTGTGCGTGCACATTTTTCATGTTCGCCTCAGATCGCCGATGGCCATATTACACGTCGCAATCTCACCCTGAAAGAAAGGCGATGTGTCGCCCCAGAAATCGCCTCACCCACAGCGGAACCATCCCAGGGGAATTCCCGCGCCGCTTCACACGCCGCAATCCCAAAGGCAATGTGGGTGTACATGGTCAGCGCCCCAAGGACATAGGCGTGCCACAGCGGTCAACACCGCACCCCATAGCTGCTCATTGGACAACACAACTGCGTTATGATTGGCCAGCCTGCTCTTGGAGGCTGGCTAATACATGATGCGGGTGTGTCTCGTAGTTTCTCACAAAGACACGTGTGAGTCAAGTGTGGCTCCTGCAACACACTTTCAAGACGCCAAAGCGTCACACAGGAGCTGTGTTGTGCAGTACAGTGGATGACAAGAGAATGGCTTTGTGTGCGTCTGTAGGTGATGGCGGTAAGATACAAACCACACTATGGACATATGTGCCTGAATTGGTCCACGCCATGGCACAGTTGCCATGGCTGAACTGATGTATTTGTGTGCACACATGTTTGCGTGTGTGTGTACAGAAGTGTATCTACATCCCCCACAAACACCATTGCATGCTCCATGTGTGGACACGTTCTCATGTGGCCAAACACATCATAATGGACATGGACACGCATTTTCATCCACACGGCGGGCCCGGGATAGCCGGTAATGGAAAATGCGCTGCTCAGAAGTAACCGTCCTCTGGGGATATGGTCGTAGTAGGTTCAGCGCACATCTCCTTAGGTCTTCGGCCAAGGAGCAGTGTGCAAACACACCCCCTTCTAAGACACGCTCGTTCATTCTAACGTCCACGTAGAGGAACTCATAGTGAGCATCCACCAGGGCCATGAGGACCACGCTAAAATGTCCTTTGTAATTATAATACAAGGACCCCGTGTTGGGGGGTTTCGTGATCCTCACGTGCTTACCATCCAATGCACCGGTGCAGTTTGGAAATTGCCATCAATCCTCAAAACCTCTGGCAACATCCATCCATTCAGCGGGGGTTGTAGGGAACTGGATGTAGGATAGCTGCAGACTACTCCAGATGGCCTCACACGTCTCGGGGATCAGGCGGCTCAGCAGGGACAATGACACACGGGAAGTGTATTGCAGGTCTGTCCTTGAACAACCAGTTGCCAGGAACCGCAAAGTTACAGCCAAACGCTCCTCAGGTGGCACAGCTCGACGCATCAAAGTGTCCTGTCTGGCTATCAATGGCCTTATACATTCCAAGAGGAATGTGAAAGAGTCCTCGGACATACAGAGATAGTTCCTGAAATCATGCGGACTCCGATCCTCCAGCTCACAGACCAGCCGCATGTGGCTCTGGTTGTCCCGTTGCAGAAGCCAATCACGGCGTGGTCTGCGACCCCGCAACTTCTCAACTCTATCCTCCAGCCACAATTCCTCTTCCACCAAGGCAAGAACCACGATAGCATCTCCATCAGGGTATATGATGTTCGCACCTACAAACCCCTGCAAAAGTAAGGAAAAAAAACATCACAACAAGAACGCATCATCACACATCCAAAATAGCCACCACCTCTTTCCCTACACATCTAGCCACTTAACAACATCCTACCCAAGTGTGCTGATATGGCCACCCACATACATATATTGCAACATTGTACTGCCACAAACAACATTACACTGCCTCACAACCAAACCTGTTATCACTACACCCATGGCCCTCCTCAACAACTACATCTCCATCATCCCAATGGATACATCATGGCCATAACCCCATATAGCTGCCTATAATGTTCATGTATCAGCACAAGGCGTAGGAAAAGAGTAAGCTCACAAGTATAGAATGATGTTTATTAACAACTAGATGGTGGCCCGATTCTAACGCATCGGATATTCTAGAATATGTATGTAGTTGACATACTGTGACTGACAACTTGTTAAGTCAACGTGAGTGAAGTACATATATATATATATACAAGTAGTATTCAACCCCTTGCAGATTTAGCTGGTTGACACATGCGGAATTAACTTGGCATTGTGACATTTGGACTGTAGATCAGCCTGGAAGTGGGAAATGCAGTGCCACAAAAAATGTATTTATTTTTTTTTTTTTTAAAGCGTTAAACGTTAATTCAGAGGGTCATTTATTATTCAACCCCTCAAACCACCAGAATTCTGTTTGGTCCCCCTAAAGTATTAAGAAGTAGTTCAGGCACAAAGAACAATGAGCTTCACATGTGTGGATTAATTATCTCTTTTGCCAGCCTTTTCTGACTATTTAAGACCCTCCCCAAACTTGTGAACAGCACTCATACATGGTCAACATGGGAAAGACAAAGGAGCATTCCAAGGCCATCAGAGACAAGATTGTGGAGGGTCACAAGGCTGGCAAGGGGTACAAAACCCTTTCCAAGGAGTTGGGCCTACCTGTCTCCACTGTTGGGAGCATCATCCGGAAGTGGAAGGTTTATGGAACTACTGTTTGCCTTCCACAGCCTGGACAGCCTTTGAAAGTTTCCTCCCGTGCCTAGGCCTGGCGTGTCCGAAGAGTCAAGGCTAACCCAAGGACAACAAGGAAGGAGCTCCGGGAAGATCTCATGGCAGTGGGGACATTGGTTTCAGTCAATACCATAAGTAACGTACTCCACCGCAATGGTCTCCGTTCCACACGAGCCCGTAAGGTTCCTTTACTTTCAAAGCGTCATGTCAAGGCTAGTCTACAGTTTGCTCATGATCACTTGGAGGACTCTGAGACAGACTGGTTCAAGGTTCTATGGTCTGATGAGACCAAGATCGAGATCTTTGGTGCCAACCACACACGTGACGTTTGGAGACTGGATGGCACTGCATACGACCCCAAGAATACCATCCCTACAGTCAAGCATGGTGGTGGCAGCATCATGCTGTGGGGCTGTTTATCAGCTAAGGGGCCTGGCCATCTGGTCCGCATCCATGGGAAGATGGATAGCACGGCCTACCTGGAGATTTTGGCCAAGAACCTCCGCTCCTCCATCAAGGATCTTAAGATGGGTCGTAATTTCATCTTCCAACAAGACAACGACCCAAAGCACGCAGCCAAGAAAACCAAGGCCTGGTTCAAGAGGGAAAAAATCAAGGTGTTGGAGTGGCCTACTCCGTCTCCTGACCTTAACCCAATTGAAAACTTGTGGAAGGAGCTCAAGATTAAAGTCCACATGAGACACCTAAAGAACCTAGATAACTTGGAGAAGATCTGCATGGAGGAGTGGGCCAAGATAACTCCAGAGACATGTGCCGGCCTGATCAGGTCTTATAAAAGACGATTATTAGCTGTAATTGCAAACAAGGGTTATTCCACAAAATATTAAACATAGGGGTTGAATAATAATTGACCCACACTTTTATGTTTAAAATGTATAAAAATTCAACTGAGCAACATAACTTTTTGGTTTGTAAGATTTATGCTTCTGTTAATAAATCCTACTCTCGTTTGCAGTTTGAAGGCTCTAACTTATTGGCATCTAATCAAACCAGCTAAATCTGCAGGGGGTTGAATACTACTTGAAGGCACTGTATATATATATATTTACAGTGTTGGCCAAAAGTATTGACACCCCTGCAATTCTGTCATATAATACGCAGTTTCTTCCTGAAAATGATTGCAATCACAAATTCTTTGGTATTATTATATTCATTAAATTTGTCTTCAATGAAAAAACACAAAAGAGAATGAAGCAAAAAGCAAAACATTGATCGTTTATATATAGCAGCTCTATGGTATATGGCGGTACATTACAGTACATATATAGTAGCGCTATGGTATATGGTGGTACATTACATGTATAGCAGCGCTATGGTATATGGCGGTACATTATAGTACATGTATAGCAGCACTATAGTATATGGCGGTACATTACAGTACATGTTATAGCGGTGCTATGGTATATGGTGGTACATTACAGTACATGTATAGCAGCGCTATAGTATATGGTGGTACATTACAGTACATGTATAGCAGCGCTATAGTATATGGCAGTACATTACATTACAGTACATGTATAGCAGCACTATGGTATATGGCGATACTCCGCTCCCCTGCGCTCCTCCACAGTAAAAATTAAAAAAAATCCTCAGTGAGGATACTCACCTGTCTGCCGGCTCGCTCCACCTCCGTCTTCTAGGTCCTACATTGCCTGGGAAACCGATCAGCTGATCGGTCACATGACCGCTAACTGCCAGGGGGGCAGGATGGTGACGAGGGTGGAGGGTGGCAGGATGGAGCGAGCGGGGCAGGATGGAGCGGGGGGGGGCAGGATGGAGCCGGAGGAGCAGGATGGAGCAGGATGGTGGTGGAGGTGGGGGCAGGATGGAGCTGGCAGGGCAGGATGGTGCGAGCGGGGCAGGATGGAGCCGGGGGGCAGGATGGAGCCAGGGGGGTAGGATGGAACGAGCGGGGCAGGATGGTGGCGAGCGGGGCAGTATGGTGGCGAGGGGCAGGATGGAGCAAGCGGGGCAGGATGGTGGCGGGGGCAGGATGGAGCGAGCGGGGCAGGATGGAGCGAGCAGGGCAGGATGGAGCCAGGGGGGCAGGATGGAGCTGGAGGAGCAGGATGGAGCCGAAGGAGCAGGATGGTGGCAGAGGTGGGGGCAGGATGGAGCCGGCGGGGCAGGATGGTGCGAGCGGGGCAGGACAGTGGCGGGGGGCAGGATGGAGCCAGGGGGCAGGATGGAGCGAGCGGGGCAGGATGGTGGCTGGGGGGCAGGATGGAGCCAGGGGGGCAGGATGGAGCTGGAGGAGCAGGATGTAGCCGAAGGAGCAGGATGGTGGCAGAGGTGGGGGCAGGATGGAGCCGGCGGGGCAGGAGGGTGCGAGCGGGGCAGGATGGAGCGAGCGGGGCAGGATAGAGCCAGGGGGCAGGATGGAGTGAGCGGGGCAGGATGGTGGCGGGGGCAGGATGGAGTGAGCGGGGCAGGAGGTGGGGGGAGGATGGTGGGAGGGGCAGGATGGTGGCGGGGGGGCAGGATGGAGTGAGCTGGGCAGGATGGAGCCAGGGGGGCAGGATGGAGCCGGCCGGGCAGGATAGAGCCATGGGGGGGGGGGGCAGGATGGAGCCGGCGGGGGAGGGCAGGATGGAGCTGGTGGGGGGGGCAGGATGGTGGTGGCAGGGGGAGGGGCAGGATGGATGCAAGGATACCCGGCCGCCGGCTCGCAGGACCTGTCGTTGCCTGGGAAACCGATCAGCTGTGCTGATCAGGGCGTGTACTACAGTAAACAATAACTATCCGTAATGCAAAGAAGTATGAAACGCTACACACAGCCATATCACAGATGACGTGTGAACATCATTACTTACTTAATGACTCTGGGCAGCAAGCGTGGCATAGCTCGCTCGTTAGCGCTTTTTGTATGGTAACTAACCAATCACACAGCATCTGCGTCATCTAATTGATGTAGCCGCCTGGGCGTTGGCAGGTGCGACCACTGATTGAGCGCAAGTGCAGCTTTTTGATTAGTCATGTTGTGTATAAAAAGTGACGTGCTGGGGCTCCACCCCTGCTCCTACTTCCATGTGCATTGCTCTAGTAACATCTCATCACGAGAACTCTGTTGAACAGACGGTAAGTCGGGGAACATGCTATTGTGGTTATGATGTAGATTGCTTTCTGTGTGGCTGCAGACCCATATGTTGCCAGAGGTTTGGGCGCCTTATGTACAGCTTCATGTAGCATCCTGTAGATGTGTGTTTTGTGATGGCTATGCATCGTAAGACCCCTCGTGTCCTGTTGTACACATTATGATCCTTGAGACAAATGACAGGACAATGTGTCCTCCAGCAGTATAATTGTACATAAATATGTGTCCAGGTATATAGTGTGTTATAATTGGTTGTAATGCCATGTGTGCAATTTCACAAGTACAGAGCTTTGTATCTGTCCCTGGCCAGCCCCAAAATACATATAGGGCGTGGCATGTGCACCATGTCCTATCTCAGTGCTCATGTAAAGGCCGTTACTGAATCTGCATACAGAAGCTCACTACCAGACCACCTGTCATTGGTAGTGCTGGACATGGATTGGCCACACAGAGTAGGGTGTGACCTGATATGTACATGTATGTATTTTTGTGACACAAGTTTTCTTGTTTTTTCCAGATGGCTACTACTGATTTTGTTTGCGACCTGCTCACCATGTACCAGGAGCACAAATGCCTGTGGCGGGTGTCGCTGCATGAATATAAGAACAAGGCAGTGAGGGCTGTGGCCTACAGGCACCTGGTCGAGCTGGCCAACCAGCTCGACCCCAGTAAGACCTGGACAGTGCCGATGGTGGCCGAGAAGATCAAGCGCCTGCGGACCGTGTTCACCAAGGTCCACAACAAATGGATGGATGCCCGGTCCGGGGCTGGAGCTGAGGAGGTCCCTAAGCCAAGTCTGTGGTATTATGACCTCCTCACCTTCACCCTGGGCCATGAAGCCCCTCGGGGAACACGGTGCCTCAGGCTCCTTGCGCAACCATCTGTGGCCACAAGCCAAGACCCTGCTTCATCACAGGAGGTGCGTAGTTGTGTTTGTGTGATCTATGTACACAGCTTAGTGTTTGCACAGATGTGGGGTTTCCAGCACATGTAGAAGGCCCATTTGACTTTTTCTTTCACCATTCTTCTTTCTGTTCTTCTGTGTGTTGGTTCGTGGCTGTTGGCCACTTGCCATATCAATTTGGAGCGTCAGGTGAGTACAGAGCACTGGTCTCCTTCTTTCTTCTGCTCTGTTTCCAACCCAGCTACTCTGACTTTGGGTGTTAGCCATGCTCAGAGAGGCAAAATGTAGTGCTGGGTGTTTGGTTGTGGTAATTGATGTTATTACATTGCAATGTAATGGTTTTGTTTCTTCTGTTTACTTTACAGGCCCCTTGGGAGTCTGGCTCCAATGGCGAGGCTCTCCCATCAACATCTTTGGGAGAGTCGGTGCTTGAGACCAGTGGTGGGGGGCCGGGCCCAGGGCCCAGCTCTGGCATATGCTGAAGGTGTACACCTGCCCCACCCAACACGGAGCTGGGTACCTGGGCTAAATGGGTCCTCTTGGACCGCGAGGGGACCCCCAGCTCTGGAATCGGGCACATCGCCAATGAGATGGTGGCACGCATGGAGCCAGAGCAGCGTAACATCGCGAAGAGGGACATATTCCGTGTCCTGGAAGCGGGCATAGATGGGACACTGCGATGGGGTGATTAATTTTCCTTCCCAAGGAAAACCACCCACGGGCCCACTGCGCCCCAAAGACGCATGGTGAGGAGTTGCCAACATCAGGAGCCTCCACCTCCCCCACGAAGACTGCAACGGCAAGCTGCCTGATATGAGGAGGATGAGGTGGAGGAGCCATTGTCTGAGCCAGCAGAGGAGGAGGAAGACCAAGGACGCTACTAGGCAATGCACAACATTGCATCATGGACTATGTTTTTTTATGTGTGCCACAAAACCAAGTATGGTTGATTGTTTTATTTTGGTAATAAACCACCATTTGATTTCCCATACCTACGTCCACATATGTGTCTGATTGTGCCATATGGTTGTGTGTGTAGTGTGTTGTGGGTGTAATGGTGAAGTTTGTGTGCCAAATGGAGAGGCCTCATTTCCACAATCACATATTTGAGTCATTTTAGCAGACACAAGAGAGACTCATGTAAAATAGGGCTTGATCCCTGGTCCAATGGTACAGTATGGTCAGGTTTTTATCATGTCACACTGCACACCTAGGCCAAGTCATTAGCCATGTGTGGTGTTTCACATTGTAAGTAGGACAAGGTCTCCCTGTGTGTGCACAGACAAGTGATCACACCGTATAATTCGTATCAAGAACATTTATTTTTAGTTTTACGTTTGTGTAAAGATGTATTTCAGGTTAGTAGTAGTCAAACCATACTACCGACTTTCCCAATGTGGGATACTATAGGAAAAGAGGCCAACGGGGTCTAACAAACTAAGGTGCCATGGCAACAGGGACAACAAGAATGTTCCAACATGGACAACTTGAAAAATGTGAATGTAGCCACATTATTGAGAGGGGTTTGGTGGAGTAGGGACCTTGGCAGACTGGCCTGCCTGGAGGGCGTGGACCATGGCACCCAAGCGGGCAAGGTGTTGCTGGCCTTGTAGGTGTGCCCTCTCCAGATGCTGCTGTGCCTCCTGGTGAGCCAGCAGCAGCTCCTCAATGGTTGGTACACCTGTATGGGAAATAAGGACATTAGTGAGTGACCTGTGTAGGTGTGGCTGGGTGGTTGAGGGCATTGTTATGGATTATACGTACATAGCACATCACTATCCTGGGTGCCATCTGGAGGAGATGGGGATAGGCTCACAGCCCAGCCTGCCGCGCGGGCTCTTTCTCCTTGAAAAACAAAATAATCAGAAACACATCAGGACTCACATACTGCTGTCTGGGCCACACACCAAGATGTAGATTAGAAAGCGTGTAGGCCTTTGCAGAAACATACCACCATACACAGAACCAGCAGGCTCAAGGTCAGGGTGTGGGGACCACACCACTACAGGGCTCGGCCGGGAGCTGGAGATGCTGAGGGGGGTTGCTCCTGGGCTGGGTGTCTGTGGCCACAGGACGAGGCTTCTTGCTCCAGGGCTGCCTGCAGTCAAGGCTGGTGTCCCTGGTGTTGAGGGACTTCCTGGGCCCTCCTGGCCAGCTGCGGGTGGTGTCCCTGTTGGTGAGGGAGTTCCTGGGCCCTCCGGGGAAGGGGGTGAGGGGTCCCAGGTGGGGTAGGAGACCGTCGGCCCTCCACAGACGGGGAGTCCTCCTCATCTGTAATATCAAACATGACAACAGACCCATTTTAGTAAAGGAACACAACATAGGGAAAACACCTACTGTGTGTGTTTGAATGTCATGACGGCGTGAAGGATGCAGTTAAATCTTTGGGTCCAGCGCGAACCTATGGTTAGGTCCCAGTCTGTTTTAGGACATTACAACAACAACAGTGACCACATATTTGGGATGTCAAACACCCTTGGATGAGCAGAGGATTAATGATTAAAAATTTACACAAGAGCATACAGTAAGCATGAGGTGGTGCCACCATGGGGTGAAACACATAGCAGTCAGCTTGTAGGGCTTTTGGTGTATTGTCATCAATGTGTTGTGAAATGCTATGTGTCAGAGTGCCCACATATGTGCTGACAAGTGTGATGTGGCCCTTCTGATTAGCATTATATTGTTGTCAGCTTTGCTGTCATTACACACCTGTTCGGCCACACACAAGTGAAGGACCACAATAGCCATCAGCATTAAAAAAAACATATGAGTGTATTCTGCACCTTCATGTAGCATTGTGACCAACATGCAGATGCACATTGGTGACAGATGCACATGGTGGCTTAGGTCACACTATGTGCCATGGCACAATAACACATGATGGTTGTGTAATGTTTGGATTATGATGCTTGGACTTTGGAAGTACACTGAGCTGTAGGCTTATTTTCTGCTAAGGGAAAAAAAAATTAAATCTTATATCTTAGCGAGTGTGACACGAGCTTAGTGTGATTGGAAGCGCAAGTGCGGACGGAAGTATGTGTGTGACTTGTGATTCAGTGAGGAGGTATTTGGGAATCCTGCAGCAAATACCTGTGTGAATTGCTGACTGCTTTTTTTTTTACCTTTTTAATTTTATTGGGCTTTCTTAACTGTCTTTTCTCTCTACAAGTTTATAGTCTCTTAGTTTACTAACTGTAAGTTAAAGGTTAACTACTTTGCACTTAAAACCTGTGGTGTAGCTATACTTACAAGAGGTTAATTAAGGGTGGGGGTGCATAATTAAGGGTTTATAAGTAGCAGCTTGTTGAGGCTTCAATCCTTTCGAAGTACACTGAGCTGTAGGCTTATTTTCTGCTAAGGGAAAAAAAAAAATAAGTAAGTGTGTGACTTGTGATTCAGTGACTTTGGATTAAGGGAGTTTGGAAGGGAGGACTTACTGAATTGCTGGTTGTATTTTATTAATACTTTGCATTTCTTTCTACTTATCATTTCTGTCTGGTGCAATCCCATTAGGAAATGAGCTCCATAATTGACAATGCCACCCAGTGTACATCTTGCCACATATATGCAATCCTTCAATAGCCGGTTAAGGGTGCATACTGCTGTGTGAGATGTGAGTATGTTGTGCATTTGGAAGCCCAGATACTGGATCTAAATGAACAACTGACAATGTGAGATTCATAGACAAAATGGAAAGGAGTCTGCTGCTCACTGAACAGCTGCTCAATGGGATAGATGTGGGGGAGGATGGTAGCATGGAGCTGCAGGACAGTGAGGTAGCTAGCTGGGTGACAGTTAGAAGGTGGGGCAGAGGGAAGAGTGCCAGGGAGGCTAGCCCTGATCTGGCACACCCCAATAAATTTGCTAAGTTGGCAGATGATGGTGGTGTGAGATCAGGGATAGCACTGCTGCAGCAGGGCATGACCTCTGAAAGCCAGAGGAGTGTCTGCTCCAGTAAGGGGGAAAATAGGAGAGAAGGGCAGGCCAGACAGGTGCTGGTGGTGGGGGACTCAATTATTAGGGGAACAGATAGGGCAATCTGTCACAAAGACAGGGATCGTAGAACAGTGTGCTGCCCACCTGGCGCTCGAGTCTGGCACATCGCTGATCGGGTTGACAGATTACTGGGAGGGGCTGGTGAGGACCCAGCGGTCATGGTGCACATTGGCACAAATGACAAAGTTAGAGGTAGGTGGAAGGTCCTTAAATAAGATTTCACGGAATTAGGCTGCAAGCTTAAGGCAAGGACCTCCAAGGTAGTATTCTCTGAAATACTGCCTGTACCACGTGCCACACCAGAGAGGCAACGGGAGATTAGGGAGATAAATAAGTGGCTCAGGAATTGGTGTAGGAAGGAGGGGTTTGGGTTCCTGGAGAACTGGGCCGACTTCTCTGTTGGCTACAGTTTCTATGCTAGGGACGGGCTGCACCTCAATGGGGAGGGTGCAGCTGTGCTGGGGGAGAAAATGGCTAGAAGGTTGGAGGAGTGTTTAAACTATGGATTGGGGGGAGGGTATTTATTGTACAGGAGGGGAAGATAGTGTAAATAGTAACCTGGGCACAAGTAATAAAATTGGGGGTGGCATGGGGGGTGGGGTTAGAACTGTCAATATAGCAGGAAGGAATAGAGGTAAAGAGAGATGCATAAAGTGCATGTACACTAATGCCAGAAGCCTCACCAACAAAATGGAGGAATTAGAATTGATTTTGTTGGAAAATAATTATGACATGGTGGGGATATCGGAGACATGGCTTGACGAGAGCCATGACTGGGCTGTTAATTTACAGGGCTATAGTCTGTTCAGATTTGACCGTACAAATAAGCGATGGGGAGGTGTATGTTTGTATGTAAAATCATCCTTAAAACCCATCCTGCATGACAATATATGTGAATCTAATGGAAATGTAGAATCTCTGTGGGGGGAGATAAGGGGAGGGGGAAAAAATAATAAATTACTGATAGGGGTTTGTTGTAAGTCCCCAACAATAATGGAAGTGGAGGAGAATATCCTCATAAAGCAAATAGATGAAGCAGCGACTCAGGGAGAAGTCAATATTATGGGGGACTTCAACTATCCTGAAATACATTGGTGAACAGAAAACTGCAGTTCTAGCAAGGGTAATAGGTTTTTGACATCTATGAGAGACAATTACCTTTCACAACTGGTTCAGGACCCAACAAGAAGACGGGCACTGCTGGACCTAATATTAACCAACAAGTCAGATCGCATATCAAATATACGGGTTGGAGGTCACTTGGGTAATAGTGATCACAAATTAATACGTTTTCAAATATCTTTTAATAAGATGTGTAGTAGAGGGGCTACAAGGACACTAAACTTCAGGAAGGCAAATTTCCAACGGTTGAGAGACGATCTTAGTGCAATAAACTGGGACGATGTCCTGAGACATAAAAGTACACAAAGCAAGTGGGAGACATTTATTAGCATCCTGAATAGGGCCTGTGCACAATATATACCCTATGGGAATAAGCATGCTAGAAATAGGAGGAAACCACTATGGCTAAATAAGGCTGTAAGGGGCGCAATAAGTGACAAAAAAAAAGCATTCAGGAAATTAAAGCAAGTAGGTAGTGATGAGGCATTAAATAAATACAGAAAATTAAATAACATTTGTAAAAAGCAAATCAAGGCAGCAAATATTGAGACAGAGAGACTCATTGCCAGAGAAAGTAAAAATAATCCCAAAATATTTTTAACTACATAAATACTAAGAAACTAAAAAATGATTGTGTTGGCCCTTTAAAAATAATCTGGGTGAAATGGTGGATGAGGATGAGGAAAAAGCCAATATGCTAAATGACTTTTTTTCAACAGTATTAACACAAGAAAATCCCATGACAGACAATATGATCAGTGATAACAAAAACTCTCAATTAAATGTCACCTGCTTAACCCAGCAGGAAGTACGGCATCGTCTAAAAATCACTAAAATTGACAAATCCCCCAGCCTGGATGGGATACACCCAGAGTGCTGCAGGAATTAAATACTGTCATAGATAGACCATTATTTTTTAATATTTAAAGACTCCATAATAACAGGGTCTGTACCACAGGACTTGCGTATATCAAATGTGGTGCCAATATTCAAAAAGGGGACAAAAACTGAACTTGGAAATTATAGGCCAGTAAGCTTAACCTCTACTGTGGGTAAAATCCTAGAGGGTTTTCTAAGAGATGCTATACTGGAGTATCTGAAGAAAAATAACCTCATGACCCAATATCAACATGGTTTTACGAGGGACCGTTCCTGTCAAACTAATCTGATAAGGTTCTATAAAGAAGTAAGTTCTGGACTGGACCAAAGAAATGCAGTGGATATATATGGTATATGGACTTTTGATACAGTGCCACACAAAAGGTTGATACATAAAATGAGAGCAATGGGGATAGGGGAAAATATGTATAAGTGGGTTAAGAACTGGCTTAGTGATAGGAAGCAAAGGGTGGTCATTCATGGAACACACTCAGAATGGGTCACAGTTAACAGTGGGGTACCACAGGGGTCAGTGTTGGGCCCGCTTCTTTTTAATATTTATTAATGACCTTGACATATAGAGTAGAATCTCAATATTTGCAGAAGACACTAAACTCTGCAGGGTAATCAATACAGAGGAGGACAATTTTATATTACAGGAGGATTTATGTAAACTAGAAGCTTGGGCTGATAAATGGCAAATGAGCTTTAACCCCTTCACCCCCGGGCCTATTTTGACCCTAATGACCAGGCCATTTTTGTCAATTCTGACCAGTGTCCCTTTATGAGGTAATGTCTCTGGAACGCTTCAACGGATCCTAGCGATTCTGAGATTGTTTTTTCGTGACATATTGGGCTTCATGTTATTATTAAATTTAGATCGATAATTTTTGCGATTATTTGTGAAAAAATCAAAAATTTGGCAAAAACTTTGAAAATTTAGCAACTTTCAAATTATGAATTTTTATTCTGCTAAACCAGAGAGGTATGTGACACAAAATAGTTAATAAATAACATTTCCCAAATGTCTACTTTACATCAGCACAATTTTGGAAAAAAAAAATTTTTGTTTGGAAGTTATAAGGGTTCAAGGTTCATCAGCAATTTTTAATTTTTCCAGCAAAATTTACAAAACCATTTTTTTTGTGACCACATCACATTTGGAGTCCCTTTGAGGGATTTACATGACAGAAAACACCCAAAAGTGACACCATTCCAAAAACTGCACCCCTCAAGCTACTCAAAACTACATTCAAGAAGATTATTAACCCTTCAGTTGCTTCACGGGAACTAAAGCAAAGTGGATGGAAAAAATGGACATTTTAATTTTTCCAACAAAAATGTTCTTTTAGCCTCAATTCTTTCATTTTCACATGGGCAACAGGATAAAATGGATCCTAAAAATTGTTGGGCAATTTCTCCTGAGTACATCGATATCTCTTATGTGGTCATAAACCACTGTTTGAGCGCACGGCAGGGCTCAGAAGAGAAGGAGCGCAATTTGAATTTTGGAGCTAATTTTCCATTCAAAAAGTTTTTTTTCACACAAATTTTCTTTTTTCATTTTTACGGATCAATTTGTGAAGCACCTGGGGGTTCAAAGTGTTCACTATGCATCTGAATACAGCGAAGCCCATTTTTATTTTTTTTCTAGGACTAATTCTAGAAAAAAATGGCGTGGGGCGCCGCCATATTTTTGGTCCAGCCAGGTACAACTTGGCAGCTACGGACTGCCAGCAACCCCCAGCTGCCTCATTGTACCTGGCTGGTAACCAAAAATACAGCGAAGCCCATTTTTATTTTTTTTCTAGGACTGATTCTAGAAAAAAAATCACCGAAACGCGTAGGAGGCAATAAAGGAGTTCCTTTTGAAGTACCATCTTCATGTGCATTTCTTTGGAGTGAATGATTTTGGCAGCGCGGACCGTGACACACCATTTTCTTCCCTACAATCTGATGTATCTCCACACTTGAGTGGATGGTGGAAGTCCTGCAGCAGCCATCTAGAAACAACCATTAAATACGCCTTCAAGCCAGTTGTGGGTGACACAACTGCCCCAGGTGAGTGAATCCCTTTTTTCACCACTGCTACATTCAGTGCCATAGTGATAGGGCACTATTGCGCCTCTTGTTCCCCCTCCTTCTTTTATTTTTTTTTCTTCTAGAATTCTAGAAAAAAATTACGTGGGCTCCGCCATATTTTTGGTCCAGCCAGGTACAACTAGGCAGCTGGGGGCTGGAATCCGCAGCATGGAGAGGCCCAAGCATTCTGGGCCCCCCATGCAGCGAATTGCAGCCCGCAGCCACCCCAGAAAATGGTGCATTCATTGAAGCGCCATTTTCTGGCGCTGTACCCAGACTCTTCCAGTTGCCCTGGTGCCGGTGGCAAACTGGGTAATAAAGGGGTTAATGCCAGCTTTTTATTGGCAGCTGGCACTAAGCCCGAGATTCATAATATAGGGCCAATGTTAGACCCGTCATTAGGAATCTCTGGTAAATAGTCAGAAAATACACACAGAGAAAAATCTTTTTATTTGAAAAAAATAACACAAACAAAATTCGGACTCCATCTTTATTATAAAGATCCGACGTAGTCCACAACGAAGGTCCCACGACGCTCGATCGCCTCTGCTCAATCCAGAGACTGCAGCAAGGGATTAAGTGTCCTCTTCCTACAGCCTCTGGGGTCAGAGTTATGGTGCACTGTATGACAATGATCTGTCCTACAGTGCACCATGACTATGATCCCAGAGACTACAACAAGAGGACACTTGATCCCTTGTTGCACCCATCCATCCACCTATGCACCCATCATCTACGCACGCACACAACCACGCATCCACATCCACGCACGCACATCCACACACACATCCACACACACATCCACGCACGCACGCTGACATCCACGCACGCATATCCACATCCACGCACATGCATGCACACATCCACGCATGCACAAATCCACGCTGACATCCATGCACGCTGACATTCACGCACGCACGCTGAAATCCACTCACGCACACATCCACGCACGCACGCTGATATCCACGCATGCACACATCCACGCACGCACACATCCAAGCACATCCAAGCGCGCTGACATCCACGCACGCTGACATCCACGCACACTGACATCCACGCACACTGACATCCATGCACGCACGCACGCTGACATCCACGCACGCACACTGACATCCACGCACGCTGACATTCACGCACGCTAACATTCACGCACGCTGACATCCGCACGCACGCTGACATCACGCACGCAGCTGACATCCACGCACGCACGCTGACATTCACGCACGCTGACATCCACGCATGCACACATCCACACACGCACGCTGACATCCACGCATGCACATACACGCACACGTCCATGCACACATCCATCTATGCACACATCCACGCACGCACACATCTATGCACACACACGTCTATGCACGCACAAGTCCACACACGCGTCCGCACACGTCTACGCACGCACACGTCTACGCACACTCACGTCCATGCATGCTCATGTATGCTCACGTCCACGCATGCACCCCCCATCCATGTATTCATTCACCCATCCATCATCCATCCATCATCCATCAATTCATTCATACATACATAGATACATACATACATACATACTTACCTCCCTCCTCTCGACCCACCGATGAGCAGGAGGAGGCCGGGAGAGAAGGCGGGGCCACCGACCGGCCGGCAGAGGAGGCACAGCGGCAGAGGCAGGGCGGGCGCAGCGGCGGGTGCACCGGCGTGTGCAGTCTGCCGCAGGAGGCGAGGGGGGGCCAGGACACAGGGCGGAGGTGTGGGCTGCCTGGGGGACACAGCAGGAGGGGACCAGGCAGTGTTTTACCAGCGGGCGCACCCGCAGGCAATAATAGAGGGGGGCGGTCGGTTGGGGGGGACGGGGGGGCCCCTGCAAGTCCTGGTGCTGGAGGGGGCTGTGGAGGGGGAGGACACTTGCCGATCCGCCCCTCCAGATCTGATTGGAGAGCTCCAATCAGATCTGGAGGGGTGAATCCCTATGATTCCCTCCGATCGGCAGTTTCACTTTTAAACTGCCGATCGGAGGGGTCCTGGGCATGGGGGGGTTAATCCACCCTCTGTGGAGTCAACTACAGGCTGTCACAGAGCAGCAGCATCTGTGACACCTGAATGACCCCACTCACAGGAGATGCAGCAGCTCAAATCTGCTAGGACGTTGTACAATGTCCTGTGTCGGGAACGGGCAGAAACACAGGACGTTGTACAACGTCCTATGTCGGCAAGGGGTTAATGGAGATAAATGTACGGTCATGCACTTGGGCAGAGGAAACAAAAGGTATAATTATGTGCCTAATTGTAAAACACTGGGCAAAACTATCACTGAAAAAGACCTGGGTGTATGGGTAGATGACAAACTCACATTTAGTGGCCAGTGTCAGGCAGCTGCTGCAAAGGCAAATAAAATAATGGGATGCATTAAAAGAGGCATAGATGCGCATGAGGAGAACATAATTTTACCTCTATAGAAGTCATTAGTGCGACCACATTTAGAATACTGTGTACAATTCTGGTCTCCGGTGTATAAGAAAGACATAGCTGAACTAGAGCGGGTGCAGAGAAGAGCGACCAAGGTTATTAGAGGACTGAGGGGTCTGCAATACCAAGACAGGTTATTAAACTTGGGGTTATTTAGCTTGGAAAAACGAAGGCTTAGGGGTGATCTTATAATAATGTATAAATATATGAGGGGACAGTACAGAGACCTTTATAATGATCTCTTTACTCTTAGGCCTGAGACTGGGACAAGGGGGCATCATAATTAATCATAATCACAGAGTGTGGATTCTTTACTGTAAGAGCAGTGAGACTATGGAACTCTCTTCCACATGATGTTGTAATGAGTGACTCACTACTAACATTTAAGAAGGGCCTGGATGCCTTTCTTGAAAACTATAATATTACCAGTTATATATACTAGATTCTTTGATAGGGCGTTGATCCAGGGAACTAGTCTGATTGCCATATCTGGAGTCAGGAAGGAATTTTTTCCCCCAATGTTGAGCTAGTGTTGCCACATGGTTTTTTTTGTTTTCTTCCTCTGGATCAACATGTTAGGCTATGGGTTGAACTAGATGGACTTAAAGTCTTCCTTCAACCTTAAAAACTATGTGTGTGTTTCTCATTGTCACATACTCACCACGCAGCCTGGCAATCCGGGCACAAATCTCTGCAATCCTCCCTGGGGACTTGTGTTTCAGGTCCGCCACCTTCTTCATTATTTGCTTGCGGGTCCTCTCAAACACCAGTCTCTGGAGTAGGGTCCGCTGAATCCTCCTTAGGATGTGCTGCTTGCGCAGCTGTGGGTGGCGGTGACGCTGATGGCATCAATAGTCATGCCAGTCACACAGGTCAATGAGGATCAGGAGTTCTGCCATCCCCCATGTAGCAGCACGCTGTGCGACCGCCATGACTGTAGTACTATGTGCAGGGGAGGGGCAGGCAGGGATGAAAAAGCACAAACGTGATGACGTCACCACGCACACTGGCTCCACCAAAATAACCTGATGGCGCTAACAAGGTAGACGCCGGCCGGAGTGGGAGCAGTACAATGTACCCATCAGCGTCACCAAATTCACACGCATAGGGTGATTGTAGTGCGTGGCCCATGGCACCCATGTACAATGTGTAGGCCAACATCTGAGGTGGCATGTGGCACTATACTCCACACAACGCCGATTAATACACTCTTGCGCTCTTCTATGACGCGCCTTAACTGAACTGTGTTTGCGTACGGTTGTGTAGCTGAAGATGTGTGTAGTGCTGAACGGACAGCTCTTCAAATATGGCGCCCTGTGAACTGACAGCCAATGGGAACACAGTGGCCCCCACCAATCATCGCTGACGGGGCACGGACTACAGCACGCTGTGGCACACCTATGGGAAATCATAGGTGACGCTGATTCCATCACTATCGCCCGATCACACACCTTCATGATTGAGGCTGATTTCAGAACAGTGCTCAGAAATCAGGCGACAGGCAAGAGGCAATTTATCGCCGCGAAATTCCACAATCACACGCCGCAACTGTGAGGCAATTTCACGGCGATTGCTCCGGGGCGACATATCCCCTTTAGGATTCCCAGGCGAGATTGTGGCGTGTGAAGGTACCATTAGGACATGTTCCGGATAGCCATGGGGTCTGCAAAAGTAAGTCTGGAATGCCTTAGCCGCTGTTCTGGCTGTAAGATCCTTTACAGGCACCACCACTAAGAAGCGTGAATATTGGTCCACTTTGGTCAGGGCATAGACATAGCTGGATCTGCTTGGTGTTAACTTGACGTGATCTAGGGCTACCAGTTCTAGTGGCTGTTTTGTTACTATGGACTGAAGTGGAACTCTCTGACTATCTTTGTCTTTTCTTCTTAGGTTGCACGGGCCATAGTGTCTGCACCAATCTTCAATTGATCATCTCATGCCAACCCAATAGAATTTTTCTCTCAGCAGAACCTCCAATTTATTCCATCCAAAATGCCCTGCACCATCATGGTAGGCTTCCAAGACCATCTTGACATCTCTTTTTGGGAAGATGATCTGCCAGACTAATTCATGATTTCTAGGATTCGTATGTCTTCTGCACAGTTTACCTTCATATAGGAAGTTTACTTCTTTCCTTCCACAGCTGTTGACCTTCAGATGGGGCACCCTCCTGCGTCAGTAGCTCCTTGACTAACTTCACAGCCAGAATAAAGTATAATCAATGCACTCGCGCTGTTGTTTGGTTGCTTAGTGTGGATTTATTTCAAATATAGTGAAGATGGTGACAGAGCTGGTTAACGTTTCGGCCTAATAATTGCCTTGATCACAACGTCACTGAAGAAAAGAAGTGAAAAAAAACTTTTTACAATGATATCATGTGAAGTATATACAGGTGTTAAAAAGAAAAGAAAGCCAATATATACAAATGTACAGAATATACATCAAGGGCCAATGTCGACTCTTTTAGCTGGTAGTATATAGATTGGGACCCCATAGTATCAAGTAATGGAAACGCCATGAAGTAGGCCAAAGACAAGGTGGGGATCAAGGAAGAAATGATGAAGAACAGAGAGGTAGATTTGGGCAACCTATTACCTGCTGTCTTGGTTTAATGTACGGGTTCCCACTCAGAGAGATAGAGTGTTATGTGGCGTATAAGTAAGTTGATGTTACCTATGGTTAAGCACATAAAACGTCACTCAGAGGCAATTATGGTGTTGGTGTATTGCTAAGTAGTATATATACCTCTATTCCAATCATGAGAGATGTAAGGGTATGGTGAACATGTAAATCATGTATGGAGCATATGTGGTTCCAGGACCTGGATTGTCCAGTAAGTAGTGGTACTTGTTAGCTCTTACAGGTGTCTCAGATGGAGGGTTATATATCTGGAAATAAAGTAACCATTAAATTTCATCTGGGTTCTTGTATATTTTTAGTGGAGTATGTGCTATTAGGTAATGTACCTTAAGTCCACAGCCAGGGGGTAACCCATAGGATGTAGTGTATTAGCCCTCAGGGGGGTCCCAGACGGGTCAATAGTGTCTCTGAGGCACGAGGAGAGAAAGTTATTAGTATATGGAAAGATACTTATCTTAGTGAAGTGCAGGGGATCCCGAGTGTGTCCTATACCGGGAGCGGTCTTGTGTAGCCAGCACGGTCCGTGCCTTGGCAGGTAATGACAGTATGCCCCTGTGTTTTGCGGTGTTTTATCCGCACCAGGTCTGTCACCTGACCGGAAGTGACGCGTCCGGTCGATAGGCATGCGCATAGCGCATGGAATCCGACCGGAAGTGACGTTACGATTTGTTTTGTGCGTTGTCACGGTGATGTGCCGTGTTACAACGCTTGCGATTCAGTCTGTGTATTAGCGATCTGTCTCCTACTGATAAGATGATTAGATCCTTCCAACTTGAGTGTGATTTAGAGCGCTTCTACCGCTCAATAAGATTAAAAGCACATTTTGATCAGCCAACTGTACCTACAATGAACACACTAGGCTCAGTGCAGAGCCATACACCCACCAATAAGATAACCATTTCATCACTAGGCTTTAGAAACCCAAGTAATTTTAACCCACCTAAAGTAGACCATGCTGTTGAAACCTATATTAATATATTAAAACGAGACATTAAGGATGTTGTTCGTGAGCAACAGATCGGTCTCCTCCCTATCCGCACCAATTTGACTGCTCTAGAAAGACAAGCCATCACCTCCCTAAAAGAAAACCCCAACATCACTATTAAACCAGCGGACAAGGGGGGTGCGATCGTTGTTATGAACAAATCCCAATATGTCTCAGAGATCAAAAGACAATTATTGGACGAGACAACATACCAAAGAGTTGGGAATGACCCTATCTCAGCATGCGCACAAAAATACACAGATTAGTGAATAAATATTACCATAACAACACGATCGATTCAAAAACCAAATCTTTCCTAATTAACGATAACCCCGTAACACCTGTACTGTACATTCTACCCAAGATCCACAAAAATCTACATGACCCACCAGGACGTCCTATCGTGGCAGGCACAGACTTAATTCTCAGCCCATTATCTATCTTCTTAGAAAAGATTCTCACACCATACACGAGGTCTGTTAAATCTTTTATCTTAGATACAGGGGACTTCCTCAATAAAATCAAGAGTATTAACTCAATTCCCCCTGACAGCCTTTTGTGTACACTGGATGTAAACAGTCTATACACCTCTATCACTCATGATAAGGGGATGGAAGCAGTTAAACATACACTATCCCACAGTAGCGTCGATATAAATATTAGGGATCTTTGCCTCGAACTCCTAGAATTGGTCCTCCGAGAAAACTATTTTCTTTTTGAGGACCATTTCTATGTACAGTCATGTGGTACTGCTATGGGGTCAAATGTAGCCCCAGCGTATGCAAATTTGTACATGGATCGATTTGAAGAGAGCTACATATACACTAATTACCTCAGGGGAAATGGTGTATCAGTGTCCGCGCTGCTGAAATCCCAAGAAAACGATCCGGAAACCATATGTAGGTTGCATCAATCATCCATTTATTCCGTCTACTGCACATGAGAGGTGTATTTTGGAAAGCTGTTATCTTAGGGTGCGCCTTGCCTAGTAGTGACCAGTTCTTCCTTACCAGGTTATATACTTTTGGCATAAGTGGGTGGAATGTGTGTACAAAGGGTATTCTGTTCAGTTCCCTAGGTTGTCGTGTCTCATTCTCGTTATCGGTGATGGCAATATTGAGTTCTTTGTCAAGTAATAGGGGGGGGTAATTCCTAGCTAAAAATTTGTTGGACATTTCCGTCAATCTGGTGATTCTGGTTGTTTCATTGGATACGATGCGGGTTACTCTTTTGAATTGCGACCTAGGTAGACTATTTCTCGTCGGTTTGGGGTGACAACTGTTGTATAGCAGAAGACCATTTTTGTCGCCTCCATCGCACCATCCCACTGGGTAAGATTCAATAGTGTCCCTCGATTACTCCCAAGTTTTTAAGTTTTCTTTCTCCTTTTAACTTTTTCTTTTCGCTTAAGTTGCTTGGATTTGGATTCCTATATACTGAGAAAACCTGTGACCAGTGTTAGAGAATATTCTTGCTTTCATCTAGGTGGTTAACATCTAATTTACAGAAGACATACATGAGCACAATACTACATTGAATATATATTAAGACAAGCTCTGATATTAGTCAAAAATATATTTCTAAATACATGTCAATTTAACTGCATATATTGATGTGTTTTATGCATGTAAATCATTGTAGTTGACCTATCAGTAATGTCTGCTATTGTTCCTTTGTAACCCAGTATATAGTATATGTGATCATGACTACTTGTATGTATATGATTTAATCTTGTGTTCCACTCTATGTACAATCTAACCACCCTGTCAACTGGTCCTCCATCTATTCTATCTCATTACTTCAATCCCTAAGCACTCTATACTCTTTTGCCCCCTTTCTCCCTAAACTTGGGTTTCATCTAATCATCTTATCTGTAGGAGACAGATCGCTAATACACAGACTGAATCGCAAGCGTTGTAACACGGCACATCACCGTGACAACGCACAAAACAAATCGTAACTTCACTACCGGTCGGATTCCATGCGCTATGTGCATGCCTATCGACCGAACGCGTCACTTCCGGTCAGGTGACAGACCTGGCGCGGATAAAACACCGCAAAACACAGGGGCATACTGTCATTACCTGCCAAGGCACGGACCGTGCTGGCTACACAAGACCGCTCCCGGTATAGGACACACTCGGGATCCCCTGCACTTCACTAAGATAAGTATCTCTCCATATACTAATAACTTTCTCTCCTCGTGCCTCAGAGACACTATTGACCCGTCTGGGACCCCCCTGAGGGCTAATACACTACATCCTATGGGTTACCCACTGGCTGTGGACTTAAGGTACATTACCTAATAGCACATACTCCACTAAAAATATACCAGAACCCAGATGAAATTTAATGGTTACTTTATTTCCAGATATATAACCCTCCATCTGAGACACCTGTAAGAGCTAACAAGTACCACTACTTACTGGACAATCCAGGTCCTGGAACCACATATGCTCCATACATGATTTACATGTTCACCATACCCTTACATCTCTCATGATTGGAATAGAGGTATATATACTACTTAGCAATACACCAACACCATAATTGCCTCTGAGTGACGTTTTATGTGCTTAACCATAGGTAACATCAACTTACTTATACTCCACATAACACTCTATCTCTCTGAGTGGGAACGTACATCCGTACATTAAACCAAGACAGCAGGTAATAGGTTGCCCAAATCTACCTCTCTGTTCTTCATCATTTCTTCCTTGATCCCCACCTTGTCTTTGGCCTACTTCATGGCGTTTCCATTACTTGATACTATGGGGTCCCAATCTATATACTACCAGCTAAAAGAGTCGACATTGGCCCTTGATGTATATTCTGTACATTTGTATATATTGGCTTTCTTTTCTTTTTAACACCTGTATATACTTCACATGATATCATTGTAAAAAGTTTTTTTTCACTTCTTTTCTTCAGTGACGTTGTGATCAAGGCCGTTATTAGGCCGAAACGTTAACCGGCTCTGTCACCATCTTCACTATATTTGAAATAAATCCACACTAAGCAACCAAACAACAGCGCGAGTGCATTGATTATACTTTATTCTACATTGTGGGCCTAGCAGACCCTTTACAATTGCACCGCCACACTATCACCTAAGTGAGTGCTGGTCATTATACGAACTTATAACTTCACAGCCAGATCACTGTTCTGTGTTTCAACCCATCCATGATGAGGTAATGGGTTTAACGTTGCCTTCTGGTGTTTGTGGTACACAACTGTTCTGTACTGAGCTACTTTAGGGCAGTGAAAGGCCAGTAGCTCTATTTCTTCCAGCTCTTCCGATTCCTCTTCCACGTCCTTCAGGTGTGGCATCCTGGATAAATCATCTGCATTGGCATTCTTGCAACCTGCGCTATACTTGATGGTAAAATCATAATTAGACAGCTGAGCCATCCATAGTTGCGCCAGCGTACCGAGGTTCGCTGAGTCAGGTGGGTAAGCCGGTTGTTATTGGTAAAGATGATACATTTTGCTGCAGCCAGATAATGTTTGAAGCGTTCTGTAACAGCCCAGACTACTGCAAAGAGTTCCAACTTGAATGAACTGTAGTTCTCGAGATTTTTTTCAGTAGGGCAGAGCTTCCTGCTTGCAAAGGCTATAACTCTTCAGGTTTTTCGGACGAAGTACCTTATTGTCCGCGCTGCTGCCAGAGAGGTGGAAATACCAATGACACTGGACGTCTGAGTACTGGTGATAAAGGTTTATTGCCAACGCGTTTCGGAGCCACGTACCGAGCTCCTTCCTCAGGGAACATCACGGTTACACTGGACAGATTTGTATTTATCACAAAAAAAGGTGCCAAAAAGATAATTCTAATGACGTCAGCAAATAGGGAGGATCACAAATTGACGTCACAATGTTTATCAACACAGTTCTGTCGTAAAATAAATACTGTGATACAATGTTAAGAATTAATAAGAGAAACATCACGTTAACCATATAAATGTTATATAATACACCAGATCAAACAAATAAATAACAGATTTATATTAAAAATTAAAAAAAAAGATTTTACTATATAAAGTGGTGTAGTGCTGATTAGAACTCATAAAAACAGATCTCACAAAATCTAGTATTCAATGTCTTGTGTGTATGTCACCTGTATTAACTGTTGTGCTATCCATCCATTTGTGTGTTAAAATGCAATATGGCGATGTGAATCATGAACAGAAATTGTGAGTATGTGAGAAAAATGTGTATAAGTGATAGTGTTTTTGTGATTAAATCATGTATATTGGCTAACTATATTGACATTATATTTTTATTTTACAGAATTCAATCGGTATATATCTTTATTTTGATGCCAAAAAAGTCCTGAGTTGCAAATGTGCTCAATAACCGTGCAACTGCAGCAAGTGACACCTACATATATTCGTTTAAAAAATATATGAACATTGGAATAAAAGCAAAAATTTATAAAAATAAAAATGATTTTATTTTAAAATTACTGGAATAAAATAAAAATAAAATAAAAAACCTTTTTGACCTTTTTGGCATCAAAATAGAGATATATACTGATTGAATTCTGTAAAATAAAAATATAATGTTATTATAGTTAGCCAATATACATGATTTAATCACAAAAACCCTATCACTTATACACATTTTTCTCACATATTCACAATTTCTGTTCATGATTCACATCGCCATATTGCATATTAACACACAAATGGATGGATAGTAGTGATGAGCGAGTACTAAAATGCTCGGGTGCTCGAAGCTCGGGCCAAGCATCCCGAGATACTCGTGTACTTGGCCCGAGTACCGAGCCCAATGTTATCCTATGGGAGACCCGAGTATTTTTATGAAATGACTGCTGGCAGCATGTAAAAACCCTAAAAATGTCACAAAAGTCTCAGAAGACTGCTCAAATGACATGGCAACACCATGGGGAAGACCCCTGGAAGCATTTCTCACTCAAAAGTCACAGCTGTGAACAATCTTGTCCGGGTTTCACGCCAATTTTACGGAGTCACCAGAAAACCTTCCAAAATGAGACCAAAATGAATATTCAGGGTGGAAATGTTAAGGGCACATACCCAATAGTGAGATACAGCTGGTGTATGTTACTTTTTGTGATTACATGAAAGATTTTACGTGAAAACATTGTGCGGCACTCCGATGTCCCTGAGAAGAGACGTACATGAAGCCCTGTCTTGACATATTGTGCTCATTTTGAGGAACTGGGTCTATTCTAGTATTTTCCTTTGCCAGGGCAGTCTAAAATTGGGAGGTTCACCAATGCCCCAGGATAGAGACGTGCATGAGGGCCTGTAAACCTGAAGTGCCCATTGTAAGGAAGTGGGTATATTGGAGTATAGCCCTTTGGCAGGGCAGCCATAAATTGGGAGGCTCCACATTGTCCCTGGATAGAGATGTGCAGGAGGGCCTGTAAACCTGAAGTGGGTGTATTGTAGTATAGCCCTTTGGCAGGGCAGCCAAAAATTGGGAGGTTCAACAATGACCCATGCATACAGACATGCAGTAGGGCCTGTAAACCTGAAGTGGGTGTATTGTAGTATAGCCCTTTGGCAGGGCAGCCAAAAATTGGGAGGCTCCACATTGTCCCTGGATAGACACGTGCAGGAGGGCCTGTAAACCTGAAGTGGGTGTATTGTAGTATAGCCCTTTGGCAGGGCAGCCAAAAATTGGGAGGTTCAACAATGACCCATGCATACAGACATGCAGTAGGGCCTGTAAACCTCAAGTGGGTGTATTGTAGTATAGCTCTTTGGCAGGGCAGCCAAAAATTAGGAGGCTCCACATTGTCCCTGGATAGAGACGTGCATGAGGGCCTCAAAACATTTTTCCCATTGAAAAGGAGCGGGTCTCCTGTCGTTGTAATGCCCATTCTAAAAGAATGGGCGAAAATATTTACCACTGCGGGTATACCTGAAACAACAGCATAACTATTGTAACGGTCATCATGGTGGCACATGAGGAGAAGGAGGAGCAGTCCAGCGATTAGCCAAAGTCCAGAAGTGTGTACCCATGGGTGAGTGGAGGTACATGGCAAATTCCATAACAAAATTTAAATTCAGTTGTCATTTGTTGGTGGTGTGGTGAATAGTGATGAGCGAGCATGCTCGCCACTACTCGGTACTCGCACGAGTATCACTGTACTCGGGCTACTCGCCGAGCACCGAGTAATTTCGCGATACTCGTGCTGTGCTCGTGGTCGTCATCTCTGCATGTTGGCGCTCTTTTGAGAGCCAGCCCACGTGCAGGGATTGGCTGGCAGACCACTGCAATGCCACAGCCCTGTTAGTTGTGGCAAAGCAGTGATTGGCCGGCCTGCACAGCATCACCGAGCCTTTATAACTCCCGGCGCGCTGTGCTCGGCACACAGCCATCCAGACAGTGAGTGTAGGGAGAGTGTCTGCTGCTGCTTAGGGACAGATTTGCGGCCCTTAGAGGTAGATCCGGAGCAGGGCTGCAAACTGCTGCTGACCACAACAGTCCTTCTCAGGACTAATCTAGGAGGATATAGGCAGGGTGATACAGATCGGTATCCAAGCTTTTCTGTGACCATTAGAGTCACCACACTCTTGAACTTACTACCTTAATACAGGTTAGGGAGTAAAATCCTCTCCTGAAACCATTAGTCACCAGACAGGTGTACGTACTACCTTAATACAGGTTAGTGACTAAAATCCTCTCCTGAAACCATTACAGTCACCAGACAGGTGTACGTACTACCTTAATACAGGTTAGGGACTAAAATCCTCTCCTGAAACCATTACAGTCACCAGACAGGTGTACGTGCTACCTTAATACAGGTTAGGGACTAAAATCCTCTCCTGAAACCATTACAGTCACCAGACTGTTGTACGTCATACCTTGATACAGGTTAGGGACTAAAATCCTCTCCTGAAAACATTACAGTCACCAGACTGTTGTACGTCATACCTTGATACAGGTTAGGGACTAAAATCCTCTCCTGAAACCATTACAGTCACCAGACTGGTGTACGTCATACCTTGATACAGGTTAGGGACTAAAATCCTCTCCTGAAACCATTACAGTCACCAGACTGTTGTACGTCATACCTTGATACAGGTTAGGGACTAAAATCCTCTCCTGAAACCATTACAGTCACCAGACAGGTGTACGTACCACCTTGATACAGGTTAGGGACTAAAATCCTCATCTCCTGTGACCATTACAGTCACCAGACTGGTGTACGTCATACCTTGATACAGGTTAGCAAACTAAAATCCTAATCTCTTGTGATCTGAACAGTCACCAGACTGGTGTACGTCATACCTTGATACAGGTTAGGGACTAAAATCCTCTCCTGAAACCATTCAAGTCACCAGACGGTTGTACGTCATACCTTGATACAGGTTAGGGAATAAAATCCTCTCCTGAAACCATTACAGTCACCAGACTGGTGTACGTCATACCTTGATACAGGTTAGGGAACTAAAATCCTAATCTCTTGTGATCTCAACAGTCACCAGACTGGTCTACGTCATACCTTGATACAGGTTAGGGACTAAAATCCTCTTCTGAAACCATTACAGTCACCTGACTGGTGTACGTCATACCTTGATACTGGTTAGGGAACTAAAATCCTAATCTCTTGTGATCTCAACAGTCACCAGACTGGTGTACGTCATACCTTGATACAGGTTAGCGAACTAAAATCCTCTCCTGAAACCATTCAAGTCACCAGACTGTTGTACGTCATACCTTGATACAGGTTAGGGACTAAAATCCTCTCCTGAAACCATTACAGTCACCAGACAGGTGTACGTGCTACCTTAATACAGGTTAGGGACTGAAATCCTCTCCTGAAACCATTACAGTCACCAGACTGTTGTACGTCATACCTTGATACAGGTTAGGGACTAAAATCCTCTCCTGAAAACATTACAGTCACCAGACTGTTGTACGTCATACCTTGATACAGGTTAGGGACTAAAATCCTCTCCTGAAACCATTACAGTCACCAGACTGGTGTACGTCATACCTTGATACAGGTTAGGGACTAAAATCCTCTCCTGAAACCATTACAGTCACCAGACTGTTGTACGTCATACCTTGATACAGGTTAGGGACTAAAATACTCTCCTGAAACCATTACAGTCACCAGACAGGTGTACGCGCTACCTTAATACAGGTTAGGGACTAAAATCCTCTCCTGAAACCATTCAAGTCACCAGACTGGTGTACGTCATACCTTGATACAGGTTAGAGACTAAAATCCTCTCCTGAAACCATTACAGTCACCAGACTGGTGTACGTCATACCTTGATACAGGTTAGGGACTAAAATCCTCTCCTGAAACCATTACAGTCACCAGACTGGTCTACGTCATACCTTGATACAGGTTAGGGACTAAAATCCTCTCCTGAAACCATTACAGTCACCAGACAGGTGTACGAGCTACCTTAATACAGGTTAGGGACTAAAATCCTCTCCTGAAACCATTAAAGTCACCAGACAGTTGCACGTACCACCTTGATACAGGTTAGGGACTAAAATCCTCATCTCCTGTGACCATTACAGTCACCAGACTGGTGTACGTCATACCTTGATACAGGTTAGCAAACTAAAATCCTAATCTCTTGTGATCTGAACAGTCACCAGACTGGTGTACGTCATACCTTGATACAGGTTAGGGACTAAAATCCTCTCCTGAAACCATTCAAGTCACCAGACGGTTGTACGTCATACCTTGATACAGGTTAGGGAATAAAATCCTCTCCTGAAACCATTACAGTCACCAGACTGGTGTACGTCATACCTTGATACAGGTTAGGGAACTAAAATCCTAATCTCTTGTGATCTCAACAGTCACCAGACTGGTCTACGTCATACCTTGATACAGGTTAGGGACTAAAATCCTCTCCTGAAACCATTACAGTCACCTGACTGGTGTACGTCATACCTTGATACAGGTTAGGGAACTAAAATCCTAATCTCTTGTGATCTCAACAGTCACCAGACTGGTGTACGTCATACCTTGATACAGGTTAACGAACTAAAATCCTAATCTCTTGTGATCTAAACAGTCACCAGCCTGGTGTACGTCATACCTTGATACAGGTTAGGGACTAAAATCCTCTCCTGAAACCATTCAAGTCACCAGACTGTTGTACGTCATACCTTGATACAGGTTAGGGACTAAAATCCTCTCCTGAAACCATTACAGTCACCAGAATGGTGTACGTCATACCTTGATACAGGTTAGGGACTAAAATCCTCTCCTGAAACCATTACAGTCACCAGACTGGTGTACGTCATACCTTGATACAGGTTAGCGAACTAAAATCCTAATCTCTTGTGATCTGAACAGTCACCAGACTGGTGTACGTCATACCTTGATACAGGTTAGGGACTAAAATCCTCTCCTGAAACCATTCAAGTCACCAGACTGTTGTACGTCATACCTTGATACAGGTTAGGGACTAAAATCCTCTCCTGAAACCATTCAAGTCACCAGACTGGTGTACGTCATACCTTGATACAGGTTAGGGAACTAAAATCCTAATCTCTTGTGATCTCAACAGTCACCAGACTGGTGTACGTCATACCTTGATACAGGTTAGGGAACTAAAATCATAATCTCCTGTGACCTCTACAGTCACCAGACAGTTGTCGCTCTATACAGGCAAAATGCGCAAGGGCGTTGGCAAGGAACAAGGAAGTGGAAGTGATGGTGGTGCAGGCAGAGGCCGAGGTTGTGTGCAAGCACTAATTTCGCAACAACAAAGGGCCACATCTCCTCGCTCGCACGTCCTGTCCCAAATTCTTGGGGCCCGCAGCAGACACCACTGTTGAACCAAGACCAGTGTCAACAGGTTGTTACTTGGATAGCGGATAATGCTTCAAATCAGATGGGCACCTCCACAAACACCCTGTTTCCACACGGTCAGCTGTCAGTAGCCGTGATACTGCACTGCACATTTCCCAACCTGATCCTCCTTCCTACCACCTGGCCGAGTACACGTCCACGGACATTACTGATCCCACACTAGGACACTCGGAAGAGCTGTTCACGTATCCATTCGCAGAATCTGGCCTGTCGCCACCTCCTCTTGAAGTGGGTCATGAGGAGATGGTATGTACAGATGCCCAAATATTTGAGCAGCCACGTTATGACGAACGGAACGCTGTCAAAGTGTCTCAACAAGGGGTGGACGATGATGAGACACAATTGCCAGGAAGTCAGGAGGAGGATCAGGGTGCTGAAGAGGGAGACGACGTGGTGGATGATCCAGTAACTGACCCAACATGACAGGCGGATATGCAGAGCGAGGACAGCAGTGCACAGGGAGGCGTAGCATCCCAACAGGCAGTACGAAGCAGGGTTGCGTCCGCAGGCAGAAGGCAGGCAATCGTTCCCCGGAACAACAACACGTCTCAAGGTGCCTGTGCAAATGTTCGGTCTTCCCGAGTCTGGGAGTTTTTTAAGTTGGCTCCAGAAGACTCTAAAAAGGCCATTTGCCACACCTGCCATGCCAGTATCAGCAGGGGTACGAAAACTAGCAGCCTGACCACCACCAGCATGATCAGGCACATGTCAGCCAAGCACCCGACTTTGTGGGAAGTACAACAGAGTCGAGGAGCGGTGCTTGCTGATGTCACTGCTACGTCTTCGCCTGTTGTGCGCGCGAGCCAATCCCCTGTCCATGCTGGCCGCGAACAAGCCTCCGGCCCTGCACCTGAAGTTGCCCACGCACAAATTACACCACCATCAAGCACGTCCTTGTCCCAGCGCAGCGTTCAATTATCCATTCAGCAAACATTTGAACGCAGGTGCAAATACGCTGCCAACGCCCCACATGCCACAGTCCTGAATGATCACATTTCGCGACTCATAGCGCTAGAAATGTTGCCTTTCCGGCTGGTGGAGACGGACGCATTCAGCGACCTGATGGCGGCTGCTGTCCCACGTTACTCGGTCCCGAGCCGCCACTATTTCTCCAGATGTGCCGTCCCCGCATTGCATAACCACGTGTCAACAGCATCACACGTGCCCTGAACAATGCTGTTTCAGCCAAAGTCCACCTAACCACAGACACGTGGACAAGTGCTTGTGGGCAAGGCCGCTGCATCTCCTTGACGGCACACTGGATTAATATTGTGGAGGCTGGGACCCAGTCTGAGCGAGGGACGGAACACGTCCTTCCCACACCAAGGATAGCAGGCCCTACCTCTGTCAGGGTTTCACCGACACTCTACAGCTCCGGAATGTCATGCTCTTCAGCCTCCTCCTCCTGCGCATCCTCATCCACTGTACCCTTCACACCAGTCCCAAGCTGGAAGCACTGCAGCACTGCAGCACTGCCTCTGCAAAGCGGCAACAGGCTGTGCTGAAGCTAGTCTGCATAGGTGACAAACCCACAATGCAGAAGAGGTGTGGACAGCTCTGAAACAGCAGGCAGATCACTGGCTCACACCTCTGAACCTAAAGCCAGGAAAGGTCGTGTGTGACAATGGCCGGAACCTGGTGGCAGCTTTGAGGCGAGGGCAGCTGAAGCATGTTCCATGCGTGGCCCATGTGCTCACCTGGTGGTTCAGAGGTTTGTGAAGTCATACCCAGAGGTGTCTGACCTGCTGGTAAAAGTTCAGCGTCTGTCTGCACATTTTCGCAAGTCACCTGCTGCTTCAGCCGGCCTTGCCGGCTTTCAGCGCCGTTTGCGTCTTCCGGCCCATAGACTGGTGTGTGATGTCTCCACGCGTTGGAATTCAACTCTGCACATGTTGGTCAGGATATGTGAGCAGAAGAGGGCAGTTGTGGACTACCTGCATCACCTAAGCTGTCGGGAAATGGGTCAAACTCCACACATAACACCTGAGAAGTGGAGATGGATGTCGGACCTATGCACCGTCCTCCAAAACTTTGAGGACTCCACCAAGATGGTGAGCGGCGATGACGCCATTATTAGCGTCACCATACCACTACTCTGCCTTCTAAAACGGTCTCTGCTGAAAATCAAAAAGGAAGCATTGCAGGCCGAGCGCGATGACTTTGAGCAAGAAACACTAGTGGGTGTGGGTGAAAACACACAGCCCAGCCTCATCTCATCACAACGTGCAGTGGAGGACTATGACGAGGAGGAGGAGGATGAAGACATGGAGCAACTCTCTGGCCAAATTGAGGATATGACATGCACACCAGTCATACCCTCGATTCAGCGTGGCTAGCCAGAGGACAGGGGAGATGAGGAGGAGGAGGAGGAGGACAGCATGTTCAGTCATCGTGTTGGTCTGGATACTGAAGTGATGGCTGTTAAGAGTCTGGCGCACATGGCTGACTTTATGGTAAGCTGCCTGTCTCGTGACCCTCGCGTTCAGAACATTTTGGCCGACAATCAGTACTGGTTGGCAACACTGTTAGACCCACGCTACAAGGAGAACTTTATGTCTCTCATTCCTGAGGCGGAGAGGTCAGCCAAAATGCAGCAGTTCCACAGGGCCATAGTCACGGAAGTAGTGAAATCATTCCCCTCACAAAACGCTAGCGGCATAGGTCAGGATTCGGTGGACAACCAAGGCGTACGGCCGAGAGGGGCACAAGTCCAATCCGCCAGAAGTAGGGGAATAGTCTTTACGATGTGGGAAAGTTTTCTCAGCCCCTCACGTACCACAGCCCCTGAGGTGCGGGGTAGTGCCACCAGAAATGCTAAGTTTGGGCAGATGCTGAAGGAGTACCTTGCAGATCGAACAACTGTACTGCGAGATTCCTCTGTGCCTTTCAATTATTGGGTCTCCAAGCTGGACACGTGGCATGAATTGGCTCTCTACGCCTTGGAAGTCCTGGCCTGCCCTGCCGCTAGCGTTTTATCAGAGCGTGTTTTCAGTGCTGCAGGTGGAATCATCACTGATAAACGCACCCGCCTGTCAACTGAAAATGCTGACAGGCTGACTCTGATCAAGATGAACAAGGGTTGGATTGGGCCAGACTTCACCACACCACCAGCAAATGACAACTGAATTAAAATTTTGTTATGTGAATTTGCCATGTACCTCCACTCACCCATGGGTACACAATTCAGTACTTTGGCTAATCGCTGGACTGCTCCTCCTTCTCCTCATGTGACACCATGATGACCGTTACAATAGTTAGGCTGTTGTTTGAGGTATACCAGCAGTGGTAAATGTTTTCGCCCATTCTTTTAGAATGGGCATTACAACGACAGGAGACCCGCTCCTTTTCAATGGGAAAAATGTTTTGAGACCCTCCTGCACGTCTCTATCCAGGGACAAAGAGGAGCCTCCCAATTTTTGGCTGCCCTGATCAAAGGGCTATACTACAATACACCCAGTTCTTGTTTATAGGCCCTCCTGCACGTCTCTATCCAGGGACAAAGAGGAGCCTCCCAATTTTTGGCTGCCCTGACCAAAGGGCTATACTACAATACACCCACTTGAGGGTTACAGGCCCTACTACATGTCTGTATGCATGGGTCATTGTTGAACCTACCAATTTTTGGCTGCCCTGACAAAAGGGCTATACTACAATACACCCACTTGAGGGTTACAGGCCCTACTACATGTCTGTATGCATGGGTCATTGTTGAACCTCCCAATTTTTGGCTGCCCTGGCCAAAGGCCTAGGCTAAAATACACCCACTTGAGGGTTACAGGCCCTACTACATGTCTGTATGCATGGGTCATTGTTGAACCTCCCAATTTTTGGCTGCCCTGACCAAAGGGCTATACTACAATACACCCAGTTCTTGTTTACAGGCCCTCCTGCACGTCTCTATCCAGGGACAAAGAGGAGCCTCCCAATTTTTGGCTGCCCTGACCAAAGGGCTATACTACAATACACCCACTTGAGGGTTACAGGCCCTACTACATGTCTGTATGCATGGGTCATTGTTAAACCTCAAAATTTTTGGCTCCCCTGACCAAAGGGCTATACTACAATACACCCACTTGAGGGTTACAGGCCCTACTACATGTCTGTATACATGGGTCATTGTTGAACCTCCCAATTTTTGGCTGCCCTGGCCAAAGGCCTAGGCTGAAATACACCCACTTGAGGGTTACAGGCCCTACTACATGTCTGTATGCATGGGTCATTGTTGAACCTACCAATTTTTGGCTGCCCTGACCAAAGGGCTATACTACAATACACCCACTTGAGGGTTACAGGCCCTACTACATGTCTGTATGCATGGGTCATTGTTGAACCTCCCAATTTTTGGCTGCCCTGGCCAAAGGCCTAGGCTAAAATACACCACTTGAGGGTTACAGGCCCTACTACATATCTGTATGCATGGGTCATTGTTGAACCTCCCAATTTATGGCTGCTCTGACCAAAGGGCTATACTACAATACACCCACTTGAGGGTTACAGGCCCTACTACATGTCTGTATGCATGGGTCATTGTTGAACCTCCCAATTTTTGGCTGTCCTGGCCAAAGGCCTAGGCTAAAATACACCCACTTGAGGGTTAGAGGCCCTACTACATGGTGGGGATTTCGGAGACTTGGCTGGACGAGAGCCATGACTGGGCGGTTAATTTACAGGGCTATTGTCTGTTCAGAAATGACCGTACAAATAGGCGAGGAGGAGGTGTATGTTTATACGTAAAATCATCCTTAAAACCCATCCTGCGTGATAATATAGGTGAATCTAATGGAAATGTAGAGTCCCTGTGGGTGGAGATAAGGGGAGGGGGAAAAAATAATAAATTACTGATAGGGGTCTGTTATAAGTCCCCAACAATAATGGAAGTGGAGGAGAATATCCTCATAAAGCAAATAGATGAAGCAGCGACTCAGGGAGAAGTCATTATTATGGGGGACTTCAACTACCCTGAAATACATTGGGGATCAGAAACCTGCAGTTCCAGCAAAGGTAATAAGTTTTTGAAAACTATGAGAGACAATTACCTTTCACAACTGGTTCAGGACCCAACAAGAAGGGGGGCACTGCTGGACCTAAAATTAACCAACAGGCCGGACTGCATATCAAATATACGGGTTGGAGGTCACTTGGGTAATAGTGATCATAACTTATTAAGCTTTCAAGTATCCTTTACTAAGACGTGTAGTAGAGGGGCTACAAGGACACTAAACTTCAGGAAGGCAAATTTCCAACGGTTGAGAGATGATCTTAGTGCAATAAACTGGGACGATGTCCTGAGACATAAAAGTACACAACACAAATGGGAGATGTTTATTAGCATCCTGAATAGGACCTGTGCACAATATATACCCTATGGGAATAAGCATGCTAGAAATAGGAGGAAACCACTATGGCTAAATAAAGCGGTAAGAAGTGCAATATGTGACAAAAAGAAAGCATTTAGGGAATTAAAGCAAGTAGGTAGTGATGAAGCATTAAATAAATACAGAAAATTAAATAACATTTGTAAAAAGCAAATCAAGGCAGCAAAGATTGAGACAGAGAGACTCATTGCCAGAAAAAGTAAAAAGAATCCCAAAATATTTTTTAACTACATAAATAGTAAGAAACTAAAAAATTATGGTGTTGGCCCCTTTAAAAATAGTCTGGGTGAAATGGTGGATGAGGATGAGGAAAAAGCCAATATGCTAAATGACTTTTTTTCAACAGTATTTACACAAGAAAATCCCATGACAGACAATATGATCAGTGATAACAAAAAGTCTCAATTAAATGTCACCTGCTTAACCCAAGAGGAAGTACGGCATCGTCTAAAAATCACTAAAATTGACAAATCCCCGGGCCCGGATGGGATACACCCCAGAGTGCTGCAGGAATTAAGTACTGTCATAGATAGACCATTATTTTTAATATTTAAAGATTCCATAATAACAGGGTCTGTACCACAGGACTGGCGTATAGCAAATGTGGTGCCAATATTCAAAAAGGGGACAAAAACTGAACTTGGAAATTATAGGCCAGTAAGCTTAACCTCTACTGTGGGTAAAATCCTTGAGGGTTTTCTAAGAGATGCTATACTGGAGTATCTGAAGAAAAATAACCTCATGACCCATTATCAACATGGTTTTACAAGGGACCGTTCCTGTCAAACTAATCTGATAAACTTCTATGAAGAAGTAAGTTCTGGACTGGACAAAGGAAATGCAGTGGATGTGGTGTATATGGACTTTTCAAAAGCTTTTGATACGGTGCCACACAAAAGGTTGATACATAAAATGAGGGCAATGGGGATAGGGGAAAATATGTGTAAGTGGGTTAAGAACTGGCTTAGTGATAGGAAACAAAGGGTGGTTATTAATGGAACACACTCAGAATGGGTCACAGTTTACAGTGGGGTACCACAGGGGTCAGTGTTGGGCCCGCTTCTATTTAATATATTTATTTATGACCTTGTAGGGGGCATACAGAGTAGAATCTCAATATTTGCAGATGACACTAAACTCTGCAGGGTAATCAATACAGAGGAGGACAATTTTATATTACAGGAGGATTTATGTAAACTAGAAGCTTGGGCTGCTAAATGGCAAATGCGCTTTAATGGGGATAAATGTAAAGTTATGCACTTGTAAAGTTATCCACTTGGGCAGAGGAAACAAAAGGTATAATTATGTGCTTAATTGTAAAACACTGGGCAAAACTGTCACTGAAAAAGACCTGGGTGTATGGGTAGATGACAAACTCACATTTAGTGGCCAGTGTCAGGCAGCTGCTGCAAAGGCAAATAAATGCTCATGAGGAGAACATAATTTTACCTCTATACAAGTCACTAGTGCGACCACACTTAGAATACTGTGTACAATTCTGGTCTCCGGTGTATAAGAAAGACATAGCTGAACTAGAGCGGGTCCAGAGAAGAGCGACAAAAGTCATTAGAGGACTAAGGGGTCTGCAATACCAAGACAGGTTATTAAACTTGGGGTTATTTAGCTTGGAAAAACGAAGGCTTAGGGGTGATCTTATAATAATGTATAAATATATGAGGGGACAGTACAGAGACCTTTCTAATGATCTCTTTACTCTTAGGCCTGAGACTGGGAAAAGGGGGCATCCTCTACTTCTGGAGGAAAGAAGGTTTAATCATAATCACAGACGTGGATTCTTTACTGTAAGAGCAGTGAGACCATGGAACTCTCTGCCACATGATGTTGTAATGAGTGAGTCACTACTAACATTTAAGAAGGGTCTGGATGCCTTTCTTGAAAACTATAATATTACCAGTTATACATACTAGATTCTTTGATAGGGCGTTGAACCAGGGAATTAGTCTGATTGCCGTATCTGGAGTCAGGAAGGAATTTTTTCCCCCAATGTGGAGCTTAGTGTTGCCACATGGGTTTTTTTTTTTGCCTTCCTCTGGATCAACATGTTAGGCTATGGTAGAACCTACAATTTTTAGACCTCAAGGGTCCTAGGAATGGACAATCAAATATGACAACCTACAAATAGAGGCGTAAATACCTCCAATATAATGATAAGAAGTAGAGAGCCTCTGAGCCAATCCAAAATGCTATAAAGTTTTTATTAAATAGAAATAAGAGAACAAGATTTAATTACAAACATTCATGTTTGGTGATAGAAAAACAAAGGCAAAAAAACCCCATTAAAAACAAATCAAATCACCATGCAAGAAAGGGGGAACTCAAACTACTGGCTCACCAGCAGCGACCCTTTTGGAAACCAAAGTGGATCGCTGACAACCTGAATAAGTATCAGACCAACAAAAGTGGTGCACAGTTAGTACTACAAGGACCAGACAACCAAAGAGATCTATTACAAAGTGTAGATTACACTACCACCCTCAAATAAGGGGACCTCAGGCAAAATTAGAGTTAGGTTATATTAACAATATAGCCAGTTACCTTGAGACATGGTGAACCTGGTAGATCAAGCGCCCCCCGCCTCAACACGTGTTTCTCCCGTTCAGGCTTCGTCAGGAGGCTATCAATAAGGATAGTCTGCTCCCCTAAGTAGTCCCCTCACAGGTGAATTGGGTCAGTAATCAGGTAATACCAATGGCCTGTTCCATAACATCTATGCGGCCAGACAGCCCCGGAAGTCCCGCCCAGGGAAGAGAGACCGAACCTGATTGCGCGTGAGCGCTTAATTGGCAGGGATCACAACGGACCCTAGCAACCGCGGGCACTGACGCGACGCTCTCCAGGCATGATGGGAGCCGCGTCATCGGTCCCCGACCGAGCGCGCACCGGAAGCGACGCGGCGGAGGAACAACGTCATCCGCCGCGTCACCACGGCAACGCACACAGCCAGAGACCGCGACACGGCGCACAGCGCATGCGCCGAGAGCGTACGGCCACACAGCTCAATGCTGCCATGGAAACCCAGGCCGAAAATATATATTGGCAGTAAGCATTACTATAGGAGAAGACCTCCTGTCTGCCGGCAAAGTGGTATGTAATAAACATGTCAAAACATCAGTAAGCCCATAAGAGGAAAAGAGGAACCCGATCTTTCATTAGTACAAATATAAGAAGATCATATAGGTATATTAAATACATTTCTCCAAAAGCCCTCAACATCTGCTGCTAGAACTTAATTACAAATGAAGGGAAGGATATACCCATTAGATAAAAAGACAAGGGAAACCCCAAATGTGCACAGAAATTCAGCACAAGATACTCAATGAGCAAAAAAATATAAATGACATGAACCACCCCCCTAGCAAAAAGGCTTAAGCAGCCAAGGCAAAAAGACCCCTAAATATGAACACCATAGAATAAATCATAGACAAAATCATCCACCCTCCCCCACAAATATTACAATCAGGGAATACAACGATATTCCCACGAAAAATCCGGATCTTCATGGCACGTTCACTGTCGGGACGATTTCTTTCAATTTCCAAAATGACAAGCGACATCAGAACCGGATACAGAGAGCGTGGAACATGGGGAGGTGGAAGAAAGCCCACAAACAGATGAAGGGAACTAGTCAGGAAACAAAACACAAAAATTAAAAACTGTACTTAAAACAGTAATAAAAACATAGGTGACCAAAATGAGAATAAAGGAAAAATTAGAAAAATGAAATTACAGGAACGATTTAAAACTCACTGCTTCATTCAAACCATGTGGTGAAACAGTGTTCAAAAGAACCATCCAGCGGGTTTCTTTCTGGAGGAGAAGCTTTTGAACATCACCACCCCTAGACCCCAAATATGCTCGATCAATGCCCCTAAAGGACAAACCTCTAGGATTGGAACCGTGGAACCTCAGAAAATGCTTCGGTAAAGTTTTTAATTTTTCAATTTTAGACACATCAGTTATACCAGCAGCATTCCTGATGTCCCTTACATGTTCCTTAGCGCGATCCTTCAGTGCCCGTGAGGTCAACCCCACATAAATGAGTTTACAGGGGCATGTGGCATGATAAATAATTGCCTCGGTATTACATGTAATGTGATGAACTATTTTGAAGGTTTTTGATCCATCGAAGTTCTCAAAACTAGAGCTCTTTGGGACAAATGTGCAAATAGAACAATTACCGCAGGGAAATGAACCCCATGGTGGACCTCGACTACCGAAGAGAAATTTCTTACGGGGCGGTATGTAGTGGCTAGCTGTCAGCAGATCTTTCAGATTTTTAGACCGTTTCCACGTAATCGCTGGTGCTTTAGTCAAGACCCCCGCCAGGTCACTGTCTGAGAGGAGTACCTGCCAGTGCTTAGAAAAGGACTCACGAATTCTCTGCCACTGGGAATTGTAGGTCGTAATAAACCTGACTCCCTGATCTCTCCCCTCCTTCTCCAACTTTGGTTGCTGGACCAATAATTGACTCCTATCCTTCTCAAACGCCCTCCCAAAACCCTTTTGAATGTCATGAAGGGGGTAACCCCTGGCCAGAAATTTCTTTTTAAGTGTCTCGGACTGGTTCAAAAAGATGTTATCACTAGAGCAGATACGTCGAGCCCTCAAAAACTGACCATAGGGGATTGATCTCTTCAGAGGCAATGGATGGGCTGAGGAGAAGTGAAGGAGTGAGTTAGTAGAGGTACTTTTTCTGTAGATGTCCGTCATCAGTTTACCGTCCGGTGACCTGTTGATCCCAAGATCCAAGAAATCAATATTCTGATGACTACATTTCCAGGTTAACTTGATATTAAAATCGTTCTGGTTAAGGGAGTTCATAAATTCTTCCAGCTGTGACGTGGAGCCCTGCCACACAAACAGGATGTCGTCAATGAAGCGCATCCACGATAACACCCTGTCATGGCCAGGGGTTTCAAGGACCACTTCCCTCTCCCACAGCCCCAGGAACAGATTAGCATATGAGGGGGCACAAGCCGCCCCCATTGCTGTTCCCTGGAGCTGTAGGTAGGGGCGGTCCTTGAAAAGAAAAAAGTTATGGGTAAGCAGAAATTCCAGTAGCTTGATGATAAAAGTTACAAGTTCTTGACTATGGTTAGTCATGCTTAAATAGAATTCTGCTGCCCTTATCCCCTGACCATGACAGATTGAGGTGTATAGGGACTCCACGTCACAGCTGACCAGAAGCATGTCACTCTCCAAGCAAACCCCTTCAATTCTCCTCAGCACATCAGTGGAATCCTGTATGTATGAGGGAAGGGTGGCAACACAGGGTTTAAGATGAAAGTCCACAAACTGGCAAATAGGTTCACAAAGACCACCCAACCCTGAAACAATGGGTCTACCAGGTGGAGAGAGGGGGTCCTTGTGAACCTTGGGCAATAAGTATAAGGTTGCTGTCACTGGGTGCTCAGGGAGCAGAGAATCCCTCAGTTTAGGTGAAATCGCCTGGCACTCAGCCCCGTCATCCAGTAATGACTTCAACAGCTCCTTAAACTCACCCACTGGATTATAGCTCAAACGCTTATAACAGATAGGATTGCCCAATTGCCTAAATGCCTCATCCTCATACATCTGTACCGGCCACACAACCACATTCCCGCCCTTATCAGCCTGTTTAATTACTATGTCGCTTAGATCTCTTAACGACTTCAAGGCCCTCCTCTCATTTTTGTTCAGATTGTCCCTACAGCCAGCAAGACGGGCCTCGGAGAGGTCACGCCTGACTAGATGAAGGAATATCCCAATCTGGGGGCAACTATTAAAGGGCGGGAAGTAGGTTGAGCGGCCGTACAGATGTGTGGGTTCCTTTAATGGAATATCAATGGAACTACCATCGAGTAAGATGTTCAAATCACGTAAGGTTTGCTGTTCCATATCAACAGATGAGGCAGTAGAGGAATTCCCTGTCCCATACTGTTTGTGTAACATCAATTTTCTCCCAAATAATTCAAGATCCTTTGTCAGAGTAAAAAAATCAAATTTTTCCACCGGGGAAAATGACAAACCCCGTGACAGGACAGATATTTGTAACTCAGTCAGGTTATGACTAGATAAATTAAGTACCTTCAGTTTCTCTTGCGTTGGTTCCGTTTTCGCATATTGTACCGCGGGAATCTTTGTCCTTGACCACGGGGAAACGGACCAGTGAAGTCTCCTCCTGTCACCTGAGCCGCTGCCCCCTGTCTGGCTAAAAAATCCGCACATTCCCCTTCTGAGACTGTTGAAATACTCGTGATGGAAGCTGAGCGTACCGGGGATCTTGCCTGCACTTTATTCCCAACCTGCCACCGATATACTCTCTGGTTCTGATAGTCGGCCAAGTCCCTTTTAAATTTCTTGGCTTTACCAGCATGGATTTCAACTTCCCACCTGTTTAATGTCTCATTAAGGGATGAGTCAAAAGATTTAAGATCTTCATCCGATAGTTTAGACTGGAGCTGGGACCTCGCACTCTCCACCTCACTATCTAAGGATTCCAGGGATTTCTTATCTTGGCCAACAAGAAGCTCCAGAAGAGTTGTCGAGCATTTAGTGAGGGCTTCCTCCCATCTCCCCACAAAAGTTGTATCCTGGGAATTAGTTGTCGGAAATAATTGAACACGCAAGCCCCTCGGAACTATCGCCCGCTGTAAATAGTTCTCAAGTGCTGCTTTGTTCCACCACAGGCGAACTCGCCTTTTGAGCAGATTCTGAATTTTTTGTTTAAGATCAGCAGTGTCCTGTTCCTCTGGACCTGTTGCCCCTCTATCACCAAAAACGGAACCAAGCTGGGTTACCCAGTTCCTTTCCCTCTTTTTATAGTCCATGAACCCAGTCTGGGTAGCTGTGGATGAAAAAATACACGATAATAGAACCTACAATTTTTAGACCTCAAGGGTCCTAGGAATGGACAATCAAATATGACAACCTACAAATAGAGGCGTAAATACCTCCCATATAATGATAAGAAGTAGAGAGCCTCTGAGCCAATCCAAAATGCTATAAAGTTTTTATTAAATAGAAATAAGAGAACAAGATTTAATTACAAACATTCATGTTTGGTGATAGAAAAACAAAGGCAAAAAAACCCCATTAAAAACAAATCAAATCACCATGCAAGAAAGGGGGAACTCAAACTACTGGCTCACCAGCAGCGACCCTTTTGGAAACCAAAGTGGATCGCTGACAACCTGAATAAGTATCAGACCAACAAAAGTGGTGCACAGTTAGTACTACAAGGACCAGACAACCAAAGAGATCTATTACAAAGTGTAGATTACACTACCACCCTCAAATAAGGGGACCTCAGGCAAAATTAGAGTTAGGTTATATTAACAATATAGCCAGTTACCTTGAGACATGGTGAACCTGGTAGATCAAGCGCCCCCCGCCTCAACACGTGTTTCTCCCGTTCAGGCTTCGTCAGGAGGCTATCAATAAGGATAGTCTGCTCCCCTAAGTAGTCCCCTCACAGGTGAATTGGGTCAGTAATCAGGTAATACCAATGGCCTGTTCCATAACATCTATGCGGCCAGACAGCCCCGGAAGTCCCGCCCAGGGAAGAGAGACCGAACCTGATTGCGCGTGAGCGCTTAATTGGCAGGGATCACAACGGACCCTAGCAACCGCGGGCACTGACGCGACGCTCTCCAGGCATGATGGGAGCCGCGTCATCGGTCCCCGACCGAGCGCGCACCGGAAGCGACGGGCGGAGGAACAACGTCATCCGCCGCGTCACCACGGCAACGCACACAGCCAGAGACCGCGACACGGCGCACAGCGCATGCGCCGAGAGCGTACGGCCACACAGCTCAATGCTGCCATGGAAACCCAGGCCGAAAATATATATTGGCAGTAAGCATTACTATAGGAGAAGACCTCCTGTCTGCCGGCAAAGTGGTATGTAATAAACATGTCAAAACATCAGTAAGCCCATAAGAGGAAAAGAGGAACCCGATCTTTCATTAGTACAAATATAAGAAGATCATATAGGTATATTAAATACATTTCTCCAAAAGCCCTCAACATCTGCTGCTAGAACTTAATTACAAATGAAGGGAAGGATATACCCATTAGATAAAAAGACAAGGGAAACCCCAAATGTGCACAGAAATTCAGCACAAGATACTCAATGAGCAAAAAAATATAAATGACATGAACCACCCCCCTAGCAAAAAGGCTTAAGCAGCCAAGGCAAAAAGACCCCTAAATATGAACACCATAGAATAAATCATAGACAAAATCATCCACCCTCCCCCACAAATATTACAATCAGGGAATACAACGATATTCCCACGAAAAATCCGGATCTTCATGGCACGTTCACTGTCGGGACGATTTCTTTCAATTTCCAAAATGACAAGCGACATCAGAACCGGATACAGAGAGCGTGGAACATGGGGAGGTGGAAGAAAGCCCACAAACAGATGAAGGGAACTAGTCAGGAAACAAAACACAAAAATTAAAAACTGTACTTAAAACAGTAATAAAAACATAGGTGACCAAAATGAGAATAAAGGAAAAATTAGAAAAATTAGAAAAATTACAGGAACGATTTAAAACTCACTGCTTCATTCAAACCATGTGGTGAAACAGTGTTCAAAAGAACCATCCAGCGGGTTTCTTTCTGGAGGAGAAGCTTTTGAACATCACCACCCCTAGACCCCAAATATGCTCGATCAATGCCCCTAAAGGACAAACCTCTAGGATTGGAACCGTGGAACCTCAGAAAATGCTTCGGTAAAGTTTTTAATTTTTCAATTTTAGACACATCAGTTATACCAGCAGCATTCCTGATGTCCCTTACATGTTCCTTAGCGCGATCCTTCAGTGCCCGTGAGGTCAACCCCACATAAATGAGTTTACAGGGGCATGTGGCATGATAAATAATTGCCTCGGTATTACATGTAATGTGATGAACTATTTTGAAGGTTTTTGATCCATCGAAGTTCTCAAAACTAGAGCTCTTTGGGACAAATGTGCAAATAGAACAATTACCGCAGGGAAATGAACCCCATGGTGGACCTCGACTACCGAAGAGAAATTTCTTACGGGGCGGTATGTAGTGGCTAGCTGTCAGCAGATCTTTCAGATTTTTAGACCGTCTCCACGTAATCGCTGGTGCTTTAGTCAAGACCCCCGCCAGGTCACTGTCTGAGAGGAGTACCTGCCAGTGCTTAGAAAAGGACTCACGAATTCTCTGCCACTGGGAATTGTAGGTCGTAATAAACCTGACTCCCTGATCTCTCCCCTCCTTCTCCAACTTTGGTTGCTGGACCAATAATTGACTCCTATCCTTCTCAAACGCCCTCCCAAAACCCTTTTGAATGTCATGAAGGGGGTAACCCCTGGCCAGAAATTTCTTTTTAAGTGTCTCGGACTGGTTCAAAAAGATGTTATCACTAGAGCAGATACGTCGAGCCCTCAAAAACTGACCATAGGGGATTGATCTCTTCAGAGGCAATGGATGGGCTGAGGAGAAGTGAAGGAGTGAGTTAGTAGAGGTACTTTTTCTGTAGATGTCCGTCATCAGTTTACCGTCCGGTGACCTGTTGATCCCAAGATCCAAGAAATCAATATTCTGATGACTACATTTCCAGGTTAACTTGATATTAAAATCGTTCTGGTTAAGGGAGTTCATAAATTCTTCCAGCTGTGACGTGGAGCCCTGCCACACAAACAGGATGTCGTCAATGAAGCGCACCATGAATGTTTGTAATTAAATCTTGTTCTCTTATTTCTATTTAATAAAAACTTTATAGCATTTTGGATTGGCTCAGAGGCTCTCTACTTCTTATCATTATATGGGAGGTATTTACGCCTCTATTTGTAGGTTGTCATGTTAGGCTATGGGTTGAACTAGATGGACTTAAAGTCTTCCTTCAACCTTAAAAACTATGTTACTATGTTACATGTCTGTATGCATGGGTCATTGTTGAACCTCCCAATTTTTGGCTGCCCTGGCCAAAGGCCTAGGCTAAAATACACCCACTTGAGGGTTACAGGCCCTACTACATGTCTGTATGCATGGGTCATTGTTGAACCTACCAATTTTTGGCTGCCCTGACCAAAGGGCTATACTACAATACACCCACTTGAGGGTTACAGGCCCTACTACATGTCTGTATGCATGGGTCATTGTTGAACCTCCCAATTTTTGGCTGCCCTGGCCAAAGGCCTAGGCTAAAATACACCCACTTGAGGGTTACAGGCCCTACTACATGTCTGTATGCATGGGTCATTGTTGAACCTCCCAATTTTTGGCTGCCCTGACCAAAGGGCTATACTACAATACACCCACTTGAGGGTTACAGGCCCTACTACATGTCTGTATGCATGGGTCATTGTTGAACCTCCCAATTTTTGGCTGCCCTGGCCAAAGGCCTAGGCTAAAATACACCCACTTGAGGGTTACAGGCCCTACTACATGTCTGTATGCATGGGTCATTGTTGAACCTCCCAATTTTTGGCTGCCCTGACCAAAGGGCTATACTACAATACACCCACTTGAGGGTTACAGGCCCTACTACATGTCTGTATGCATGGGTCATTGTTGAACCTCCCAATTTTTGGCTGCCCTGGCCAAAGGCCTAGGCTAAAATACACTCACTTGAGGGTTACAGGCCCTACTACATGTCTGTATGCATGGGTCATTGTTGAACCTCCCAATTTTTGGCTGCCCTGACCAAAGGGCTATACTACAATACACCCACTTGAGGGTTACAGGCCCACCTGCACGTCTCTATGCAGGGACAAAGAGGAGCCTCCCAATTTTTGGCTGCCCTGACCAAAGGGCTATACTGCAATACACCCACTTGAGGGTTACAGGCCCTCCTGCACGTCTCTATCCAGGGACAAAGAGGAGCCTCCCAATTTTTGGCTGCCCTGACCAAAGGGCTATACTACAATACACCCACTTGAGGGTTACAGGCCCTCCTGCACGTCTCTATCCAGGGACAAAGAGGAGCCTCCCAATTTTTGGCTGCCCTGACCAAAGGGCTATACTACAATACACCTACTTGAGGGTTACAGGCCCTCCTGCATGTCTGTATCCAGGGGCATTGGTGAACCTCCCAATTTTGGACTGCCCTGGCAAAGGAAGATACTACAATACACCCAGTTCCTCAAAATGGGCACATTATTTCAAGACAGGGCTTCATGTTCGTCTCTTCTCAGGGTCATCGTAGTGCCGCACAATGTTTTCACGTAAAATCTTTCATGTAATCACAAAAAGTAACATACACCAGCTGTATCTCACTATTGGGTATGTGCCCTTAACATTTCCACCCTAAATATTCATTTTGGTGTCATTTTGGAAGGTTCTCTGGAGACTCCGTAAAATTGGCATGAAACTCGGACAACATTGTTCACAGCTGTGACTTTTGAGTGAGAAATGCTTCCAGGGGTCTTCCCCATGGTGTTGCCATGTCATTTCAGCACTCTTCTGAGACTTTTGTGACATTTTTAGGGTTTTTTCCATGCTGCCGGCAGTCATTTCATAAAAATACTCGTGTCTCCCATAGGATAACATTGGGCTCGTTACTCGGGCCGAGTACACGAGTATCTCGGGATGCTCGGCCCGAGCTTCGAGCACCCGAGCATTTTAGTACTCGCTCATCACTAGTGAAGTCTGGCCCAATCCAACCCTTGTTCATCTTGATCAGAGTCAGCCTGTCAGCATTTTCAGTTGACAGGCGGGTGTGTTTATCAGTAATGATTCCACCTGCGGCACTGAAAACACGCTCTGACAAAATGCTAGCGGCAGGGCAGGCCAGGACTTCCAAGGCGTAGAGAGCCAATTCATGCCACGTGTCCAGCTTGGAGACCCAATAATTGTAAGGCACAGAGGAAACTCGCAGTACAGTTGTTCGATCTGCAAGGTACTCCTTCAGCATCTGGCCAAACTTAGCATTTCTTGTGGCACTACCCCGCACCTCAGGGGCTGTGGTACGTGAGGGGCTGAGAAAACTGTCCTACATCGTAAAGACTGTTCCCCTACCTCTGGCGGATTGGACTTGTGCCCCTCTCGGCCGTACGCCTTGGTTGTCCACCGATTCCTGACCTATGCCGCTAGCGTTTTGTGAGGGGAATGATTTGCCTACTTCCGTGACTATGGCCTTCTGGAACTGCTGCATTTTGGCTGACCTCTCCGCCTCAGGAATGAGAGACATAAAGTTCTCCTTGTAGCGTGGGTCTAACAGTGTTGCCAACCAGTACTGATTGTCGGCCAAGATGTTCTGAACGCGAGGGTCACGAGCCAGGCAGCTTACCATATAGTCAGCCATGTGCGCCAGACTCTTAACAGCCATCACTTCAGTATCCAGACCAACACGATGACTGAACATGCTGTCCTCCTCCTCCTCATGTCCCCTGTCCTCTGGCCAGCCACGCTGAATCGAGGGTGTGACTGGTGTGCATGTCATATCCTCAATTTGGCCAGAGAGTTGCTCCATGTCTTCATCCTCCTCCTCCTCGTCATAGTCCTCCACTGCACGTTGTGATGAGATGAGGCTGGGCTGTGTGTTTTCACCCACACCCACTACTGTTTCTTGCTCCAAGTCATCGCGCTCAGCCTGCAATGCATCCTCTTTGTTTTTCAGCAGAGACCGTTTTAGAAGGCAGAGTAGTGGTATGGTGACGCTAATAATGGCGTCATCGCCGCTCACCATCTTGGTGGAGTCCTCAAAGTTTTGGAGGACGGTACATAGGTCGGACATCCATCTCCACTCCTCAGGTGTTATGTGTGGAGTTTGACCCATTTCCCGACGGCTTAGGTGATGCAGGTAGTCAACAACTGCCCTCTTCTGCTCACATATCCTGACCAACATGTGCAGAGTTGAATTCCAACGCGTGGGGACATCACACACCAGTCTGTGGGCCGGAAGACGCAAACGGCGCTGAAAGCCGGCAAGGCCGGCTGAAGCAGCAGGTGACTTGCGAAAATGTGCAGACAGACGGCGAACTTTTACCAGCAGTTCAGACAGCTCTGGGTATGACTTTAGAAACCTCTGAACCACCAGGTTAAGCAAATGGGCCACGCATGGAAGATGCGTCAGCTGGCCTTGCCTCAAAGCTGCCACCAGGTTCCGGCCATTGTCACATTGTCTGCCTGCTGTTTCAGAGCTGTCCACACCTCTTCTGCATTGTGGGGTTTGTCACCTATGCAGACTAGCTTCAGCACAGCCTGTTGACGCCTAGCAGAGGCAGTGCTGCAGTGCTTCCAGCTTGGGACTGGTGTGGAGGGAACAGTGGATGAGGATGCGCAGGAGGAGGAGGAGGAGGCTGAGGAGCATGACATTCCGGAGCTGTAGAGTGTCGGTGAAACCCTGACAGAGGTAGGGCCTGCTATCCTTGGTGTGGGAAGGACGTGTTCCGTCCCTCGCTCAGACTGGGTCCCAGCCTCCACAATATTAACCCAGTGTGCCGTCAAGAAGATGTAGTGGCCTTGCCCACAAGCACTTGTCCACGTGTCTGTGGTTAGGTGGACTTTGGCTGAAACAGCATTGTTCAGGGCACGTGTGATGCTGTTGGACACGTGGTTATGCAATGCGGGGACGGCACATCTAGAGAAATAGTGGCGGCTGGGGACCGAGTAACGTGGGACAGCAGCCGCCATCAGGTTGCGGAATGCTTCCGTCTCCACCAGCCGGAAAGGCAACATTTCTAGCGCTATGAGTCGCGAAATGTGAGAATTCAGGACTGTGGCATGTGGGGCGTTGGCAGCGTATTTGCGCCTGCGTTCAAATGTTTGCTGAATGGATAATTGAACGCTGCGCTGGGACAAGGACGTGCTTGATGGTGGTGTTATTTGTGCGTGGGCAACTTCAGGTGCAGGGCCGGAGGCTTGTTCACGGCCAGCATGGACAGGGGATTGGCTCGCACGCACAACACGCGAAGACGTAGCAGTGACATCAGCAAGCACCGCTCCTCGACTCTGTTGAACTTCCCACAAAGTGGGGTGCTTTTCTGACATGTGCCTGATCATGCTGGTGGTGGTCAGGCTGCTAGTTTTCGTACCCCTGCTGATACTGGCATGGCAGGTGTTGCAAATGGCCTTTTTAGAGTCATCTGGAGCCAACTTAAAAAACTCCCAGACTCGGGAAGACCTAACATTTGCACAGGCACCTTGAGTCGTGTTGTTGTTCCGGGGAACGGTTGCCTGCCTTCTGCCTGCGGACACGACCCTACTTCGTACTGCCTGTTGGGATGCTACGCCTCCCTCCCCCTGTGCACTGCTGGCCTCGCTCTGCATATCGTCCTGCCATGTTGGGTCAGCTACTGGATCATCCACCACGTCGTCTTCCTCTTCCGCACCCTGATCCTCCTCCTGACTTCCTGGCAATTGTGTCTCATCATCGTCCACCCCTTATTGAGACACGTTGCCAACGTTCCGTTCGTGAGAACGTGGCTGCTCAAATATTTGGGCATCTGTACATACCATCTCCTCATCACCCACTTCAACAGGAGCTGGCGAGAGGCCAGATTCTGCGAATGGATACGTGAACAGCTCTTCCGAGTGTCCTAGTGTGGGATCAGTAATGTCCGTGGACGTGTATTTGGCCTGGTGGTAGGAAGGAGGATCAGGTTGGGAAATGTGCGGTGCAGTATCACGGCTACTGACACTTAACCGTGTAGAAGACAGGGTGTTTGTGGAGGTGCCCATCTGACTTGAAGCATTATCGGCTATCCAAGTAACAACCTGTTGACACTGGTCTTGGTTCAAGAGCGGTGTACTGCTGGGGGCCCCAAGAATTTGGGACAGGACGTGCGAGCGAGTAGATGTGCCCCTTTGTTGTTGCGAAATTAGTGCTTGCACACGACCTCGGCCTCTGCCTGCACCACCATCACGTCCACTTCCTTGTTCTTTGCCAACGCCCTTGCACATTTTGCCTGTATACAGCGACAACAGTCTGGTGACTGTTCAGGTCACAGGAGAGTAGGATTTTAGTCCCTAACCTGCATCAAGGTAGTAAGTACAACAGTCTGGTGACTGTTCAGGTCACAGGAGAGTAGGATTTTAGTCCCTAACCTGTATCAAGGTAGTAAGTACAACAGTCTGGTGACTGTTCAGGTCACAGGAGAGTAGGATTTTAGTCCCTAACCTGTATCAAGGTAGTAAGTACAACAGTCTGGTGACTGTTCAGGTCACAGGAGAGTAGGATTTTAGTCCCTAACAAGTATCAAGGTAGTAAGTACAACAGTCTGGTGACTGTTATGATCACAGGAGAGTAGGATTTTAGTCCCTAACCTGTATCAAGTAGTAAGTACAACAGTCTGGTGACTGTTCAGGTCACAGGAGAGTAGGATTTTAGTCCCTAACCTGTATCAAGGTAGTAAGTACAACAGTCTGGTGACTGTTCAGGTCACAGGAGAGTAGGATTTTAGTCCCTAACCTGTATCAAGGTAGTAAGTACCACAGTCTGGTGACTGTTCAGGTCACAGGAGAGTAGGATTTTAGTCCCTAACCTGTATCAAGTTAGTAAGTACAACAGTTTGGTGACTGTTCAGGTCACAGGAGAGTAGGATTTTAGTCCCTAACCTGTATCAAGGTAGTACGTACAACAGTCTGGTGACTGTTATGATCACAGGAGAGTAGGATTTTAGTCCCTAACCTGTATCAAGGTAGTAAGTACAACAGTCTGGTGACTGTTATGATCACAGGAGAGTAGGATTTTAGTCCCTAACCTGTATCAAGGTAGTAAGTACAACAGTCTGGTGACTGTTATGATCACAGGAGAGTAGGATTTTAGTCACTAACCTGTATCAAGGTAGTAAGTACAACAGTCTGGTGACTGTTATGATCACAGGAGAGTAGGATTTTAGTCCCTAACCTGTATCAAGGTAGTAAGTACAACAGTCTGGTGACTGTTCAGGTCACAGGAGAGTAGGATTTTAGTCCTTAACCTGTATCAAGGTAGTAAGTACAACAGTCTGGTGACTGTTATGATCACAGGAGAGTAGGATTTTAGTCCCTAACCTGTATCAAGGTAGTAAGTACAACAGTCTGGTGACTGTTATGGTCACAGGAGAGAAGGATTTTAGTCCCTAACCTGTATCAAGGTAGTAAGTACAACAGTCTGGTGAGTGTTATGGTCACAGGAGAGAAGGATTTTAGTCCCTAACCTGTATCAAGGTAGTAAGTACAACAGTCTGGTGACTGTTATGGTCATAGGAGAGAAGGATTTTAGTCCCTAACCTGTATCAAGGTAGTAAGTACAACAGTCTGGTGACTGTTCAGGTCACAGGAGAGTAGGATTTTAGTCCCTAACCTGTATCAAGGTAGTAAGTACAACAGTCTGGTGACTGTTATGATCACAGGAGAGTAACATAGTAACATAGTAACATAGTTTTTAAGGTTGAAGGAAGACTTTAAGTCCATCTAGTTCAACCCATAGCCTAACATGTTGATCCAGAGGAAGGCAAAAAAAAACCCCATGTGGCAACACTAATCTCCACATTGGGGGAAAAAATTCCTTCCTGACTCCAGATACGGCAATCAGACTAATTCCCTGGATCAACGCTTTATCAAAGAATCTAGTATGTATAACTGGTAATATTATAGTTTTCAAGAAAGGCATCCAGGCCCCTCTTAAATGTTAGTAGTGACTCACTCATTACAACATCATGTGGCAGAGAGTTCCATAGTCTCACTGCTCTTACAGTAAAGAATCCGCGTCTGTGATTATGATTAAACCTTCTTCCCTCCAGACGTAGAGGATGCCCCCTTGTCCCAGTCTCAGGCCTAAGCGTAAAGAGATCATTAGAAAGGTCTCTGTACTGCCCCCTCATATATTTATACATTATTATAAGATCACCCCTAAGCCTTCGTTTTTCCAAGCTAAATAACCCCAAGTTTAATAACCTGTCTTGGTATTGCAGACCCCTTAGTCCTCTAATAACTTTTGTCGCTCTTCTCTGGACCCGCTCTAGTTCAGCTATGTCTTTCTTATACACCGGAGACCAGAATTGTACACAGTATTCTAAGTGTGGTCGCACTAGTGACTTGTATAGAGGTAAAATTATGTTCTCCTCATGAGCATCTATGCCTCTTTTAATACATCCCATTATTTTATTTGCCTTTGCAGCAGCTGCCTGACACTGGCCACTAAATGTGAGTTTGTCATCTACCCATACACCCAGGTCTTTTTCAGTGATAGTTTTGCCCAGTGTTTTATAATTAAGCACATAATTATACCCTTTGTTTCCTCTGCCCAAGTGCATGACTTTACATTTATCCCCATTAAAGCGCATTTGCCATTTAGCAGCCCAAGCTTCTAGTTTACATAAATCCTCCTGTAATATAAAATTGTCCTCCTCTGTATTGATTACCCTGCAGAGTTTAGTGTCATCTGCAAATATTGAGATTCTACTCTGTATGCCCCCTACAAGGTCATTAATAAATATATTAAATAGGAGCGGGCCCAACACTGACCCCTGTGGTACCCCACTGTTAACTGTGACCCATTCTGAGTGTGTTCCATTAATAACCACCCTTTGTTTCCTATCACTAAGCCAGTTCTTAACCCACTTACACATATTTTCCCCTATCCCCATTGCCCTCATTTTATGTATCAACCTTTTGTGTGGCACCGTATCAAAAGCTTTTGAAAAGTCCATATACACCACATCCACTGCATTTCCTTGGTCCAGTCCAGAACTTACTTCTTCATAGAAGCTTATTAGATTAGTTTGACAGGAACGGTCCCTCGTAAAACCATGTTGATAATGGGTCATGAGGTTATTTTTGTTCAGATACTCCAGTATAGCATCTCTTAGAAAACCCTCTAGGATTTTACCCACAGTAGAGGTTAAGCTTACTGGCCTATAATTTCCAAGTTCAGTTTTTGTCCCCTTTTTGAATATTGGCACCACATTTGCTATACGCCATTCCTGTGGTACAGACCCTGATATTATGGAATCTTTAAATATTAAAAATAATGGTCTATCTATGACAGTACTTAATTCCTGCAGCACTCTGGGGTGTATCCCATCTGGGCCCGGGGATTTGTCAATTTTAGTGATTTTTAGACGATACCGTACTTCCTCTTGGGTTAAGCAGGTGACGTTTAATTGAGAATTTTTGTTATCACTGATCATATTGTCTGTCATGGGATTTTCTTGTGTAAATACTGTTGAAAAAAAGTCATTTAGCATATTTGCTTTTTCCTCATCCTCATCCACCATTTCACCCAGACTATTTTTAAAGGGGCCAACACCATCATTTTTTAGTTTCTTACTATTTATGTAGTTAAAAAATATTTTGGGATTCTTTTTACTTTCTCTGGCAATGAGTCTCTCTGTCTCAATCTTTGCTGCCTTGATTTGCTTTTTACAAATGTTATTTAATTTTCTGTATTTATTTAATGCTTCATCACTACCTACTTGCTTTAATTCCCTAAATGCTTTCTTTTTGTCACATATTGCACTTCTTACCGCTTTATTTAGCCATAGTGGTTTCCTCCTATTTCTAGCATGCTTATTCCCATAGGGTATATATTGTGCACAGGTCCTATTCAGGATGCTAATAAACATCTCCCATTTGTGTTGTGTACTTTTATGTCTCAGGACATCGTCCCAGTTTATTGCACTAAGATCATCTCTCAACCGTTGGAAATTTGCCTTCCTGAAGTTTAGTGTCCTTGTGGCCCCTCTACTACACGTCTTAGTAAAGGATACTTGAAAGCTTATTAAGTTATGATCACTATTACCCAAGTGACCTCCAACCCGTATATTTGATATGCGGTCTGGCCTGTTGGTTAATATTAGGTCCAGCAGTGCCCCCCTTCTTGTTGGGTCCTGAACCAGTTGTGAAAGGTAATTGTCTCTTATAGTTTTCAAAAACTTATTACCTTTGCTAGAACTGCAGGTTTCTGATCCCCAATGTATTTCAGGGTAGTTGAAGTCCCCCATAATAATGACTTCTCCCTGAGTCGCTGCTTCATCTATTTGCTTTATGAGGATATTCTCCTCCACTTCCATTATTGTTGGGGACTTATAACAAACCCCTATCAGTCATTTATTATTTTTTCCCCCTCCCCTTATCTCCACCCACAGGGACTCTACATTTCCATTAGATTCACCTATATTATCACGCAGGATGGGTTTTAAGGATGATTTTACGTATAAACATACACCTCCTCCTCGCCTATTTGTACGGTCATTTCTGAACAGACAATAGCCCTGTAAATTAACAGCCCAGTCATGACTCTCATCCAGCCAAGTCTCCGAAATCCCCACCATGTCATAATTATTTTCCAACAAAATCAATTCTAATTCCTCCATTTTGTTGGTGAGGCTTCTGGCATTAGTGAACATGCACTTTATGCATCTCTCTTTACCTCTATTCCTTCCTACTAGATTGACTGTTCTAACCCCACCCCCCATGCCACCCCCACTTTTATTACTTGTGCCCAGGTTACTGTTTACACTATCTTCCCCTCCTATACAATGAATACCCTCCCCCCAATCCCTAGTTTAAACACTCCTCCAACCTTCTAGCCATTTTCTCCCCCAGCACAGCTGCACCCTCCCCATTGAGGTGCAGCCCGTCCCTAGCATAGAACCTGTAGCCAACAGAGAAGTCGGCCCAGTTCTCCAGGAACCCAAACCCCTCCTTCCTACACCAATTCCTGAGCCACTTATTTATCTCCCTAATCTCCCGTTGCCTCTCTGGTGTGGCACGTGGTACAGGCAGTATTTCAGAGAATACTACCTTGGAGGTCCTTGCCTTAAGCTTGCAGCCTAATTCCCTGAAATCATCTTTAAGGACCTTCCACCTACCTCTAACTTTGTCATTTGTGCCAATGTGCACCATGACCGCTGGGTCCTCACCAGCCCCTCCCAGTAATCTGTCAACCCGATCAGCGATGTGCCGGACTCGAGCGCCAGGTAGGCAGCACACTGTTCGACGATCCCTGTCTTTGTGACAGATTGCCCTATCTATTCCCCTAATAATTGAGTCCCCCACTACCAGCACCTGTCTGGCCTGCCCTACTCTCCTGTTTTCCCCCTTACTGGAGCAGACACTCCTCTGGCTTTCAGAGGTCATGCCCTGCGGCAGCAGTGCTGTACCTGAACTCACACCCCCCTCATCTGCCAACATAGCAAATTTATTGGGGTGTGCCAGATCAGGGCTAGCCTCCCTGGCACCCTTCCCTCTACCCCGCCTTCTAACTGTCACCCAGCTAGCTACCTCATGGTCCTGAGGCTCCATAGTACCATCCTCCCCCACATCTATCCCATTGAGCAGCTGTTCAGTGAGCAGCAGACTCCTTTCCATATTGTCTATGGATCTCAGCGTTGTCAGTCGTTCATTTAGATCCAGTATCTGGGCTTCCAAATGCACAACGTACTCACATCTCACACAGCAGTATGCACCCTCGGCCGGCTGGTCAAGGAATGCATACATGTGGCAAGATGTACACTGGATGGCATTGCCAATCATGGAGCTCATTTCCTAATGGGGATTGCACCAGACAGAAATGATAAGTAAAAAGAAATGCAAAGTATTAATAAAATACAACCAGCAATTCAGTAAGTCCTCCCTTCCAAACTCCCTGAATCCAAAGTCACTGAATCACAAGTCACACACTTACTTCTGTCGCACTTGCTCTGTCACACAAAGCTCGCGGTCACACTCGCTAGAGAATCAGATATAAAGAGGTTTTTTTTTTTTCTTTTTTCCCTTAGCAGCAAATCAGCCTGTATCTCAGTGCACTTCCAAAAGTAGTAGAGTAGGATTTTAGTCCCTAAGCTGTATCAAGGTAGTAAGTACAACAGTCTGGTGACTGTTATGGTCACAGGAGAGTAGGATTTTAGTCCCTAACCTGTATCAAGGTAGTAAGTACAACAGTCTGGTGACTGTTATGGTCACAGGAGAGAAGGATTTTAGTCCCTAACCTGTATCAAGGTAGTAAGTACAACAGTCTGGTGACTGTTATGGTCACAGGAGAGAAGGATTTTAGTTCCTAACCTGTATCAAGGTAGTAAGTACAACAGTCTGGTGACTGTTATGGTCACAGGAGAGAAGGATTTTAGTCCCTAACCTGTATCAAGGTAGTAAGTACAACAGTCTGGTGACTGTTATGGTCACAGAAAAGCTTGGATTTCGATCTGCATCACCCTGCCTATATCCTCCTAGACTAGTCCTGAGAAGGACTGTTGTGGTCAGCAGCAGTTTGCAGCCCTGCTCCGGATCTACCTATGAGGGCCGCAAATCTGTCCCTAAGCAGCAGCAGACTCTCTCCCTACACTCACTGTCTGGATGGCTGTGTGCAGAGCACAGCGCGGCCGGGTCTTATAAAGGCTCGGTCACGCTGTGCAGGCCGGCCAATCACTGCTATGCCACAACTAACAGGGCTGTGGCATTGCAGTGGTCTGCCAGCCAATCCCTGCATGTGGGCTGGCTCTCTAAAGAGCGCCAACATGCAGGGATGAGGACCACGAGCACAGCACGAGTATCGCGAGATTACTTGGTGCTCGCCGAGTAGCCCGAGTACAGTGATACTCGTGCGAGTACCGAGCAGCGCAGAGCATACTCGCTCATCACTAATGGATAGCACAACAGTCAATACAGATGACATACACACAAGACATTGAATACTAGATTTTGTGAGATCTGTTTTTATGAGTTCTAATCACCACTACACCACTTTATATAGTAAAATCTTTTTTTATAAATTTTTAATATAAATCTGGTAATATTTGTTGATCTGGTGTATTATATAACATTTATATGATTACCGTGATGTTTCTCTTATTAATTCTTAACATTGTATCACAGTATTTATTTTACTACGGAACTGTGTTGATAAACATTGTGACGTCAATTTGTGATCCTCCCTATTTGCTGACGTCATTAGAATTATCTCTTTGGCGCCTTTTTTTGTGATAAATACAAATCTGTCCAGTGTAACCGTGATGTTCCCTGAGGAAGGAGCTCGGTACGTGGCTCCGAAACGCGTTGGCAATAAACGTTTATCACCAGTACTCAGACGTCCAGTGTCATTGGTATATCCACCTCTCTGGCAGCAGCGCGGACAATAAGGTACTTCGTCCGAAAAACCTGATCACAGCACCGCACCTCGTGGAAGTACAGTCCCTGCAGCAGCTGCTTTGTTTGAGCGATTACGCTGGTTGTGTGCTACACAACCGGACGAGGTGAGCAAATCTGATTTTTTCACAATTTACCTGTCTATAAAGGATAAGACCTCTGTGCACATTCTCAACCCTCTAGATAACTCTCTCTTTACCTTCTTGCACTCTGAAATACTGCCTGTACCACGTGCCACACCAGAGAGGCAACGGGAGATTAGGGAGATAAATAAGTGGCTCAGGAATTGGTGTAGGAAGGAGGGGTTTGGATTCCTGGAGAACTGGGCCGACTTCTCTGTTGGCTACAGGTTCTATGCTAGGGACGGGCTGCACCTCAATGGGGAGGGTGCAGCTGTGCTGGGGGAGAAAATGGCTAGAAGTTTGGAGGAGTGTTTAAACTAGGGATTGGTGGGGAGGGTATTTATTGTACAAGAGGGGAAGATAGTGTAAATAGTAACCTGGGCACAAGTAATAAAATTGGGGGTGGCATGGGGGGTGGGGTTAGAACAGTCAATATAGTAGGAACAGATTACTTGGGAAAAGGTGTTTTGCAATCCACGCTGCCAGACTGACTCGCATCAAAGAAGACATTTGAAGATGAAGTGTTGATCAAATCCTTCTTTTATTCACCGACGCGTTTCGGTGCCCACCTGGCACCTTCATCAGGGTTACCTCCACACCACCAAACAGCTCTTATTTATAGCAACATTCATAGACATGATTAGTGGGTGTTGTCTCATGTATGACGTCAAAACCGTCATCAAACAGGGAGGATCCTTAATTTTGGCGCAATTATTATAAAAGATCCACAATTTACATATAAATGTGACTGTAACATATCTCAGACATTCTAAAAAATCAGTTCACAAAGACAATTAAAAAACTAAACAAAATTCCAAGCGGAAAAGGCTGTGAATTCCCTTAGGAAAATGTGCTGGGGACGTAAAAATTTTTTTTAAAACAAAGCCTATCCTCCTGGGGGATAGAACCCATAAGCTCATATCCAATAATATATGTGTTCACTAATGTCCTGTGCCACCTTCAGTTTGTAGGAGAAGGAATGAGCTATATTATTAAGATTTGTCATGGATAAATGTAATTTGTGTCCATTTCAGGCAAAGCAAAGCCAGGGATAAAAGAAGAAAAAATAATAATAAATAAATATGGCTAAAAAATATATTATGAGTACTTTTTATTAGTATGAATAAAATTAAAGATAAAAAATATAAATGTCTATCATATATAAAATGATATTTAAAAAATGTATTTAAGGGATAAAAATATGTTGGAATAAAAAGTGAATATCATTAAAGAATGGAAAAGAACTGCCTCATGCTGGTTATTTCCTGAGACATCTGATATGTCCATATCCAAAAAGTGGGCTATGTAGTGCAGAAAGACAAGCTTGTTCTCATGTGTGTCTGTGGAGTGTAAGATAGATGCCTGTATTCCAAGTATTGGGAAGAACTGATGAGTTCTATCCTACCCTGTGTAGGAGCCCCATCCTGTTACAAACATGCAAGGCAACCAATATATACAAATTATTCATTTCTTACATTATTATAACTAGTGCAGTATTCATAAATACCACAAGGTGTTGTTTGTCAGGAGCCTGTTGCCTAGGTGATGTACATGAAGAACTGGTCCCCTGTGAACCTAATTTTCCGCCAGTAGGGGCAAACATGCAGTAAAATCACTAAGTAACTGGTGTAATATTACCAATATCCAGTAGATGGTGCTCAATTAAAGCTTATTACTGAGACGATATAAATTGTGAACTGGTCCTCTGCAAACCTAATTTTCCGCCAGCAGGGGCAAAATATAGTGGAAGAAGAGCGGAGAATGTTCAGTTTGAGAATGTAAAATCTATTTAATATGTGGCTGGTCCCTTGTAAACCTAATTTTCCGCCAGTAGGGGCAGATTATAGAGAGAGAACGTGGAATAGTCCACTCAGCTTGAGGAAATAGTCAGTATTAAAGTGCAGAATAGTGATAATTATGTGAGAGAAGCAGTGCATATATGTAGAGATTAAATGTGGTATCTTATAGATGTGCAAAGTGCAATGTTTGTTCACCCATAAATAAAGGTAAAATATATAAAAAATAGTGATGCATATATATAAAGATTGAGTGTGGTATCTTATAAATGTGCACAGTGCAATATTTATTCATACATAAAATTAGATGAAGGTGAAATATATAAAAATATATAAAAACAGTGATATAAAATGTATAAAGGAGTTCCATCCAATGGAATATATATTAAAATGTATAAAAATCTGAACTATTTTAAAAAGTGGAGAGGGGTTTTATTATTGTCGGTATTATATTAATTCAGAGACCAGGTTTAACCCTTTCGGTTTTAACGTATCTAGTTTATACATCCAATATTTCTCTCTTTTCTTCAGTGTCTCAAATCTATTAGGGATGTGGGCTCCTATATGGTCTATGGGGGTAATTCTTATGTGTGTGGGGTCCCTATTATGGTATATGTCAAAATGATTTGAGACCCCATGTGCTTTATATCCATTTTTTACATTTGACCTGTGTTTATTAAGCCTCTCATGAAGGCATCGAATTGTCCTTCCTACATATTGGTAACTACATGGACATTCCAAGAGATATATTATGTATCTTGTGGTGCAATTCATTTGGAATTTTATTGGGAACGTCTCATTATTGCTGAAAGAGGTGAAGGATGTTCTTTGTTGGATATTCCTGCAGCACAAACATCTTTTCCTTCCACATTTCTTAGTCCCTTTTTGTTGGGGTCCCTCATCTATCTCAGGTATAGCTTGTTTTAATCTGCTAGGTGCTATTTTGCCTTTTATATTAGGGGCTCTCCTGAAGGTAATTCCTGGGTTTTCTGGAATTACTGTCTTCAGAATGGGATCATTCTTAACCTTCCTAGCGGTATTCCCGAGTATAACTCGGGGTTAATTTTCACTAATAGAAGCGGTAACCCTGAGTCACACTCGGGAATACTCGCGGCTGCTGCTGCTGCTCAGTGTGAGGCCGCAGGGGGGGGGGGGGAAAGTGCTGTCAGAGCCCTGCCATCTGTGGCCAGCACCCGCGGTCACTGCAGCCGCGGGTGCCCTCTGTGGCCAGCACCCGCGGCCCCTGCTCCAGCCACGGGTGCCATCTGTGCCCTGCGCCCGCGGTCACTGCACCCGCGGCCCCTGCTCCAGCTGCGGGTGCCCTCTGTGGCCAGCACCCATGGCCCCTGCTCCAGCCGCGGGTGCCATCTGTGCCCTGCACCCGCGGTCACTGCACCCGCGGCCCCTGCTCCAGCCGCGGGTGCCATCTGTGCCCTGCACCCGCGGTCACTGCACCCGCGGCCCCTGCTCCAGCCGCGGGTGCCCTCTGTGGCCAGCACCCGCGGCCCCTGCTCCAGCCGCGGGTGCCATCTGTGCCCTGCACCCGCGGTCACTGCAGCCGCGGGTGCCCTCTGTGGCCAGCACCCGCGGCCCCTGCTCCAGCCGCGGGTGCCATCTGTGCCCTGCATCCGCGGTCACTGCACCCGCGGCCCCTGCTCCAGCCGCGGGTGCCATCTGTGGCCAGCACCCGCGGCCCCTGCTCCCTGTGCTGTGCCGGCGGGGGAGCACCGCCACCCGCTCCTGCTCCCGGTGCTGCGGAGGCGGGGAGCACCGCCGCCCGCCCCTGCTCCCTGTGCTGTGCCGGCGAGGGAGCACCGCTGCCTGCCCCTGCTCCTGCTGCTGAGGACCGGGGTGCTGTCAGAGCCGGGGGAAGGGGGCTGGGGCATCGGGTCTTACCTGCCAGTTGCCGCCGGCGCCGTGTGAGTGATATGGCACCCTTCTCCAGAGCTAGGGTTAGGGCTAGGCTTAGGGTTAGGGCTATTGTTATGGTGCTGTCACACAGCCCGATCTGGCCAGCGATGTCGGAAGCGATGCCGGGTGCCCGCTCGCTTCCGACATCGCTGGCCAGCTGTCACACAGCATCGCTGCGGCCGGCGACACCGCAGCGATGCGGGCGGTGACATCGGCCGCTGGGCTGGGCTCGGCCCAGCGAGCGATCCGCAGCAACGCTGCGGCATAGGCTGGATCGCCGCCAACATCGCTCTGGCGATGTCACACGGCGCGATCCAGCCTTACCGCAGGTCGCCGGTTGACAGGTTTACGGTTCCTCCCGTAAACCTGTCAACCTGCGACCGCTCGTTTACACAGCGCGACGTCGCTAGCGACATCGCTGATACGTCACTTTTTCGGCGATGTCGCTAGCGACGTCGCCAGGTGTGACAGCATCATTAGGGTAAGGGGGCGATATTGCTGCCCATTCATGTGGAGACGTGGGGGCGTGGCCTATTGCCGGCGTCATCGCCCCTACGTCGCCACATGTAAAGGGGCGATGTTGCCGGTCCCGGCCGGTCGCCTGGTTTCACAGCAGTGCTGTGAAACCTGGCGACCATCATGGGGCGATGTGCACACCAGTAACCGGGCGGCAGTAACCTGTCAGGCGATGGGAGCCATAGGCTCCCATTGTCCTGCATCGCCGCCGGGGTTGTCGCCCTAGAGGTTGCCGACACGGGGCTGAAGGAGTCGCCCTGTCTAAACGGGGGACGGCGCTGGTGGCGGGGGCGGCGAGAGCATGCACGCCCCCGCCATTCACCGCTGACATCTCCAGCCCCGTCGCCCCATGTGACGGGGCCGTTAGGGCTAGGGTGTTAGGGTAGAGCCTGGGCTGCAGACGAGAAGAGGGGCGGGAACACCCAAGGAAAGCTGGATGCTTCCCTCAGTTACCCTCCCCTCCTCTGTCACAGGGACATCCAGCGATGTCCCCGCTGCGATCGCCGGTGAGAGCTCCTTCGGATGCCTCATATGACTTCCTGGTTTCGTCTCTGTGAGCCGCAGCGGCTCATTGGAGGCGGAACTGGGTGGGAAAAAAAAAAAGTATAACATTTCGGCCAATAAAAGAAATTTGTTATGAAAAAAAATGGTACCGCATTTAGGCTGCTTTCACATCAGCGTTTTTTGTAAATCGCGGCAGATGCAGTGAAAAAAACGAATCTGCCGCGATTACCGCATTACCGCGACACCTGCGGCACAGTTGCCGCAAGCCCCATGGAATGTCTATGGGGGCTTGCCGCAGATGCGGCAAGTGCGGTATCGGCACTTGCAGCAGGTGCGGCTGCAAAAAAAACGCGGCTGACCGCGTTTTTTTTCGCGGCCGCACCTGCCACAAGTGCTGAAACCGCACTTGCCGCACCTGCCCCACCCTTACCGCAAGCCCCATAGACATTGCATGGGGCTTGCCACAACTGTGTCGCGGTTATGCGGTAAGCGCGGCAGATTGGTTATTTTCACCGCATCTGCCGCGATTTACAAAAAAACGCTAGTGTGAAAGTACCCTTAGTACAAAAATCCTGACATAATCATACTGCCAGGTATAAGATTATTGATTATTGAATAAAATGTTATTATTTATTTAATTATAATTCATGATTTTATGTTTCGAACTTTATCACATCTGAGAGGTCTACTAGAGTCTTCTTTGATCAGGTAATTACTAAGAATTGCAGCCCTACTGTACATAACACAAAATTTCCACAAAAAAAAATGTAACGCTTTTAGCATAAAATTCCAGAATTATTCGTAACGCCAGGGAGGTTAAGAATATGCCAATGTTTTTCTAGACAATTTCTGATCTTTTTGTGGCATTTGTTATACGTGGTTATAAAATTCCACTTCTGTTTGTCTTCTGACATATTTTTTAATCTGGGTGTCAGGAGTTTATCCTGTGGAATTTTCTTGTAATGTTCCTGTGCCTTACATATCAGATCTTTAGGGTATCCCCTTTCCATAAACCTATTTCTCAGGGTTTCTGATTGTGTGATGTAATCTTGATCTGATGTGCAGTTTTTCCTAATCCTCCGGAATTGGCTGACAGGGATATTTGCTAGCCATTTTTTATAATGCCCACTATTAAAATCTATGTAGGAATTCCGGTCAGTGTCTTTAAAGAACGTTTTTGTGCAAATTTCCCCATCTTTCACGAATATACTCAGGTCTAAAAAATTAATGTTGGTATTATTGGTTGTGGATTCAAAATTGAAGCCCCAATTATTGTTGTTTATTACCTCCATGAATTCATAGATATCACTTCTCTCACTGTCCCATACAAAAAATAGGTCGTCTATATATCTCTTATAAACCACAATCCCCTTACTGTGTGTGTTTTCATGAATATATACCTTCTCAAATAACCCCATTACCAGGTTTGCATATGAGCATGCTGTTTTCGACCCCATTGCCATCCCAAATTTCTGATGATACATCATTCCATTAAATGTGAAGAAATTATTCTCAAGTATAAATTGTAGGCTCTCTAATACAAAATCAATCTTATCATTTTTCAATAAAAAATCCTTTTTCAGGAAATATTCAATACACAAGAGACCCAGTTTGTGCTCAATGTTCGTATACAAAGCTGCTACATCCATAGTTAAAAATAAATAGGATTCTTTCCACTCCATATTATTTAAAATTCTGATTATGTCTGTTGAATCTTTGGTGTACCTATCCAATGTAGAGACGTATTTTTGCAGTTTCTTATCAATGAGTTCTGCCAAATTGCTAGTTAAAGAATTTATTCCCGATATAATAGGGCGTCCTGGGGGATTTTCCAGGTTTTTATGTATCTTAGGTAAATGGTAGAAAAACGGGATAGGTGGTTCCTTCTTAATTAAAAATTTCTTCAGATCTGCTGTTATAATTTCCTTTTCGTATGCTTTAATTATCCTATTGTTATATTCTTTCACCAACTCAGTATATGGGTCCCCCTCTATTCTCTCGTAGTACTTTTCATCAGATAATAAGACAATAATTGTTCCCCCAACCCCCCTTTTTGTATTTTTGTAATATAGTAGGAAGGAATAGAGGTAAAGAGAGATGCATAAAGTGCATGTACACTAATGCCAGAAGCCTCACCAACAAAATGGAGGAATTAGAATTGATTTTGTTGGAAAATAATTATGACATGGTGGGGATACGGAGACATGGCTGGACGAGAGCCATGACTGGGCTGTTAATTTACCGGGCTATAGTCTGTTCAGAAATGACCGTACAAATAAGCGAGGGGGAGGTGTATGTTCATACGTAAAATCATCCTTAAAACCCATCCTGCGTGATAATATAGGTGAATCTAATGGAAATGTAGAGTCTCTGTGTGTGGAGATAAGGGGAGGGGAAAAAATAATAAATTACTGATAGGGGTTTGTTATAAGTCCCCAACAATAATGGAAGTGGAGGAGAATATCATCATAAAGTAAATAGATGAAGCAGCGACTCAGGGAGAAGTCAATATTATGGGGGACTTCAACTACCCTGAAATACATTGGGGAACAGAAACCGGCAGTTCTAGCACAAAGGTAATAGGTTTTTAACAACTATGAGAGACAATTACCTTTCACAACTGGTTCAGGACCCAACAAGAAGGGGGGCACTGCTGGACCTAATATTAACCAACAGGCCGCACCGCATATCAAATATACGGGTTGGAGTTCACTTGGGTAATAGTGATCACAAAATAATACGTTTTCAAATATCCTTTATTAACATGTGTAGTAGGGGGCTACAAGGACACTAAACTTCAGGAAGGCAAATTTCCAACGGTTGAGAGATGATCTTAGTGCAATAAACTGGGACGATGTCCTGAGACATAAAGGTATACAAAGCAAATGGGAGACGTTTATTAGCATCCTGAATAGGGCCTGTGCACAATATATACCCTATGGGAATAAGCATGCTAGAAATAGGAGGAAACCAATATGGCTAAATAAGGCTGTAAGGGGCGCAATAAGTGACAAAAAGAAAGCATTTAGGGAATTAAAGCAAGTAGGTAGTGATGAGTCATTAAATAAATTCAGAAAATCAAATAACATTTGTAAAAAGCATATCAAGGCAGCAAAGATTGAGACAGAGACTCATTGCCAGAGAAAGTAAAAATAATCCCAAAATATTTTTTAACTACATAAATTGTAAGAAACTAAAACTTGATTGTGTTGGCCCTTTTAAAAAATAGTCTGGGAGGTGTGTCCTAACCTCTGATGAAGTAGGACGCTTGGATCTGGAGCTCTGACCAGGGACCTGCTTTACCGGCTAATTCCACGGTTCCCTCGTGCCCCCGAGGCTCTGAAACGCTCCGTACCGGCTCTGGAGGATCCCCTGCTGCCATGGGAAAAAGTAAGGCCAGCTTCCGTGACCCGGCCCGCCGCATCGCTGACTTCTTTGTCCCCCCTCTGCACGTGGCACAGGGAGATTCACAGGCACAGCAGTCCCCCAGAGCTGCTCGTGCTGGTCGGCGTGATCCTCCCCCCTCAGCCTCAGGCAGTTCTGAGATAGTTATCCCGGAGGCTACAGTAACCCCTTAACTACTGAAAGCCATGCTGGGGGAGCTTAGATCCTCCATACAGGAGGATATGCGGGCCATGGTGTCTTCTCTCCGGGGGAAGGTGGAGGAGCTGGGAGGTTGGACGGATCATCTTGAAAGGAAGATGGCTGAGCTGGTGGCTTCACATAATTCCCTGTGGGACGCTCATGAGGCTCTGGAGAATAAAGCACATAATACCCACTCTAAAGCCCTGGACCTGGAGGACAGGTCCAGAAGAAATAATATCAAGCTCAGGGGGGTCCAGGAATCGGTATCAGATGCAGACCTGAGACCTTTCTTACAGGAATTTATTATGGTAGCCCTTCCCCAGACAGACAGAAGCCTCCTGGTGATCGATCGCCTTCTGTGCCGAGGGACGTGCTCGCCCGGGTACATTTTTTTGAACGTAAGGAGGAATTCCTCCAGGCACTCAGGGGTTCACCTCAGCTGCCTGACAAGTTTGCCTCTCTGAAGGTCTTTCAGGATCTCTCCCCTGGCACCTTGGCTCTACGCCGAGACTTTGCCCCCTTCACTTCAGTCCTCAGAGATAAGGGCATACAATACAAATGGGGGTACTACCCTACCAGACTCCTCATTAAAAAAGATGGCACCTTCACTACCTGCCTCACCCCCCGGCAAGCTGCAAAATCTTTCTCTGAATGGGGATTCCAGCCTGCAATTGATAAAGACTTGGATAAGTCTCCTAACTCAGGACAGAACTCTCCCAAGCAAGTGGACCGCCGCATTGACCCTGACTGGGTAACCGTTCGATGAACTTGCAACATCTGGGTCCATGGTTGGACCTTTTTTCCCTGTGGTTTTCTTTTGTTCTCTCCTTCCCTGTGTGGTTATCCTTCCGCGCAGGACTGAGGGACTCGGACTCTGGCTGCTGTTTCCACGGACTGAACCCTGTGGACAGTTGGAGTCCTGTTTTGGCCCCCTAGGTGACGTTGTTTGTCACCGGTGGATTCGGACCTCCGGTCTGAATGGACGTTTTGTTTCTCACTTTTTTCGTGTTCTTTGTTTGTATGTCTTGTTTGTCTCTCCCTTTTCCCCCACTTCCCCCTTCTCTCCCTAGGTGGACATGGAGCTGTATCTCTGCTTTAGTAATTTTTATGCTACTCACTTATTGTAACGTATCATTATCTGTTGCTATATTTGACTCTCCATGAGTGTTACACTGGTCTCCCAAAATGTTAAAGGGCTAAATTCTCCGTGCAAAAGGGCAATGGTCTGGCGCCAATTAAATAAATCCCGTCACCAGATAGTATGCCTTCAGGAGACTCATCTCCTGGCACAGGATGAACCCAGAATGTCTTCTACCTTGTATCCGCACCGATTCTTTGCAGGAGGAGGCATGAAAAAGGCCGGAGTTGCTATTTTTATCAGTAGAGATGTGACATTCCAATTGGTCCGGGTGGTTGCTGATGTAGCGGGGAGATCCCTGATTCTTCTCTGTACCATTAATGATGCACCCTATACAATTGCTTCAGTGTATGCCCCTAACACCGGTCAAATCAAATTCTTAAAATCATTTTTGCAGACTATAGGAGATGTACACCACGGGTATAAATTGATTGCAGGGGACTTTAATGTCCCGATAGTGATAACGGTGGACTGCTCTGTCCCGTCTGTTTCTAGAGCGGAGGCTGGTCAGGTTGTGCGCTCTTATGGACTCCATGATATGGAGGTACTTGCATTGCAGTGAACGAGGCTACACGTTCATGTCCTCCAGACATGCAACTTACAGCAGAATTGACTATATACTAGTTGATGATGTGGCTCTCCCTCACTGCTCTGCGGCTACTATTGGTAACATATCTTGGTCAGATCATGCTCCTGTAACGGTCTCACTGATTGACCCCTTGGCCTTAACCCCCCTGCATGTTGGCGTCTTAATACCCAGCTTCTGACGGACCAATCTGCTGTCTCCCATCTAGAAATCTTGCTGGATGAGTATTTCCGCCTTAATGATACACCTGAGGTGCAGCCTGACACTCTTTGGTATACACATAAGGCTGTTATGAGGGGCCACTTACTCAAACTGGTGGCATCTAACAAGCGTATATATACACAGGGTTTGAGGGATGCTCTGGCAGAGGTGGCATCTTTGGAGACCAGGCATAAACATACCCCCACCCCACTCTTGCTCTTGGAGCTCGGCAGGGCCCGCCTTCGGGTCCGGGAATTACTGCTGCGCTCCACCGCTAACGCCCTGCACAAATCTAAGGCCGCCTTTTACTCTATGGGTGATCGAGCGGGTGCCCTGTTGGCCAGGCGTGTCAAGAAAAGGGAGGCGCAGTCTAAGATCCCTTTTCTTGTGAAGTCAAACTCCACAAAAGTTTATAATCCCATCCACATAGCAGACGAGTTTGCCTCGTATTACTCTGAGCTTTATAATCTCAGGGATGACCCAGCGTTGCCACAACCCTCTCCTGATATTATAGCTGCCTTCTTAGAGAGGGCTTCTTTACCCAAAGCTACACAATCCCAACTTGCTTCTCTGAATTGAAACCATTCAATTCCATTCAACTCCATTCAAACCTCAGAGATCCTTAGGGTTACATAGTAACATAGTTTTAGTAACATAGTTTTTTAAGGTTGAAGGAAGACTTTAAGTCCATCTAGTTCAACCCATAGCCTAACATGTTGATCCAGAGGAAGGCAAAAAAACCCCCATGTGGCAACACTAATCTCCACATTGGGGGAAAAAATTCCTTCCTGACTCCAGATACGGCAATCAGACTAATTCCCTGGATCAACGCCCTATCAAAGAATCTAGTATATATAACTGGTAATATTATAGTTTTCAAGAAAGGCATCCAGGCCCTTCTTAAATGTTAGTAGTGACTCACTCATTACAACAACAATAGATATCTGCCGCGACACTACTATATATATGTGAAAAATTCAAATTAATGAGCGGCACTGAAAAGAGAAGATCAAACTGCAATGTGAAAAGGTGTAATGCAGAAAACTGCCCTGTGCTATAGTTGAAAACAGAGGTCTTGGTCTCATCAGCGGCCACTAAGGATGAAGCCTGGCACCCACATCAAGGGGCCTCCACTGCCAGGTCCTGACACTATGCCCTAGTGAAATGGTGAGCTGGTGGAATCTGTGTGGGCTTATATGTCTAAAGGTGTAATTAAAAACAGGTGTGTGCTAGGACCTCACACTGGAGTCCATGAGTGGTTACCAGACTATGAAAGGAGGAAAGGGGAAATAAATATATATATAATGGGAGCTCAGTCAAAAAAGGACAATATGTAAATATATAAGACTGGCATCGACCGTATACGTAGGTGCTGGCAGAAAATAATCATACTTACAACAACAATAGATATCTGCCGCGACACTACTATATATATGTGAAAAATTCAAATTAATGAGCGGCACTGAAAAGAGAAGATCAAACTGCAATGTGAAAAGGTGTAATGCAGAAAACTGCCCTGTGCTATAGTTGAAAACAGAGGTCTTGGTCTCATCAGCGGCCACTGAGGATGAAGCCTGGCACCCACATCAAGGGGCCTCCACTGCCAGGTCCTGACACTATGCCCTAGTGAAATGGTGAGCTGGTGGAATCTGTGTGGGCTTATATGTCTAAAGGTGTAATTAAAAACAGGTGTGTGCTAGGACCTCACACTGGAGTCCATGAGTGGTTACCAGACTATGAAAGGAGGAAAGGGGAAATAAATATATATATAATGGGAGCTCAGTCAAAAAAGGACAATATGTAAATATATAAGACTGGCATCGACCGTATACGTAGGTGCTGGCAGAAAATAATCATACTTACAACAACAATAGATATCTGCCGCGACACTACTATATATATGTGAAAAATTCAAATTAATGAGCGGCACTGAAAAGAGAAGATCAAACTGCAATGTGAAAAGGTGTAATGCAGAAAACTGCCCTGTGCTATAGTTGAAAACAGAGGTCTTGGTCTCATCAGCGGCCACTGAGGATGAAGCCTGGCACCCACATCAAGGGGCCTCCACTGCCAGGTCCTGACACTATGCCCTAGTGAAATGGTGAGCTGGTGGAATCTGTGTGGGCTTATATGTCTAAAGGTGTAATTAAAAACAGGTGTGTGCTAGGACCTCACACTGGAGTCCATGAGTGGTTACCAGACTATGAAAGGAGGAAAGGGGAAATAAATATATATATAATGGGAGCTCAGTCAAAAAAGGACAATATGTAAATATATAAGACTGGCATCGACCGTATACGTAGGTGCTGGCAGAAAATAATCATACTTACAACAACAATAGATATCTGCCGCGACACTACTATATATATGTGAAAAATTCAAATTAATGAGCGGCACTGAAAAGAGAAGATCAAACTGCAACTCATGGACTCCAGTGTGAGGTCCTAGCACACACCTGTTTTTAATTACACCTTTAGACATATAAGCCCACACAGATTCCACCAGCTCACCATTTCACTAGGGCATAGTGTCAGGACCTGGCAGTGGAGGCCCCTTGATGTGGGTGCCAGGCTTCATCCTCAGTGGCCGCTGATGAGACCAAGACCTCTGTTTTCAACTATAGCACAGGGCAGTTTTCTGCATTACACCTTTTCACATTGCAGTTTGATCTTCTCTTTTCAGTGCCGCTCATTAATTTGAATTTTTCACATATATATAGTAGTGTCGCGGCAGATATCTATTGTTGTTGTAAGTATGATTATTTTCTGCCAGCACCTACGTATACGGTCGATGCCAGTCTTATATATTTACACATTCACTCATTACAACATCATGTGGCAGAGAGTCCATTGTCTCACTGCTCTTACAGTAAAGAATCCGCGTCTGTGATTATGATTAAACCTTCTTCCCTCCAGACGTAGAGGATGCCCCCTTGTCCCAGTCTCAGGCCTAAGAGTAAAGAGATCATTAGAAAGGTCTCTGTACTGCCCCCTCATATATTTATACATTATTATAAGATCACCCTAAGCCTTCGTTTTTCCAAGCTAAATAACCCCAAGTTTAATAACCTGTCTTGGTATTGCAGACCCCTTAGTCCTCTAATAACTTTTGTCGCTCTTCTCTGGACCCGCTCTAGTTCAGCTATGTCTTTCTTATACACCGGAGACCAGAATTGTACATAGTATTCTAAGTGTGGTCGCACTAGTGACTTGTATAGAGGTAAAATTATGTTCTCCTCATGAGCATCTATGCCTCTTTTAATACATCCCATTATTTTATTTGCCTTTGCAGCAGCTGCCTGACACTGGCCACTAAATGTGAGTTTGTCATCTACCCATACACCCAGGTCTTTTTCAGTGACAGTTTTGCCCAGTGTTTTACAATTAAGCACATAATTATACCTTTTGTTTCCTCTGCCCAAGTGCATGACTTTACATTTATCCCCATTAAAGCGCATTTGCCATTTAGCAGCCCAAGCTTCTAGTTTACATAAATCCTCCTGTAATATAAAATTGTCCTCCTCTGTATTGATTACCCTGCAGAGTTTAGTGTCATCTGCAAATATTGAGATTCTACTCTGTATGCCCCCTACAAGGTCATTAATAAATATATTAAATAGAAGCGGGCCCAACACTGACCCCTGTGGTACCCCACTGTTAACTGTGACCCATTCTGAGTGTGTTCCATTAATAACCACCCTTTGTTTCCTATCACTAAGCCAGTTCTTAACCCACTTACACATATTTTCCCCTATCCCCATTGCCCTCATTTTATGTATCAACCTTTTGTGTGGCACCGTATCAAAAGCTTTTGAAAAGTCCATATACACCACATCCACTGCATTTCCTTGGTCCAGTCCAGAACTTACTTCTTCATAGAAGCTTATTAGATTAGTTTGACAGGAACGGTCCCTCGTAAAACCATGTTGATAATGGGTCATGAGGTCATTTTTCTTCAGATACTCCAGTATAGCATCTCTTAGAAAACCCTCTAGGATTTTACCCACAGTAGAGGTTAAGCTTACTGGCCTATAATTTCCAAGTTCAGTTTTTGTCCCCTTTTTGAATATTGGCACCACATTTGCTATACGCCAGTCCTGTGGTACAGACCCTGTTATTATGGAATCTTTAAATATTAAAAATAATGGTCTATCTATGACAGTACTTAATTCCTGCAGCACTCTGGGGTGTATCCCATCTGGGCCCGGGGATTTGTCAATTTTAGTGATTTTTAGACGATGCCGTACTTCCTCTTGGGTTAAGCAGGTGACGTTTAATTGAGAATTTTTGTTATCACTGATCATATTGTCTGTCATGGGATTTTCTTGTGTAAATACTGTTGAAAAAAAGTCAATTAGCATATTTGCTTTTTCCTCATCCTCATCCACCATTTCACCCAGACTATTTTTAAAGGGGCCAACACCATCATTTTTTAGTTTCTTACTATTTATGTAGTTAAAAAATATTTTGGGATTCTTTTTACTTTCTCTGGCAATGAGTCTCTCTGTCTCAATCTTTGCTGCCTTGATTTGCTTTTTACAAATGTTATTTAATTTTCTGTATTTATTTAATGCTTCATCACTACCTACTTGCTTTAATTCCCTAAATGCTTTCTTTTTGTCACATATTGCACTTCTTACCGCTTTATTTAGCCATAGTGGTTTCCTCCTATTTCTAGCATGCTTATTCCCATAGGGTATATATTGTGCACAGGTCCTATTCAGGATGCTAATAAACATCTCCCATTTGTGTTGTGTACTTTTATGTCTCAGGACATCGTCCCAGTTTATTGCACTAAGATCATCTCTCAACCGTTGGAAATTTGCCTTCCTGAAGTTTAGTGTCCTTGTGGCCCCTCTACTACACGTCTTAGTAAAGGATACTTGAAAGCTTATTAAGCTATGATCACTATTACCCAAGTGACCTCCAACCCGTATATTTGATATGCGGTCTGGCCTGTTGGTTAATATTAGGTCCAGCAGTGCCCCCCTTCTTGTTGGGTCCTGAACCAGTTGTGAAAGGTAATTGTCTCTTATAGTTTTCAAAAACTTATTACCTTTGCTGGAACTGCAGGTTTCTGATCCCCAATGTATTTCAGGGAAGGAGGTGTATCACAGTCCGCGCTGCCAAGATTTCCGCGTGTCAAACATGCAAGGGAGCCGGTGTCAAAAACAAACCTTTTCCTTTATTCATTTGTTTTTGACACCGGCTCCCTTGCATGTTTGACACGCGGAAATCTTGGCAGCGCGGACTGTGATACACCTCCTTCCCTCAAGCATTTGATGTCGTTTCCGTAAGCGGAAACCGGTGGAAGTCCAGCAGCAGCCATCCAGGAATTTGTCATACCAGGCTTACTAACCAGTTGTGGGGATCACAACTGACATAGGTGAGTGGCTTTTTGTCTCACCTTCCGGTTCTAGTGTCTAGTGATAGGGGCACTATTGCGCCTTTGTCCCCCCCCCCCCCCTTTTTTCCAATGTATTTCAGGGTAGTTGAAGTCCCCCATAATAATGACTTCTCCCTGAGTCGCTGCTTCATCTATTTGCTTTATGAGGATATTCTCCTCCACTTCCATTATTGTTGGGGACTTATAACAAACCCCTATCAGTAATTTATTATTTTTTTCCCCCTCCCCTTATCTCCACCCACAGAGACTCTACATTTCCATTAGATTCACCTATATTATCACGCAGGATGGGTTTTAAGGATGATTTTACGTATAAACATACACCTCCTCCTCGCCTATTTGTACGGTCATTTCTGAACAGACAATAGCCCTGTAAATTAACAGCCCAGTCATGGCTCTCGTCCAGCCAAGTCTCCGAAATCCCCACCATGTCATAATTATTTTCCAACAAAATTAATTCTAATTCCTCCATTTTGTTGGTGAGGCTTCTGGCATTAGTGAACATGCACTTTATGCATCTCTCTTTACCTCTATTCCTTCCTACTAGATTGACTGTTCTAACCCCACCCCCCATGCCACCCCCAATTTTATTACTTGTGCCCAGGTTACTGTTTACACTATCTTCCCCTCCTATACAATGAATACCCTCCCCCCAATCCCTAGTTTAAACACTCCTCCAACCTTCTAGCCATTTTCTCCCCCAGCACAGCTGCACCCTCCCCATTGAGGTGCAGCCCGTCCCTAGCATAGAACCTGTAGCCAACAGAGAAGTCGGCCCAGTTCTCCAGGAACCCAAACCCCTCCTTCCTACACCAATTCCTGAGCCACTTATTTATCTCCCTAATCTCCCGTTGCCTCTCTGGTGTGGCACGTGGTACAGGCAGTATTTCAGAGAATACTACCTTGGAGGTCCTTGCCTTAAGCTTGCAGCCTAATTCCCTGAAATCATCTTTAAGGACCTTCCACCTACCTCTAACTTTGTCATTTGTGCCAATGTGCACCATGACCGCTGGGTCCTCACCAGCCCCTCCCAGTAATCTGTCAACCCGATCAGCGATGTGCCGGACTCGAGCGCCAGGTAGGCAGCACACTGTTCGACGATCCCTGTCTTTGTGACAAATTGCCCTATCTATTCCCCTAATAATTGAGTCCCCCACTACCAGCACCTGTCTGGCCTGCCCTACTCTCCTGTTTTCCCCCTTACTGGAGCAGACACTCCTCTGGCTTTCAGAGGTCATGCCCTGCTGCAGCAGTGCTATCCCTGAACTCACACCCCCCTCATCTGCCAACATAGCAAATTTATTGGGGTGTGCCAGATCAGGGCTAGCCTCCCTGGCACCCTTCCCTCTACCCCGCCTTCTAACTGTCACCCAGCTAGCTACCTCATGGTCCTGAGGCTCCATAGTACCATCCTCCCCCACATCTATCCCATTGAGCAGCTGTTCAGTGAGCAGCAGACTCCTTTCCATATTGTCTATGGATCCCAGCGTTGTCAGTCGTTCATTTAGATCCAGTATCTGGGCTTCCAAATGCACAACGTACTCATCTCACACAGCAGTATGCACCCTCGGCCGGCTGGTCAAGGAATGCATACATGTGGCAAGATGTACACTGGATGGCATTGCCAATCATGGAGCTCATTTCCTAATGGGGATTGCACCAGACAGAAATGATAAGTAAAAAGAAATGCAAAGTATTAATAAAATACAACCAGCAATTCAGTAAGTCCTCCCTTCCAAACTCCCTTAATCCAAAGTCACTGAATCACAAGTCACACACTTACTTCTGTCGCACTTGCTCTGTCACACAAAGCTCGCGGTCACACTCGCTAGAGAATCAGATATAAAGAGTCTTTTTTTTTTTCTTTTTTTCCCTTAGCAGCAAATCAGCCTGTATCTCAGTTATTAATGAAGCTAAGAAACACTCCTCTGTCTCTTTGACTTCTGGGCGCAAACTGGTAGTATCAGACCAGAGGGGTTGCAGGCTTCAATTGCCACGCTCCCCAAACCGGGCAAACCACCACCACTCCTCCTAATTTTCGCCCCATCGCCTTACTCAATGTAGATGTAAAGATCTATGCCAAACTGTTGGCAAACCGCCTCCTTCTGATGCTGTCCTCCCTGGTCCACCCTGACCAGGTGGGGTTTGTCCTGGGCAGACAGACGAGGGATGGTACGAGGCGCCTGATTGACTTGCTGGATGTGGTTGAGAGGGGGCACCTCCCCAGTGCATTTCTCTCACTTGATGCTGAGAAGGCGTTTGATCGGGTGCACTGGGGATACTTGGAGAGGACACTAATTAAATTTGGACTTAATGGTCTCATAGTTCGGGCAATCATGGCCTTGTACTCCTCTTCGAGTGCCTCAGTCCGTGCGTCGGGCTTTCAGTCCCAGACCTTTTCAATCTCTAACGGGACGAGGCAGGGCTGCCCCCTCTCTCCCCTTATTTTTGCGTTAGTCATGGAGCCTCTTGCGGCTATTGCTCGTCAGTCCCCTGACATCAGGGGAATTCCTGTTGGTTGAGCTGACTATAAGATCAGTCTCTATGCTGATGACGTGGTCTTTACTTGCTCTGATCCTCAGTGCTCCCTCCCTCCAATTTTTGCACTTCTACATGACTTCTCCTTAGCTTCTTATTATAAACTTAACTCGTCTAAATCTACTCTCTTCCCTCTTTTTCTCCCCTTGCCTCTGCAGTCTCATATTCAAGCCACCTACCCTTTGTGCTGGGCCCCTCTGGGCTTTACTTATTTGGGGATAAAAGTGACGCGCCTGGCCGACATGGTAAGACTAAATTGCGAGGCTCTAGTCGCAGAGCTCAGAGCGGATGTGGGAAAATTCTCGGGGTCCTTCCTCTCTTGGATGGCTCGCATCCAGGTGGTGAAGATGATGTTACTTCCTAAATTACTCTACCTCTTTAGATGCCTGCCTCTCCACATCCCTGCCAGACGCCTCTGCCTCTTTCAGTCTATCTTTGACTCGTTTATTTGGGGCGGTAAACCGCACAGGATTAGGAGACAGTGGATGGTCCTGCCTAGTGCCAGGGGTGGTTTGGGAGCACCTATGATAGTGGCCTTATTATAGGGCGGCCATTTTGGAGCCTCTTAAGCTATGGTGGGAAGGGTCCACTCAGATCCCTTGGTTGATGATAGAGACACACTTCGCTCCTAAAGATTCTCTCAAGCTCCTGTTGGAGGCCTCTCTCTTAAGATCAGATCCACCAACGGCCCTTCTTTCTACTATGGTTGCTGCGACAAAACTATGGGCGTCGGTTTTCCCTATGGTGTTCCCGCATATGGCCAGGTATGTGTCCCTTGATGCCCTAACAGTGTTTATCGATGGTTTCCCTTCCTCTCTTTGGGGAAAGGCAGGGATCACTCTTATCACCAGCCTTTTTGGTCCGTCGGGCCTTCTCCCTTTCACCGCTCTTCAATCTAAGTATCCCCTCCCCAGGGCCGGGACGACAGCTAGGCGACCCTGGGCGATCGCCTAGGGCGCCATCTTGTGAAGGGCGCATTTTCCCCTCATGAGGGGCCATTGCCCGCCCCCTGGGAGGCCCCGCACCCCCTGGGGGGCACCGTGCTGGAGAGGAAGGAGGGCGGGACTCAGTGGCGTACCATCCGCAGTTGCAGGGGTCGCAAGTGAGACCGGGCCCGGGAGTACAGGGGCCCGGAGCCCGCCGACCCCTGCTACCGCTGCGCCAGCTGTGTGGCGCTCTACCCGGCCGGTCTCCAGGCAGATGATCACGGCCGCCTGAGGACTACTGGCACTCACCGCTGATGTTGCAGCCACCCCGCCCCCTTCTTCCTCTACATGCAGACCGCGGGAGCAGGCTGGGGACTGTAGGAGGCATGCAGCAGCACACCTACCTCTCTGCCGAAGAGGAGCTGCTTAAAGTCTTCCGGCCTGGCCTGCTCTCCTCCTCCTCACACAGCACCGCTTTAGTCACTGGCTGCTTCCTGGGCCTGGCATGAAGACCTTCAGGGAGCATGGAGCACACAGGAGAGAAGGTACAGGGTGTGTGTTGACTGTGTGTGCAGTGTATGTGACTGTGTGAGCAATGTATGTGACTGTATGTGCAATGCATGTGACTGTATGTGCAATGCATGTGACTGTATGTGCAATGCATGTGACTGTGAATGCACTGTATGTGCAATGCATGTGACTGTATGTGCAATACATGTGACTGTGAATGCACTGTATGTGCAATGTATGTGACTGTATGTGCAATGTATGTGACTGTGAATGCAATGCATGTGACTGTGTGCAATGCATGTGACTGTGAATGCATTGTATGTGACTGTGTGTGCAATGCATGTGACTGTATGTGCAATGTATGTGACTGTGAGTGCAATGCATGTGACTGTGAATGCAATGTATGTGACTGTGTGTGCAATGCATGTGACTGTGAGTGCAATGCATGTGACTGTGAGTGCAATGCATGTGATTGTGTGTGCAATGCATGTGACTGTGAGTGCAATGTATGTGACTGTGAGTGCAATGCATGTGACTGTGAATGCAATGTATGTGACTGTGTGTGCAATGCATGTGACTGTTAGTGCAATGTATGTGACTGTGTGTGCAATGTATGTGACTGTGTGTGCAATGCATGTAACTGTGAGTGCAATGTATGTGACTGTGTGTGCAATGCATGTGACTGTGAATGCAATGTTTGTGACTGTGTGTGCAATGCATGTGACTGTTAGTGCAATGTATGTGACTGTGTGTGCAATGTATGTGACTGTGTATGCGGTGAGCAGGCTGTGTGTGCAGAATAATATTATCTGGAGCGGCTGTGAGGTGGCATTACATTATCTGTAGCGGCTGTGAGGCGGTATTATATTATCTGGAGCGGCTGTGAGGCGGCATTATATTATTTGTAGCGGCTGTGAGGCGGCATTATATTATCTGGACCGGCTGTGAGGCGGCATTATATTATCTGGAGCTGCTGTGAGGCGGCATTATATTATCTGGAGCAGCTGTGTGGCGGCATTATATTATCTGGAGCGGCTGTGAGGCGGCATTGTATTATCTGGAGCTGCTGTGAGGCGGCATTGTATTATCTGGAGCTGCTGTGAGGCGGCATTGTATTATCTGGAGCTGCTGTGAGGCGGCATTGTATTATCTGGAGCGGTTGTGAGGCGACATTATATTATCTGGAGCCGCTGTGAGGCGGCATTATATTATCTGGAGTGGCTGTGAGGCGGCATTATATTATCTGGAGCGGCTGTGAGGCGGCATTATATTATCTGGAGCGGCTGTGAGGCGGCATTGTATTATCTGGAGCTGCTGTGAGGCGGCATTGTATTATCTGGAGCTGCTGTGAGGTGGCATTGTATTATCTGGAGCTGCTGTGAGGCGGCATTGTATTATCTGGAGCCGCTGTGAGGCCGGCATTATATTATCTGGAGTGGCTGTGAGGCGGCATTGTATTATCTGGAGCTGCTGTGAGGCGGCATTGTATTATCTGGAGCTGCTGTGAGGCGGCATTGTACTATCTGGAGCGGTTGTGAGGCGACATTATATTATCTGGAGCCGCTGTGAGGCGGCATTATATTATCTGGAGTGGCTGTGAGGCGGCATTATATTATCTGGAGTGGCTGTGAGGCGGCTTTATATTATATGGAGCGGCTGTGAGGCGGCATTGTACTATCTGGAGCTGCTGTGAGGCGGCATTGTATTATCTGGAGCTGGTGTGAGGCGGTATTGTATTATCCGGAGCTGCTGTGAGGCGGCATTGTATTATCTGGTGCTGCTGTGAGGCGGCATTGTATTATCTGGAGCCGCTGTGAGGCGGCATTATATTATCTGGAGTGGCTGTGAGGCGGCATTGTATTATCTGGAGCTGCTGTGAGGCGGCATTATACTATAATGGAGGATCATATATACCTGAATGAGGGACATTAATACATAATGAAGGGGAGAGGGGTCAATTTGTGAGTCTTTATAGGATTTAGAACATTATGTGGGACCCGTACATCTGACCAATGTGGGCGCGTGGGGGAAGGGGGGGCCTAGGGCCAAATTTCGAATCGGGGCCCTTCGGACTGTAGTTACGCCACTGGCGGGACTCCGACTTCCTGTCCCGCAGCTCTGCCCGCCCCTCCTCTCCTCCTCATTACAGCAGCAGACGCACGGTGACGGCGGCCTTGGTGACCGGTGAGTCAGTGTGCAAAGGCGTTCCCCCCCGGTCCGCATACTGGGCCCTGTATACACTACCACTGGGCCCTGTATACAGCACCACTGGGCCCTGTATACAGCACCACTGGGCCCTGTATACAGCACCACCGGGCCCTGTATACAGCACCACTGGGGCCTGTGTATACCACCACTGGGGCCTGTATATACCACTGGGGCTGCTGTATATACTGCTGGGGCTTGTATATACTGCTGGGGCCTGTATATACCACTGGGGCTGCTGTATATACTGCTGGGGCCTGTATATACCACTGGGGCTGCTGTATATACTGCTGGGGCCTGTATATACTGCTGGGGCCTGTATATACCACTGGGGCTGCTGTATAACCCCTGGGGCTGCTGTATAACCCCTGGGGCTGCTGTATTACCCTGGCTGGTACCCTGAGCTGCTGTATTACCCCTGGGGCTGCTGTATTACCACTGGGGCTGCTGTATTACCACTAGGGTCTGTATATACCACTGGGGGCCTGTATACCACAATGCTGGGGGCTGTATACCTGTGCTGGGGTCCACCCTCGGCTTATACACGAGTCAATAGGTTTTCCCAGGTTTTGGGGCAAAAGTAGGGGGTTCGGCTTATACACGGGTCGGCTTATACACGAGTATATATGGGTAGTAATCCCACAATGTCTGCTGGACATAGTATGAGGAGGTTTATGGCTCAGTCAGTACACACTCCATACTTCATGGTAAGGGGAGGGTTTATGGCTCAGTACACACTCCATACTTCTTGTTATTAACCAGTTAATGCTCTCTTGTCCACCGCACAGCAGTGTCAAAAGAGGACAACAGCGAGACAAGCAGCAACATGGCATCAGAAAGTCCCTGACCTCGAAATAGAAGATCCTCAGATCCTCGTATTGTGACATAATATTAAGAATAATACTTTTTGCATTTATATTACACTATGAACTCCACAGCACTTTACATACATCATGAACACTGTCCCCATTGGGGCTCACAATGTAAACATCCTATCAGTGTGTCTCTGCAGTGTGGTTGGACGAACCTTTTATAGGTCCCCGTTAAATTAAATTTACTTTCAAGGTGTGTTAACATTTTTATTCCCAGACATATTTCGGGGGGGGGGGGGGGGCGCAGTTTGCCTTACCTGCCTAGGGCACCAAAATGCCTTGTCCCGGCACTGCCCCTCCCAAATGCTGCTTTTTTTTCATATTTACAGCTGCACAGTTTTTTACGTACGTCGACGTTTTTCAGGGATCCCCCGCTCGTTGGAGACACCCCGGGCCATAGATTTTTTAAACCTCAGACCTTTATATCCAGGGGTATATCAGTTCTTTATAACACCTTATTACTCCACAGCCTATCACTCAAACTTTCGTGCATGGAGTCTTGGGAGTCCCTGTTCTCATTTACTGCTTCAGCGGAGGAATGGTCCGCGGCCTTACTGCACCCTGCCAAGTTCTCCTCTTGTGTGGGTCATGTGGAACAGGCTAGAAAGACCCTCCTGCAATGGTATATGACTCCGGCCCGTCTGGCCAAGCTCCACCTGGCCTCCTCCTCCTCCTGCTGGAAGGGTTGTGGCTCATCTGGATCGTTATCACATGTCTGGTGGGAGTGCCCCCCTATTAGGAACTTTTGGTGTCAGGTAGAGTCGCTCATTGCTGAGGTGACGCAGATCCCGATGTCCTTAACACCCCAGCTGGCGATATTGGGTATTTCTCTGGTAGATTTCCCCTTGCCCTTGAGACCTATCATATCTAATATTCTAGTCGCTGGAAGGCAGAGCATAGCAGCTCACTGGAGGAGCCCATCTACCCCCTCCAGGGCAGAACTGATCAACAAACTCAATCTTCACTTCTGCTATGAATCCATGAGCGCTTCATCACTATCTAAAAAGAATAAAGTCCTTACTTGGTGGGATCCCTGGGTCACCTCTATCCATGCAGCGGATATTCCGTCTTATTTGTTAAAATGACTGAGTGTCGATTCTTTTTGAGTACAATATATGTTGACATTGATAACAAGCATTATGTAGCTTTATGTGTTATAATGTCCACCCTCCTTTCTCCTTTCCTCCCCATTTCCTTCTCCCACCTCGCCCTTGAACTTTTCCCCTTTATATTGGCCATTGCATGGCGTTTATGCTGTTTTTCAGTATATTGTTATATGCTGATAAAAATCTTAATGGTTAAAAAAAAAAAAAAAAATAGTCTGGGTGAAATGGTGGATGAGGATGAGGAAAAAGCCAATATGCTAAATGACTTTTTTTCAACAGTATTTACACAAGAAAGTCCCATTGTCATGGCAATAAATAGTTAATAATTTATATAATTTTATTGAAGCCATTCAGAAACCTTCCAACAGCATGTTTATATGAATTCTTGCACTTTTCTCTAGAATTCTGTCTCAGATTGTATATAATGTTTTGAGTTAGATGTAGCAGTGTGGATGCTCTTATCTAGATGTTCCCGTACCGACTGTACTAATTCAAGGCTGAATTGCAATACTAACCCACAGAATATGAATTGAATGTTTTTTCAGAATAAAATGTAGATTCAGCATAATATGATGCAATCACCTAGAAACACCCCTAAGGGTACCTTTACACGCCGCTACTGGAGGATGGATACAACCAGCTACAGGCTACAAATGTAGCTTGTAGCGGCAAAATACCCCGTAGTAGCGGCATGTAAAGACGGTAGGAGGCACCCGGCAACAGATACATCTGTTTCCGAGCACTGCCCGGAAACAGGTGGCTACACAGGCGATTGTAGCGAGCTGTATCGGCGTGTAAAGAAGCAACAGAAGGGATGTGTCGACACCAGGCAATGCACCTGGTATGTAGCTGGGGCGTGACACAGGCTCCAGGATACCGCCCCCCTTCAGCGATCATTGGTGGAACCTCCTGCGTTACGATTGGTAGTCGCTGCATAGGGAGGCATATTTAAGGAGCTGACCAGTCACACTACACAATTGCTCGAGCGTCATGTATTAAACAGCCTCCTGCGATGCCTGGCCAATCATGATGTTCGTGCTTTGTCCTATCAGCGTACGGACGTCTCGTAATCCACAATTGTGGCACGCCTATGTGCTGTCCCTGCTGCACCAGGTCCGCCCATATTAGCTGGTTGTAGCGGTGTGTAAATGAGGTAAGATGAGCTACAGAAGGTGACTTGAGGCTCCCGGCGGTGTATCCAGAGATAGATGTCACGCAGCGTAGCGTACCTTGTGGCGGCGTGTAAAGATGGTGCGTTTACCGTTTGTAACCGTTTGTGCGTGCTCGTGCACGTGAAGTAGCTGGTTGTATCCATCCTCCAGTAGCGGCGTGTAAAGGTACCCTAAGGAATGCCCCTTTAATGATAAGTAATACAACTGCTAACCCTTCCTAAAATAAAGGTCTTTGTCATTAAGCTCTACTTTGACATGGGTGTCAGCGTGGTTCTTTCGGTGGCGTGCACATACTCAGACAAAGCATCCAATTTGGCGGCAGACAATTAAGATGACAGCCCACCCGAAAGGTCTGGAGGGCATCCATTACAGTTGGCGCACCAGCGTGGGGCTAGGATGAGACGTCCAGGGGACGACAGCCACAACTGAACCTCTATTCCCAGGACTGATCATACACGAGGGGTAGACCTGCAGGCTACAAAGAGGTAAGAAAATGATTTATTTTACCTAAGACCCTCCTGTGTCTCCGTGCAGGGATGGAGGTAGCTGGCTGTCAGACTCGGACAGATGACCAGATCTGAGAAGTCCTAGTCCTTGCAACCCGGTCCTGAGAATTCCTTAATTGTCTGCCTTATTTGTGCTCTTGCAACCCAGACCTGAGTTTATCTGTGTTTATGTCAGTGCTATCATTGCTGCAGTTCCAGTACAGAGAATGAGAGAAAGGCACGGAGACGGAGAGACGGGGCTGAGTGGGGAGATTCTGTTTCCCTGGTTTTCCAGCTCTATTCCCTGGGGATAGGGCTGATGGTTTTCTGACCCCTAATAGGGTTGATGGTTTTCCGGCCCCTGAAAGGGGGGCCGATGGTTTATTTCACTACTGGCGTTCCAGCCTCTGATACGGCTGATGGTTTTCCCACCCCGCGCGCGCAAGCTAAGGACGGAGTGTAGTGTTAGTAGTCCTGGCTGCGGTGGTGGACGGGTACGTAATTTACGTAAATGATGGTAGTGATGAGATTTTTCCGTCTCTCCAGATAACGTGCCGCTTGAGTAGGCAAGGTATAGAGCTAGCAATTATGCCCGCTGGCTGGATAATAAATCGTGTTACTGACGTGCCATATGCACGTGAAGAAACTGGTTATAAAGCAATCCCTGGCAAAGTTAAATGACCCAGTTGTTGCCCCACTGAGGTGTAGAGGGGGCCGACACAGTTTGATGTTTTATCTGTTAAATGACAACAATTCCAGTTCCAGTCCTCAGACTGACTCTGACTGACTGACTCCAGTGACACAACCAGTTCCAGTCCTCTGACTAACTGCCTTCCTAACACCACTGACTAATTCCATAGCGTGCACACAGAGCAAGCAAGGTGTGAAGCTTGCTATTTCTGCTGACTTGGTTGCAGACCAATTTCACCTCTCTTTCCCCCACCCAAGGTTTACAGTGTTCAGAATAAACATTAATGCCCGACTCACTGAAGGTATCCCAGTTGACTCCACTTTATACAACCCTGCTGACAGTGGTGACCTTGAGGGGTGGGCAATTATAGCCAAGATAGAAGCATAGGGACTTGTGTTTAAGCTATAACATGGGTGTTAAGAAGTCAAAGCCCCAGCAAGTTACCCCCAAGAGACCTTGTGGCAGAAAGGAAAGGGAAGAAGTAGGTAAAAAGAAAGGGAAGAAGTATGTGCAAAATGGAAGAAGTATAGTATGTGAAGAATAAAACTCCTCTTAAAACTGATGAGATCCACAACCCATGGAGGACGCTTAGATGAGAAGGAGCGAAAGGAAGTGATAACAAGTAAAAGAGGGCTTTTGGAGGACGCCAAGGTTTTGGAAGATGCAGAAGCATGGTATAAGGATACGAGGAAGTTATGGAAGTTATTGTGGATTGAACATCGTGACGTGTATGCGTGTATACTGACAAGATGACACAAGCAGAAGCTGCTGCACCCGTGCCTATGCTGACACATTCCAGATACCCACACAGACCCACCACCCTGTGTCCAGTTCTCAATATGGATGGCACACATTACACTCCAGTGAACCAGGGTGCACCCACTTCTTCTCAAGCTGTCGTCTTAGCACAGACCAGACCTTGTTCTACAGCAGTATCCGGAATATACATGAACAGGGATGGGGATGAAACAGGAGATGGAGAGAAGGAGGCTGCCGAAGAAGAATATCAGACGCATGGGGACAGGAGAATTTCTCAGTTGGGCCTGGAGCTAGGCCAAAAATTCCACAGTATCCCTCCCCAGCCTCAGTGGATCCCCTCTCATCACTAGGAAATCATGGAGGCATGCCTTTAATGAAATTGGGAGCAGCAGGTGGAGACGAGCAGACACATCACCGGCTACAGTCTACTTCCCCGACACAGCACACTCCCAGGATAGGGGAGGTGGGAGACAGACCTTATCAATGTACGGGGGTACACAGTCCACAACAGGCAGCTCTACGCATGGCTCAGATCAATCACACTGACTGGCACAGTATGAAGACCCTCCACAGCATGTTTCCCGTCCTAGGTGAGGCAGATATGTCTCCTGGAAGCCTCAGGAAGCTGCCACATTGGTGAACACCTTACCGGACCCTGACAAGCAACCTATGCCCTTTCATCAGTAGATGAGCCAGATTCAGAAGACTCATGCTGCCTCATGGGAAGATCTCATGGGATTGGCTTCTACCTGCACCACGAGCACCCGTCCTCCAGAGAGTCCGGAAATCTACAAAGAGCCCATGATCCCAATGTGAAACGAAATGCGGTGAACGGCCACAGAATGGACATGACTCTGGCAGAACTGCAGGAGATGGCGGCGAGACAACAGCAGCAGATCGAGGCCCAGCAGCTAATGCAGGCTACAAAGGAGCAGCGCTTGATGTACCTGAAGCAGCAGGACCAGCGTCAGCAGCAGCAGGCCAGTGAGCAGGAAAAGCTAAAGCGTCTGTGGGAGATTGCAGAAAATCAGGAGGCAAAGCTGAAGAAAGTGCGGGCCCTGAAGGTCTACGTGGAGCAGAAGAAGTTCAGCAATGGGAGGCTAGTTGAGGAAATCGAACAGATGAATAACATGTTCCAACAGAAGCAGAGAGAACTGATGGTGGCCGTGACCAAAGTGGAAGAAATGAGTCGCCAGCTGGAAATGCTGAAAAACGGACGTATCGAGGGCTATCACGACAACCAGTCTGCGGTCGCTGAACTCGACCGTCTCTACAAAGAGCTTCTGTTGAGGAACAAGCTGAATCAGGAGCAGAATGCAAAACTGCAGCAGCAGCGAGAAAGCCTGAACAAGTGCATCTCCGAGGTGGTCGCCATGGACAAGCGTGTCAACGAGCTGCGGTACCGGCTCTGGAAGAAGAAGGTGGCTCTGCAGAAAAAAGAGAAAGTGTAGAGAAGTTTTACTACCGGCTGAATCAGATGTTCACAGATCTGGGATTTGATCACCATGAGAAGTCCCATAGCCAGATATGGATACAAGCCTTCGTCCAAGGTCTTCTTGAACCCATACAGAAGCAGGTCCAGACGACTAGACCTGAATACAGACAATTGTACCCAGATATTATATTTCAGGTGGCAAGGGGCATAGAAAAGAACAGACCTTTAAAACCTCCCCGGAACCGTAATGTTATGGTGTCGCAGAACCCAGGAAACAGGGGAGGACCAAGAAGTGGAGTCACCTGTTACGATTGTGGGAAGATAGGCCACATAAGGAGGAACTGCAGATCTTCTTAACATTACAGTCAGACAGCTGAGTCCAGAGCACCGTCGCAAGAACAGCTGCCGCAGGATTTTCCCGTTGCAAGAACAGCTGCCGAACGATTTTTCCTCTCTATGACTGCCTCAAAGACATTCCTTTCTGTCTGACAACTGGAGCCATTGATGAATTCTACACGCTGAAGGATGCCATCATATGCTCTCCTGTCCTTGGACTTCCTGACTACAAGAAACCATTTTGCCTGTTTGTAAAGAAGAAGAAAGGACATGCCACTGGAGTCCTAACACAGTTCCATGGGGGAAGACAGCGCCCACTGGGCTACTACTCTACCAGACTGGACCCAGTTGGCCGTGGAGCACCTTCATGCCTGAGAGCTGTCTTTGCTACACAGCTACTGATGGACAAGACTGCTGATGTTATTCTGGGCCACTGTTTGAAGGTGAAGGCTCCACATAATATCAATGCCATTCTAAACATCTCTCTGCTGCGCTGCACCTACGGTTACAATGTTCCCTTCTACTCCCAGACAACGTGACAATCTCCAGGTGTGATGTCCTGAACCCTGCAACTCTCCTCCCTCTTCCAAGTGGGGAATGTGACATCTCTGACACTTCGGTGGAAGAGGAAGCCGACTTTGAAATGGCTCACAACTGTCTGGCGCTTATGAGACAAGAAACCTCCGGATTTGACACAGTCACTGTGGAAGACCCAAATTTGACTCTCTTCGTGGATGGATCAAGATATGTGGACCAAGAAGGATGGTTTCACATGGGTATGGCGGTGGTCACAGAAGATACTGTGTTGATGGCCAAACCACTACCCGCGTCCATGTCTGCACAGGAAGCAGAATTGGTTGCATTGACCGAAGGTTGCAAGATGGCAGCCCAGAAGAAAGTGAACAGTTATTCCCGCTATGGATTTGGCATCTGCCATGACTACGGGCCTATCTGGAGGGCGAGAGACTTCATTACAGCCAATGGAACTCCAATACGCCACCATAGAGCGGTGAAGGACTTGCTGGAGTCCTTGCTGATGCCAGAAAGAGTCGCGGTACTTAAGGTAAAGGCACACACTGGAGGGACCTCAAAAGAAGCCATGGGAATGACTTGGCTGATAGAGCAGCTAAGGAAGCAGCAGTGAAGCCACTCATCACAGAACCCTCCAACTTGTATCTCTTGACAGGCTCAGGACAAGAAGAAGACTCAGGACAAGAAGAAGACTCAGGACAAGAAGAAGATCCGGACAAGAAGAAGACGGATAAACAATCCTGGGAGAACATGGTCCTGACCCTGCAGAAGCAGGCATCCAATGAAGAGAAGGAAAAATGGATCCAAGATGGAGCTGTGAAAGATAAGAAGCATCTGATACTACTGAAAGGGAAACCATGCCTCCCACGAGCCCTCTACCCAATGATTGGCAGATGCACCTATCAATCGAAAATGAAGATGCACAATCTTGTGAGACAGTACTACCACGCACCTGGCTTTTCAACAATGGCAGCAAATTACACCAGAGGATGCCTAGTCTGTCCCCGGTGTAACCTAGGAAAAACAGAGAAAAACTCCACAGAAGTGTACACCTAGACCTTTGTACCCCTTCGAACGCATACAGATTGACAACATTCAGATGCCATCCTCCGGAGGATTTGAATATGCACTGGTAGTCGTGGACATATTCTCTGGATGGCCAGAAGCTTTCCCTGTGAAGAACCAATCTGCTAAAACCACTGCAAAGAAACTCTTCTCAGAGATAGTGTGCAGATATGGGGTCCCAGAAACCATAGAGAGTGACCAAGGGCCAGCATTCACAGCTAATTTGACCAAAGAGATATGACAGGCCCTGGGGACAGAGTTAGTCCTTCATACTCCATATCATCCCAAAAATTCAGGAAGGGTCGAGAGAGGAAACAGGGTATTAAAGGAAAAAAAAATCCTGAAAGCAGCGCAGGAAACGCATTGATCAGTGTCAGACTCACCCTAGCTAGTGCAACTAAGCTAAGTCCCTTTAAATACAAGGAAACAAAGAGTACTATGCAAAACTTAACATTTATTGGAAAACGTCAATAAGATAGATTATAAGGTGGCAAAAACAGTGCATATACTGAGAGCCAACCAGGACAACAGGGGGTTCGTACATAGCATAAAGTATCAAATGGGTGTGCAATGTTTCTCAACATAATACAGAGTCCAGCAAATACAATGATAAAGAACAAAAGTTCAATATGATACAACAAAAGGAGCGTCACTACATCAAGTATGATCACATAAAAATAAAGTGCTTGTGCAACATATAACAGGGAATATACATAAATCCCTAAAGTGATCCTACTCTGGCGCTTTTTTGAGTCAAAGTAAGTGCATGGCTCAATCTAAAAAGTCGCTAAAGCATACCCATATTGAATCAATGCAGGTCAAAATGCCCTCCACAAGTCCTGTCTGGCTACAGCCCCGACGCGGCGTTTCGCTGCATATGCGTGGTTGCTGCAGCTTCCTCAAGGGGGATGTATTGTGCGTCCTGTGTCTACCCCCATACAATGCCCATCTTATATGCAGCCGTAACGATCTCCAACGGAGCTTCACCTGTAACGGCGCGTTATTCCCCCTCGCCACGCACCGGCGGAGTTAATTAAAGCTAAGAGTACAGTGGACCAGTGGAAGAAATTTAATGAGGAAGTGGAGAGAGATACCATCAAATGGGAGAAAGAGGTCAGGGAGTTCAAAACAAAAAAATTAATAAGGGATCATCAGGATTCCATCAACAACAGGGTATATAGATGGAAGAACAAGCCACCAAGAAGTAGACCACCAAAGTACCCGAAGAAACCAGATGACCCCAGACCCGAACAACCCACACCGAGGGTACCTGGGGATTTACCAGGACCATCGGACCTCCTTCCCGCTAGATCCCCCTCCATTCAGTCTCAGACTTCCGGGGACGAGAGTTCAGCTGCAGAGTCGGTGGGAGCTAGCGATTGGGAACCAGGCTCTGGGATGCACACCAGGAGTGGAAAACCACGTGGGCAGATGGGAGGTCGCTCCCCACCACCAAATGCCAAACGAAATAGACATCATCTACAGGTAATAAATCTTTCCACGCATGTTCTCACTGACTCACAGCTGTCTCTACTCTCCAGAGGTCTAACATTTTGTCCCACCAACTCTTATAATTATTTTTCTGCACTAAAGGACCTTCACCTGTTTTTGAGGAGGATAGTTCTGAAGCGGTTGCATTTTAAAAGATCAGACATACCCCTTGATTTAACTATTGAAAAAGAGACCTTAGAAGCCTTGGAGGAACTCATGCAAGAACAAGCGCTCGACACTACAGGTGCGTTCCCTAAACAACTACTACCACGGTCAACGAAGTTCCCCCCCCCTCTCCCTATGCCCCGCCGTTGCAGTTTTCCTGAGGGTAGTAGCTGACGACCTCAGGAAGATTTCCGGCAGGAGGAGGTTTGATAACCTGACCAGGAAAGAAAGGGAGGCCCTGGAAGAATTAAACAAATTAGAAGGGGTGGTTTTTAAACCAGCAGATAAGGTTAACATAGTGGTTTGGCCGGTTCAATTATACGAAAGGGAAGCCCTACGACAACTAAGGGATAAAGTTACTTATCAAAAACTGGATAGTAATCCTTCAACAGCCTTCTTGGGGGAGTTGAAGTTGATCTTGATTAGTGCCCGGGAAAAAGGCATCCTATCCAAAAGGGAGGTGGACGGGTTAATAGTTTCTTGCCCAAAGTTACCCACTTTTTACTTGCTACCCAAGGTCCACAAGAATGCCCTTAGTCCTCCGGGGTGCCCTATAGTGTCTGGCATTGACGGTCTGTGTGAACCCATTTGCAAATTCATCGATCATTACCTTAAGCCGTTGGTAGAGCTACTCCCGTCATATGCCAGAGACACTACGGGCGTCCTGAATAGGATTGACGGCATTTTTGTGGACCAAGGGACCCTATTGGCAACCATAGACGTCGAATCGCTGTATACCTGCATCAACCATGAGGACGGTCTTAGGGCGGTCCGCTTCTTCATGGAGGCTGGAGGTCGGGGTGGCGCTATGGGAGATCTCATTCTGGAGCTGCTCCGCTTTGCCCTGACACACAATTTCTTTGTATTCAAGGACGTCGTCTACCTCCAGAAGAAGGGAACCGCGATGGGCGCGGCCTGTGCGCCCTCATACGCCAACCTCTTCCTTGGTTTTTGGGAGCGTAACATCTTTGGCGATGAGGGCGTATCGGGCTGCGCCCAGGCACAAGCTTGGATTAGATACATAGACGACATCCTTATTGTGTGGCAGGACTCGGCGGAGCAGTTCAACTCCTTTGTGGGTCGGCTAAATGAGAATAATATGAACATCAGGCTGACCCACAGAGTGAGCAATAACAAAATAGACTTCCTGGATATTGAGATCTCCCTGGATGAGGCAAGTGGTGTCCGGACAGATGTCTTCCGTAAGGAGACATCGGTGAATTCGTTGCTTCATGCAACTTCTGGACATCACCCCTCCACCATACGCGCTATCCCGACTGGCCAGTTCCTACGTATGAGGCGTATCTGTTCAACGGACTCTGGCTTTGAGCGACAGGCTAGTGATCTTAAGCAGCGGTTCGGCGTCAGGGGGTATAGCAATATAGGTATAAGGGCTGGATACCGGAGGGCAAAGAACACACCCAGGGATGCACTGTTGAGATATAATCCAAGGAGGGACATGGGAGATCCACCCGTGAGGTTCATTGGGACATACAACCATGAATGGAGCTCGATGCAGGCGGTTCTACAACGCCATTGGGCTACCCTTAGGAGTGATAATATCCTCTCACAATGCATTCCAGAAGGTCCACTAATGACGGCTAGGAGGTCTAAAAATCTGAGGGATTGGCTAGTTCATAGCCACTATATACCACCAAGAGTTAATAACTTTGGGAGTTCTGGCCCAGCCGTTGGTTCATTCTCCTGCGGCCATTGTGTCGCATGCCCCAATGTTCAAAGGAGCCATACTTTTGAGTCCTCAGATGGGAAGAAACAGTATACCATCAGACAACGTATATCTTGCGGTTCTACACACGTTATTTATTACGCAACGTGCGGGTGCCAAAAAATATACGTTGGCTTGACTTCTCGAGAATTTCTAAAGAGAATACGGGAAAATTTAAGTGACATAGAGGGGGCTCGGGATTCTAAGGATGGCAGCAAACTGCGGACCTTGCCACGTCATTTTTGGCAGGTCCACAGTTGCGATTCATCCAGTTTAAAATTTAGGGGAATAGTATGGTGAGGGCAGGAAATAGAGGGGGTAATCTCAAAAAAAGCCTCGCTCAGATGGAGGCAAAATGGATAGTGACCTTAGATACCCTCAGTCCCAAGGGGATCAATGAGTCCTTGTCCTTTAGGTCTTATCTGTGAGGCTGGTTGCTATACCGTACTTTTTCTGCATCTGTGTTCTATTGTGCATGTACTCTTCCCACCTATCTTGGGAAAGTTTTTAATTGTTTTTAATTTTTATCCTTTCAGCTCCTTGTTTATCTCCCGAATGACGGACGCCTAGTATTCTCATCCACGCTTCAGTCAACTTCTACACAAAGGGGATATATGTTAAATCTTGGAGTGACTTCAAACCGTGGGATCTGGGGATATGTCCTGCGCGGCCTGTTCTACTGTTGTCATCCTATATATTTTTTGATTCAAATTATTTTTGTACTTGTTCTCCTCTTCTTTCCCCCTGAAGTGATTATGTATTTGGATGATTATCAATGCGGTCAAAACAATATTGGAGAATAACTAGGTTAAGCTGTTTGGTGATTTTACATCTTTATTCTTTTCTTGGCTTAGGTGGTGTCCTGTGTCATCCCTAGGCCCTTGATGACATACTGGCAGACGCCATTGGGATATGATTTCCTTATCTACTGCGCTCTCTCTCCCGCGGCGCGCGGGGTGCCGCTTTCAGGATGGCCGAGCCTGACGCGCAGGCGCTGGTGCCATGGTGACGCGTCCCATGGTGCCGCGCGCACGTCACGGCCGGCCGTCACTTTTCCTGAGGCGTCACTTCCGGTGCGCGGCGAGGGGGGATGACGCGCCGTTACAGGTGAGGCGCCGTTGGAGATCGTTACGGCTGCATATAAGATGGGCATTGTATGGGGGTAGACACAGGACGCACAATACATCCCCCTTGAGGAAGCTGCAGCAACCACGCATATGCAGCGAAACGCCGCATCGGGGCTGTAGCCAGACAGGACTTGTGGAGGGCATTTTGACCTGCATTGATTCAATATGGGTATGCTTTAGCGACTTTTTAGATTGAGCCATGCACTTACTTTGACTCAAAAAAGTGCCAGAGTAGGATCACTTTAGGGATTTATGTATATTCCCTGTTATATGTTGCACAAGCACTTTATTTTTATGTGATCATACTTGATGTAGTGACGCTCCTTTTGTTGTATCATATTGAACTTTTGTTCTTTATCATTGTATTTGCTGGACTCTGTATTATGTTGAGAAACATTGCACACCCATTTGATACTTTATGCTATGTACGAACCCCCTGTTGTCCTGGTTGGCTCTCAGTATATGCACTGTTTTTGCCACCTTATAATCTATCTTATTGACGTTTTCCAATAAATGCTAAGTTTTGCATAGTACTCTTTGTTTCCTTGTATTTAAACGCTCATTCGAGTACCTTTATGCGTTAGACATCCCCTCCACCTAAACTGTTAGGTGGAGGGTTTTGTCCTGTATGCTTAAGCCCAATCGGGCGCTGTTTCTAATAAGCTAAGTCCCTATGAAATTCTGTTTGGAAGTGCCCCCAGACTAGGGTTGTATTTCCCCCAACAGTTGACCCTACAGTATGACAGTTTGACTCAGTTTGTTACCGAATTAACAATGCATTTAACTAAAATACATTCTCGAGTTTTTTCCTCTCTCCCAGATCCTCAAAGCTTGGAGGGAACCCATCAAATCCAGCCAGGAGATTGGGTTCTCATCAAAAGATTCAGTAGACGTGCTCATGATCCCAGATATGACGGCCCCTTCCAAGTCCTGCTGGTCACCTCCACGGCTGTAAAGGTTGAAGGAAGGCCTACATTGATCCAGGGGCGGACCCAGACTGTAGTGGGCCCCGGTGCAAGAAATGTTTCGGGCCCCCCCCCCCCGGGGACTCAATGTCACAATAAAGCTGCGGGTGTGTGGCACAGCTCAAACCCGACAGCACCACACGGGGGAGTGAATGTCATAGCGATGCTGCGGGCAGTCGGCGGCCGCGGCGGCACTGTAATCTCCCAGCAAATGCACAATGGAGACTGCTGGGAGAAGTATGCACGTTAAATGCTGCTTAGGATTGTTTGCACATTAGTGACTGCTGTGGGATGTATACACAGCCCGAAGGCTGTCAGCAGACTCACTTTCTCTCACCGTTTGTCTCTGTCTAACTAAGTGACTCCTGTTGCCACCCCTCCCTACTCCTCACTACAACTAAGACCTTCTCCAAGGAGTGTACACACACACATACACACCCAGCCAGGCACGCACACACACGCACACTCAGCCAGGCACGTACACACATGCACACTCAGCCAGGCACGTACACACATGCACACTCAGCCAGGCACCTACACACATGCACACTCAGCCAGGCACGTACACACATGCACACTTAGCCAGGCGCACACACACATGCACACTCAGCCAGGCACACACACACACACACACGCACACCCAGCCATGCACACCAAGCCAGGCACACACACATGCACACCCAGCCAGGCACACACACATGCACACCCAGCCAGGCACACACTCATGCACACTCAGCCAGGCAAGCACACACATGCACACCCAGCCAGGCACACACACATGCACACCCAGCCAGGCAAACACACATGCACACTCAGCCAAGCGCACACACACATGCACACTCAGCCAGGCATGCACACACATGCACACCCAGCCAGGCACACACACACATGCACACCCAGCCAGGCACGCACACATGTACACTCAGCCAGGGACATACGGTCTAGATATGCATGGAGGACTTACAGGAAGGGACTCAGACTTGTCCCCCCTATTTACCCTGCTTCTCCCATCCTGTTCCCCCTCCGCCCCATTTACTCTGCTTCTCCCGTCTTGTGGCCCCCAAATTTTCCCTGCTTCTCCCCTTGTGTACCCCCCAATTCTCCCTGTTTCTCCCCTCTTGTGGCCCCCCATTCACCCTGCTTCTCCCCTCTTGTACCCCCATTCTCCCTTTCTCACCTCTTGTGCCCCCCATTCTCCCTATTTATCCCCTCTTGTGGCCCCCCATTCACCCTGTTTATCCCCTCTTGTGGTCCCCCATTCACCCTGCTTCTCCCCTTGTGCCCCCCCATTCACTCTGCTTCTCCCCTCTTGTGCCCCCCTATTCTGCCTGCTTCTCCCCTCTTGTGGCCCCCTCCACTCACCCTGCTTCTTCCCTCTTGTGGCCCCTGTTCCCCCCACCCCTGCTCTTTTCGGCTCATTGGCGCTTACCTTGTCTTGCTCCTGCTCCCAGAGGGTCCTCAGGCAGCCGGCATCTCCGCAGCATCAGCTCTCCCGGGTCAGGAGGAGCTCAGCTGCTCTATCCAAGCTGAGCTCACACACTGATCCCAGAAGTGCCAGCACGCAGGGGAATCAGTGCAGGCAGTGTCCCAGCAGTATTCAATAAATCCTGGGACACTGCCGCTGCTCCGACACCCCCTGCATCTGCGGCGGCGGTGGCGGTGATTCCTTACAGGAGAGGGGGAGATTCTCCTCCTGCGGCCACTACCACCCACCTGTCAGGGAGCGGAACGGACCCGCCACTGGAGCCTTCAGGGGCCCCATAGCTGGCCGGGGCCCTGGTGCAGCTGCACCAGCTGCACCACGGTAGTTCCGCCCCTGCATGGATCCACGCATTCCACTGCAAGAAGGCACCAGATCCAGAAGCCAAAAATGGTTGTTTTGCTCCTTAATTCTGATATACATGCTCAGTATAAAGCAGAGGGGAGCAGGTCACAAGATGGTGGAAGGTCATGTAGGAGAGAATATGGGAGATCATACGGGAGGTCATGTTAGTACCACAGCTACAAGGGTCACATATCAGTTTGACTTCTACACCATAGTAAACAGATGCACACGACACGAGATCTACAACAGCTATCTGTAATATGGGAGATTTAGACCAGTCCAGGCAAAAGAACGCAAAGATAAATGGGGTAGAAGCCTGCCAGACCACATGATCCTGACCAAGGGTAGATGGGAGCATAGCCAAAGCCCGAAAAGGACTCACAGACCTGTCAGAAGAATTAGCCCATAATTCTGGTGTTAAGGATCCATGGGCACTTGGTTTGGGTGGTGGGATGGATGGCAGAGAGCACTTATCAAACTAGGTATAATAATACTTTGTGTTTTATTCATAGTGGCTCTAATTTCATGCTGTGTATTACCTTGCATCAAGAAGATGATGTCTCTCACGCCATGAAGGAGACAGTGACCACAATGTATGCAGATCTCAGAGGCCTCGATGATTAAGGAGAAATATACGCCTGAGAATGATGTCATTGCCATTGCCGCAAGATCCCTTGGAGAAATACAAGAACTTGAGACCCATCTTAGAAGACAGAGTAGGGACAGTTTAGGGTGCGGCTAAGGCCAACTGCAAAGGGATTCCGACGTTACGGTTTGTCTCAATGTTGGTGAAGTCTCCTCCCCTTTCCTCTACCTTTTCCCCCTCCGCCGCCTATGGCAAAGATTTAGGGTAAGATTTTGAATGTCTCCAAAGGGGGGGGGGAATGTCATGGCAATAAATAGTTAATAATTTATATAAGCTTATTGAAGCCATTCAGAAACCTTCCAAAAGCATGTTTATATGAATTCTTGCACTCTTCTCTAGAATTCTGTCTCAGATTGTATATAATGTTTTAAGTTAGATGTAGCAGTGTGGAAGCTTTTATCTAGATGTTCCCGTACCGACTGTACTAATTCAAGGCTGAATTGTAATACTAACCCACAGAATATGAATGGAATGTTTTTTCAGAATAACATGTAGATTCAGCATAATATGATGCAATCACCTAGAAACACCCCTAAGGAATGCCCCTTTAATGATAAGTAATACAACTGCTAACCCCTCCTAAAATAAAGGTCTTTGTCATTAAGCTCTACTTTGACATGGGTGTCAGCGTGGTTCTTTTGGTGGCGTGCACTACTCAGACAAAACATCCAATTTGGCGACAGACAATTAAGATGACAGCCCACCCGAAAGGTGTGGAGGGCATCCATTACACCATGACAGACAATATGATCAGTGATAACAAAAACTCTCAATTAAATGCCACCTGCTTAACCCAGCAGGAAGTACGGCACCGTCTTCAAATCACTAAAATTGACAAATCCCTGGGCCCGGATGGGATACACCCCAGAGTGCTGCAGGAATTAAGTACTGTCATAGATAGACCATTATTTTTAATATTTAAAGATTCCATAATATCAGGGTCTGTACCACAGGACTGGCGTATAGCAAATGTGGTGCCAATATTCAAAAAGGGGACAAAAACTGAACTTGGAAATTAAAGGCCAGTAAGCTTAACCTCTACTGTGGGTAAAATCCTAGAGGGTTTTCTAAGAGATGCTATACTGGAGTATCTGAAAAAAAATAACCTCATGACCCAATATCAACATGGTTTTACGAGGGACCGTTCCTGTCAAACTAATCTCATAAGCTTCTATGAAGAAGTAAGTTGTGGACTGGACCAAAGAAATGCAGTGGATGTGGTGTATATGGACTTTTCAAAAGCTTCCGATACGGTGCCACACAAAAGGTTGATACATAAAATGAGAGCAATGGGGATAGGGGAAAATATGTGTAAGTGGGTTAAGAACTGGCTTAGTGATAGGAAACAAAGGGTGGTCATTAATGGAACACACTTAGAATGGGTCACAATTAACAGTGGGGTACCACAGGGGTCAGTGTTGGGCCCACTTCTTTTTAATATTTATTAATGACCTTGTAGGGGGCATACAGAGTAGAATCTCAATATTTGCAGATGACACTAAACTCTGCAGAGTAATCAATACAGAGGAGGACAATTTTATATCACAGGAGGATTTATGTAAACTAGAAGTTTGGGCTGATAAATGGCAAATGAGCTTTAATGGAGATAAATGTAAGGTCATGCACTTGGGCAGAAGAAACAAAAGGTATAATTATGTGCTTAATTGTAAAACACTGGGCAAAACTACCACTGAAAAAGACCTGGGTGTATGGGTAGATGACAAACTCACATTTAGTGGCCAGTGTCAGGCAGCTGCTGCAAAGGCAAATAAAATAATGGGATGCATTAAAAGAGGCATAGATGCTCATGAGGAGAACATAATTTTACCTCTATACAAGTCACTAGTGCGACCGCATTTAGAATACTGTGTACAATTCTGGTCTCCGGTGTATAAGAAAGACATAGCTGAACTAGAGCGGGTGCAGAGAAGAGCGACCAAGGTTATTAGAGGACTGAGGAGTCTGCAATACCAAGACAGGTTAATTAAACTTGGGGTTATTTAGCTTGGAAAAACGAAGGCTTAGGGGTGATCTTATAATAATGTATAAATATGAGTGGACAGTACAGAGTCCTTTTTAATCTTTTTACTCTTAGGTCTGAGACTGGGACAAGGGGGCATCCTCCACGTCTGGAGGAAAGAAGGTTTAATCATAATCACAGACGTGGATTCTTTACTGTAAGAGCAGTGAGACTATGGAACTCTCTGCCACATGATGTTGTAATGAGTGACTCACTGATAACATTTAAGAAGGGCCTGGATGCATTTCTTGAAAACTATAATATTACCAGTTATATATACTAGATTCTTTGATAGGGCGTTGATCCAGGGAAATAGTCTGATTGCCATATCTGGAGTCAGGAAGGAATTTTTTCCCCCAATGTTGAGCTAGTGTAGGGATGGGCGAGTCTACTCGCTAGGACTCGGGACTCGGCGATTCTGAAGGTACTCGCAGGACTCGTTACTCGGCGAATCTTCCAGCTTGGACTCGCACAGTGACGAGTCCAATGGAATTCAATGGCAATAAGCTTGACTCTTCACAGATACCCGCTGTCAGCAGCGAGTCTGAGCGAGTCTACGATTCCGAGTCCTACGAGTCTACGATTCCGAGTCCTGTATACTGTATTCGGGAGTCGGACTCTCGAATACAGAATCTGTTATGTTCCGAGTCAGCACAGCGTGCGTGTTAGGTCAGAAAACTTGTGAAGATAGCCAATCATAGTCAGTAATGGCATAGCAAAGTTGGTTGTGTCAGGACTATGATTGGCTGCTGTCCATCGTGATGCCTATGTCATGTATGACATGGAAGGCAGTATATAAGGCTTGTCCCCGCCATTTTGGCCACATTCCTGAGACGATCTGACCTAGTATAGGGAGAGAGAGATATATGCTGGAGCAGATCAGGGATTGTCAGTGTAGGGAAGATTCCTTATATTAACCCAAAAAGCTCTTCTGAGAGCTAGGAGGAGGACAGAGTAGTGCTGTGTAGGCAGGCAGGCAGGGAGGGAAGGAAGGAGAAGCCTTAGAGTGCACACAGGACGGACCTCATAGCTTAGCTTATTCACTCAGCTTTGCTAACAGCTGCAGTCAGAGGCTTAGCTGAGGTGCTGTTTCCTTTTGTTTTTGCACCAGATCGATTTTTGTTCCTAATAAGCCATAGAGCGTTATTTTTTCTGTGGCAGACCAGTGCGTTGCTGCTCTCCTACCTTTAAATAGCACGTACACCACCTTAGGGAGTGTAGTGTGCGGCTTCACTGCCAAGTGTGAGCGCGCACACTTACCCCGCCAGCAAGTGACGCATACAGCAACACCAAACCACATCTGGGTGGCTGTGCGCACTTAAAACCAATTTTTTTAGGGAGTGTAGTGTGCATCATCATCGGCTCCAAGCCTCCAAATAAGGCTATGTGCACACGGGGGCGGGTTAGGGGCGGCGGCGGCTGGGCGGACCCGACAGGAAGCTCCGGAGCCGTCCACCGGCTTCCTGTCGGGTCCGTGCTGCGGAAGACGGTCGGGTGTGCGGCGGTGCACAGCGGGTTAGTGGCGTCGGTTCTGCAGCGGCTGGAAGCAGCACATGATTCTGCTTGCAGCCGCTGCAGAACCGGCCGGTTTATAGGACATGCACATTCTTTGCTAACCCGCTGGGGACCCAGCGGGTTAGCAACGGATGAGCATGTGGAAACCGCCGGTGTGTGCACACCGGGTGTCGGTTTCCATAGGTTTCTATGTTGATCCAAAAGCCGCTTTTGGATTACATAAATTTGCATAAACCTGATGGAAACCGACCGGCGGTTCCGCTCCTAAACCTTCACTAAACCTTCCTGTGTGCACATAGCCTAAGAGAAAAACCAGCGAGTTTGGACTCGCACACTTTCAGAGACACATCAGCGAGTTGTAAATGTCATTATTCGCTATTACTCGGTTCCCTATTCATTAACATTGGACTCGCTGGACTCGCAACGAGTCCCGAGTCCTTGACTCGGACTCGTTGGGGTCTTGCGATTCCGAGTCTTTTAGGACTCGCCCATCTCTAAGCTAGTGTTGCCACATGTTTTTTTTTACCTTCCTCTGGATCAACATGTTAGGCTATGGGTTGAACTAGATGGACTTAAGGTCTTCCTTCAACCTTAAGTACTATGTTACTATGTTACTTGGGACAGCACCGCTCCCAATCCCATGTTGCTGGCATCTGTATACCAAATGAATGGCTGGTGATAATCAGGATAAGGTAGGATTTCGGCCCCTGTCAGGGCCCACTTCAACTTATTGATTGATTCTTCTGTTTCACTACTCCATTGGAAGGGAGGACTCTGGACTTTTGTCTTCTTGGACTGTCCTACCGGGAGATGTTGTAGAAGGGCTGCCATCTTGGTAAACCCTTTGATGAATCTTCTATAGTAGCCTACCAGGTCCAGGAACTGCCTCATCTCTTTCACGCTGGTGGGTCTTGGCCAATCCCTTATCACCGTGACTTTCTCAGGGTCTGGTGCTACTCCTTCATAACTTACGACATGGCCGAGGTACTGTACCTTTTGGTTTTAACAGGTGACACTTTGATGGCTTTATCTTCATGCCATAGCCGGACAAGGCTTCAAACACTTCTGCCAAGTGTTCCAGGTGCTCTTCATATGTCTTTGAATAGACTATGACATCATCCAGGTACAATAAGATGGTCTCAAAGTTCGTGTCCTAGGCAGCACTCCATCTGTCTCTGGAATGTACCGGATGCGTTGCAGAGTCCAAACGGGCATACAGTTGAATTCACAGACGCCCATTGGCGTGGTGAATGCTGTCTTCTCACGGTCAGCCTCTGCCACAGGAACTTGCCAATACCCACTAGTCAGATCTAAGGTGGAAAAGTAGTTAGCAGATTTTAATGCAGCTAGAGATTCCTCAATTCTAGGTAATGTCTATGCATCCGTGTGTGTAATGCGGTTGATCTGCCTGTAATCTATGCACATCCTCATTGTCCCATCCTTCTTCTTGACTAAGACTAGAGGAGCTGCCCAGGAGCTACAGCTGTCTTTTATCCCCCCTGCTTCCTTCATTTCTTTTAACATGTCCTTTGCACATTGGTAGTGAGTGGGCGGTACAGGTTTATACCTCTCTTTGATGGGTGGATGGTTACCTGTGGGTAAATGGTGTTGTACCCCTTTTATTTGCACAAAGTCTAAAGGGTGTTTGCTAAAGACTTGCTCCTACTCTTTCACTACCCAGTATACTCCATGCTTCTGATGGGAGGGTGTAGAATCGGTACCTACATGTACATTTTGGCACCAATCCTGAAGCTTTCCCTCTGAGCCATTGCCTTCCGCCTGGTTGGACGAGTTCAAGGCTTCAACTGCCATGATGGAATTGTTATCGACAATGTACAGTTTAGCCATGGTAGCATACTTTGGCAAAATGACTTCCTCTTCTCCACACTTGAGAAGGCATACTAGTACTTTTTCCATGTGTATCTCAACTACTCCTCTGGCTGTCAGTACAGTGGGCCTACTGTCTGAGTACACGGGTTCTACCAGGGCTTGATAGTCTCGCCCTCTAAGGCCTATTGCAGCTCTACATCAGACCAACATTTCAGTTTTGGGGGGTATCACAGTGGGTACCGGGTCACTTGCCCTTGCACTGCCAATTTCTCCTCCTGACACTCTACCTGCTGTCTTAGCACCAATGCTTTTATTTCCTTCCGCAGGACTTGCTGTTGCCCACTATTGTCAGTCTCGGCAATCTGTTGTAACACAACAATTATTTATGCAAGACAATTCTCTATGACATTAGTGCCCAAAATATTCATTGGATTACGTTCATGCCGGTCAATATCAACAACAATCCTTGACCCTTTAACTATACCCACCCCACTGGTTACTTCTTTAAACCCGATCTGTGGTCATGGTTTACCATTACTAGCTAGTATGTTAAAGTCATCATCTGGGCCATGCAAAATGTCTGAATCTGCCCAGTATCTCTTAAAAAGGATATACGATATGGAGGTGATTTTGGAGCCAGTATCCAGCAGAGCATTCATGGGGATGCCATCTAGCATGACAGGCAGGACTGGACATCCTCCCACATACCTGTCGCACCAGTTCGGTGGGCCTTGTGATTTTAGTCCTGAGATGCGGCCCACTTCCCCAGGGGATTCTCGATTAAAGTACATTTACTGGCAAAAGTGACCTCGTTCTTCACAGCGGCAGCAAATGGGTTGTCCATCTGGGTCGTAGTGGTCACCGGGAATCTCCTTGGTTGCATCCATGGGACGTCCTCTCTGCTTTAAGCCAACTCGATCTTCTCCACGAGCTTGGATTCCTCACATCTCCTGCATAGCCTTGGCCATCTCCGCAACGCTTTTAGTTAGTGCTTCAATTTTTTGGTTGAGAGCCTCATTGGTGATGGGCTCCTAGGGCCTCGCACTTGTCCGTGCTGCAGTCTGTGGGGTTTGCACTCCCAGGTGTTGATAAGTTGCAGCCAGACATTGTGCAGGGTTTGCGTCATGAGGTTTCACTGCCTGCATTATGCGGATGGCTCTGTCTTTGAACTGCACAAAGTCAAAATCAGGGTTTTGGATGGACATCATATGCAACTGTCCTCTATGAGGAGGAGATAAGAATCCATCAATAAGCTGGTCAATGAGCAATTTATCCTAGCCTTGCGCCAAGGCAGGTTCTATTTGCTTCAGTGCCTGGAGCGCTTCCTGTAGATTTAATGCAAAGTCCCGTGTGCTCTCCTGTGGTTTCTGCCTGCACCCAAAGAATAAAATTTTTATTTGTGCAGTGGTACTTGTTTCAAAAGTAGCTTTCAGCCTGGCGAGTACATGTTCTACAGTGTCTTTGTCAGTGTCTGGCCAGGATTTTGTCTCCCGATGTGCGGTACCTGTTAATTGTCCCATTAATATGCTGACTCGCTGGCCTTCCATGAGGGGGTACACACTATAGTAACTGTTCAGTCTATCCCTGAAGTCCATCAGGGTGTTTGGTTCCCTTGAGTATTGCGACAGCCACGTCGCTCCTGGAGTATACGGCATTAGGAATGGCATGATCGGGATCATTCCTTGCGCTGCCGCACCACCAGGTGCTCCGTCTGCTCCGGTGCCGCGGGGCCAGCTGCACCTACCCCCTGCACGCTCTCTTGGCTTCGACATCTTTCTGCCCCCTTAGTGAATTCTGACCCTTCCGGTCTTTCACTTCCATAGGGATGTACAACTTTGGTTCCGCCATTGGGACAGGGTTTCTTGTCTCCACCGGATGTTCTCAGGGCGCAGGTTGGGCCTCGCTTCATGCTCTTGGGAGGGTGCTGCCCATGATGACATGACCCCTCCGCTTCCCACACGCCGCACGCGTTATTAATGGCGACAGCCAAAAACACGTATTTTACACAGTTCACAGCACACAGCACCCGGCTGCATCGTGCTACGGTATCCTGTTTGTGACGCCAGAAGCTGTCGGGCCCCAGGGCCGTGGGGTACTCAGAACTGGGCGATACTGTCTCTGGGGAGCCACAGGGCTCAAGATCCGGTTTCCATGACCCTGGGTGCAGCTGAAAAGGGTTTTGGCTTAGTAGGGAAAGGGAATGATGAATAGGGAGATTAGCCACATACCACGGGTGGTGTCGTGAACATAGTGGGCCACCGCTGCTGTTGAACCTCCGGCGTGATGGACTGGCAGCTGGGATGGACTGCCTCTCCATGGGCAGAGCAGTTCCCCGGGGCAGTGAAGGTAGTTTAAGCTGTAGGGTGCAGGACGACGGGCACAAGGCAATAAGCAGACTCACTGTTTGTTGGTCACTCAGTCTTTTACTTGTAGTGATGGTTTGGAGCAGCTGTCCACAGAGTCTTGGCTGAGAGCACCTCAGGGTTCCTTCTCACCTGGCTGGGTCTTTTAGAAAGGTAATGAAAACCGGTTTCAAATTGGAGCGGCGCTTCCATACTCATCCGGGGTTTTCTTTTTAAAAAATATTTTCTTTTATTTAATTCCGATTATAAAAAATTAAAAAACGATACAGTATAGTACAACGCGACTAATACACTTAGATCTGCGCCGGATCTATTCCATTTGTCTCTCCCCCCATTAGCTCTTATCCGGAGCAGAATTCTAAGAACTGGCTGGGTCTTTGGCTCCCTTACTGCACTCTGTGTTGGCTCCTGCGGCTGCATCAGCTAAGCTGCCGGCTTTGTCTCTTCCTGCGAGGTGCCGGTATGGCAGGCAACTCGAGTCCTTTGCAACCCTTGTCTCAGATGTCAGTTCCTGAACTCTCTCCGCTGCTGTGTCTTGGGGCACAGTATGGCTGAGGAACTTTGAATTCCCCACTTCCGGGGTTGCCTGCCAGGACGTTAGACCTTGCACAGTCTCGGACCCAGTGTCCATTTTCTGCATTTTCCTCTGGGGTGAGCATTGTGTCACTCGGCTGATCAGGTGTTCTTGCGACTCTCCTCATACCCTGCCTGGCACTGAGTCAGCGATCCTTGGACAAGCTTAAGCAACCTCCAGTCCACCAGGATGTCTTCCTCAGTCCTCCTAGGAACTGAACTCCAGTACCTAGGATGAGCCTAGCACAGCTCAATCCTCCAGGTACTCTTCACAGTCTTCTCGGGAACTGAACTAACTGGGTCCGACCGAGACCAGACTTTATAGGGGAGCTCATCCTGAACCCGGGCTAGGTCTCCCTCTTCTGGCCTGGAGGCAGAAGGTGTGTGTGGCTTACCCAGCCTGATGAGAAGACTCGTTTGTTGCTCTCAGCGTGACACCACCACCCGGGGGCAGTGATGACACAGTGGCACTAAGACCCTGGGGTGCCACACTAATAAAAGTCTCACACACCACAGCTGGAGTTCTGTTCTTGTTTCAGCATTGCTGCCGGGTACGTCTCTTGCCAACCTCTGGTTCAGCGTTGTCTCCAGAACTGGGTTAGTGCAGTTAAGCCACGGTTGGTGCCCTTTCCTTCCTCTCTAGGTGTTCCTGTCTCTGGTGGTCTTTCTCTCTCTCCCAGCACTATAAATGGTAGTTCTCTTCTGGGGTGAATGGGACACCACTCTGCCCCCCAGGCTCTCAGCACCTCCACAGCACAGAGCTCAAATACTGGTGGCTGCGGGTGTTGTGTCCACTCCCAGGCACTGCTCCCTAGTTCAGCCACCTTCCCTAGGTTGTCAGATGTTCGGCCATAGCTCCCGTTAGAAGCCTGGGTCCTCGGGTTCAACAGCTCGGGCATACAGCTTCCACACGATGTTCAGGGCCGAGTCCCTGTCCTCCAGCTCCTCCATTTTGTCAGAATCGGGCATACGGGGATTGATATCTCATCCGCACCTCAAGGGTTCTCGTCTTCTCCCACCTGTTGGACTTTCCCTCATGTGGACAAGCGTGGTCGTGCTCCAGCCCACAGCAGTCGGCACCGCCTCTACTCTCCCGACTTCCACTCAACTCTTCCTCCTTACTTCTCCTCGCTCTTTCCTCTTTTTATTTCTTTTCTCTACCCTGTCTCCCTTTTTGATCTGGGTCCTCCCTCAGGGTCCACCCATCATCCCAGGGGCCTACGGTTGTGCGTGTGTTTTTGCCCTCACCTGCACCACCCCAGCAACTGGAGAGCAGAGCCACTACTCCTCTTAACCACAGGGGTGCATTACCTCTGGTTACGCGGTGCTGCGCCACAATAGCAGTGGTCACTGGGCCACAGACCTTCACAGTGACGCTGCATTAAAGCCACAATTTACTGCCACACTGCTGCAGGACACACTGCTGAAGGACACACTGCTGCAGGACATTATAGCAGCAAGTCACTGGGTCACAAACCTTCACAGTGGGGCTGCACTAAAGCCACTAATTACTGCCCACACTCCTGCTGAGCACACTGCTACAGGACATTACAGCAGTGGACACTGACCCACAGACCTTAATAGTTATGCTACACTAAAGCCAATAATTCTTGCAGCCACTAATTACTGCCCACACTGCCACAGGATACACTGCCGCAGGACATGACAAGTTAAGAGGAATTTAGTCATTCCTTGTATTCCCCCCAATTAATAACCCCCACCTCCTATGAATAAGACACATGACTGCAATGACATGGTATGAATTGGCCACAGCAGCCTTTATTAAATAACACAAAGAACAACTCATGGGGCGCCAAACCCATATGGCAGCCCCCCACCCCACATCGAAACATTTAACATTTTAACATTGCATGGGTTTAGGCCTGAGCCAAACCCCAACGCATCCCATGGACCAAAATCTCTCTGGTCGCAATACACGGGCCCCGGGGAGCAAGGTATCAGCACCACCTGGCTGATACCCTTACCATTCAGGACTTACTCCCGCTATCCTTATGTTATGGCAATAAATAGTTAATAATTTTATTGGAATAATTGAAGCCATTTCAGAACCCTTCCAAAAACATGGTTATGTGATCCTTGCACTTTCCTCTAGAATTTTCTGTATTGTATAAATGTTTTGATTTAAAGATAGCCGTATAGAAGTTCTTATCAACATGTTCTGAACGTCTTGTACAACTTCAAGGCTAGTTAAACTAACTAACACACAGAATAAGATGTATATTCAGCATAAAATGATGCAATTATCTAGTCACACCCCTCTGCACATCCCTTTAAGGATAAGTAATAAAACTGCTAGCTTTTCCTTTAATAAAGGTCTTTGTCATCAAGCCTCTACATTGACAACGTAACGTGTCAGCGTGGGTTCTTTCCGGTGACGTGCACGCACCTATAGACAAAGCATCCAATTCGGCGGCAGACAATTAAGACGACAGCCTCACCCGAAAGGTGTGGGGGGCATCCATTACAGTTGGCGCCCGACGTGGGGCCAACTGTAATGGATGCCCCCCACACCTTTCGGCAGCTGGCAACTACTGCTTCTACTGGTGTCATGTGGCATAGAGGCACCGGTATATAGTGATTAAAGATGTTGTGTCTTTTCAAGAAAAAACACATTAATATGGTCCGTGAAAGAGAAGGGAGAAAGAATATAAAAAAAAAAAAAATGCAAACAAACAATTAGAAGGCTGTGAGTGGTGCACATAAGTGTTGAATGAAGCTGCAATCGGGCCCCTGTGTATACTGTATGTATGCTGAGATGTGAGATGTAATGTCAGGGTTGACTGTATGTTTTGACGTTGTGTATCACGTGTGATGTGAAGCAGGTGTGTAGTTATACATGTTGCCAGACAATTCCCTAGAGAGGGAGAGAGAGAACGCTATCTTATAATGTGTGTATGTTTCCATCCCGTTAGAAGGGTTGGAATTGTACCTCCCATCAGTTACTATGGGGGGGGGGGGAAGTCTGCGTTTTGTGTCTTTCATTTTTACATGCAGTAATGAGTAATCATCTCTTTAACGTTCTGCATGAGGAAGCAGGAATTTTTGGAATTTCTTTTCATTTTTGGCTGTGAACATCAAGCATCATAATTGTTTACTGTGTATTTAGTTGGAATCTAGTAATATTGACTATTATTGGACGCAATAATAGTTATTTTAAACAGATTTTGATTTTCATACAGGGATTATTCTATTTTATTGAGTCATACTGACACCCTGTTTTCTTGTTTGTGTTGTGTTAATATTTTTTTTAGACACTGTGATAATTATTCGGGATACTTTTTGTATGTTTCTGTCTAAATTTTACGGAGGAACAATAGTTTTTGGACGAGGCATAGAGAACAGATGATAATACTTAGTATATGTGTGTTAAATCTTCAGATTCTAATCCCATTGTTTTCTAAAGTAGTTTTTTATTGTTATGGCGCTGGCTCCAAGTGGCGGATGGACTTGTTTTCAGATTCAGATAGAAAACCTCAGCTCAGAGTGCTCCCCCATCTTAGGAATGTAAGACTCAGAGGAAGTTTTGCCAATCAGAACTTCCTGTGGCAGCCATTTTACCAGTGTATATATCCAGTTATGATTATACAAGAATAATGTATATATATCTTTACTCGTTACTCTAATATCTTCTGATTCCCTCATGCGTGGGAGGGGGGATAGAGACATATATGGAGAAATATATGGGTTTTTTGGTTAAGCATCATACAGTTATAGTTTATAAATATAGCGCTAATGGAGACATTTATAACAGAATTTAAATGGGTTTTTGGTTAAGCATAAAACAGTCATAGTTTATAGCTATCAATATAATTAGTAGAGAATTGTAATAAGAATTTTGTTGAATAAGGTTTTCTGATTTTTGAAGCTAATACGAATTCTTGAGTGTTTTATTTCAGCTGTACGTATAGGAAAAATGATCTTACGCTGGACACTGGTAGGATCCTCGCATGAGGTAATCAGAGCAATTGATTCTGAGTTTTTGCACTTTTTCATGGGCAGGTGGAGCTTCTTCTAAGTACAATTCTTACAAAAACGGTAAGCATACAAAATGCAGAATTGGTAAATCACGGTGAGGTAGACACCATGTTGCCAGTCTAGGATGGTATAATCATGCTGACAGTCACTACAGGTGACCCCCTAGAGGTAGAGGGCAAGGTACAATTTGAAGTTCATATAAAGTTAGTCTAGGTAAATGGTGGGAGGTCATCCATCCCAGCCTTGTTACATCTGGCTGCCTAAGCACCCCTTCGGTATCGGACTGCCCGGACAGAACTAAATAAATACTAAAGGAACAAAAAGGGAGTTGTGCTGAAGGATGGGAAAAAGGACAAGCCATGATGACGTCTATCTTCAACAAAAGTTAGAATAGCCTTTGCTTGGCCCCACATACACCTCGACCGGTCACTAGTGTAGTCAGATGAATACTGCCTGGTTCGCTCCTGGTTACAGGTAAGGCCTTGTGTACAATCCTGCATTATTCCTACACACAAGACAACTCAGAAAGGTAAGAGTTTGATGCAGCAGCCGCTCCATAAGCCTTAAGAATTGCAAATAGGGTGCGGACAAGGAGAGAAAATATATAAACATGTCCTAGTAGGTGTGGATCTCTCTCTCCTATATAAAATACCATAAGATGTCTAATATATTGGTTAAGAATGTTCTGAAGCAGAGTGAGTAGGTAAATGAATAAATATACATGTAAATAAGAATATGGTAGGTGTATAATAAATAATTGGAAGTTTTCCCAGATATCCAGTTACCTTTTTGACCTGTTTTTCAGAAAAGCAGAAGAGACCACTGATGATAAGTATACAGTAATTATATTGTCTAATGTTATACTAGATGTTATATTTGTTTGACTTTACATTGTATCATATTTAGTGATGAGCGAGTACTAAAATGCTCGGGTGCTCGAAGCTCGGGCCGAGCATCCCGAGATACTCGTTTACTCGGCCCGAGTAACGAGCCCAATGTTATCCTATGGGAGACACGAGTAATTTTATGAAATGACTGCCGGCAGCATGGAAAAACCCTAAAAATGTCACAAAAGTCTCAGAAGAGTGCTGAAATGACATGGCAACACCATGGGGAAGACCACTGGAAGCATTTCTCACTCAAAAGTCACAGCTGTGAACAATCTTGTCCGAGTTTCACGCCAATTTTACGGAGTCTCCAGAAAACCTTCCAAAATGACACCAAAATGAATATTTAGGGTGGAAATGTTAAGGTCACATACCCAATAGTGAGATACAGCTGGTGTATGTCACTTTTTGTGATTACATGAAAGATTTTACGTGAAAACATTGTGCGACACTCCGATGACCCTGACAAGAGACGTACATGAAGCCCTGTCTAGAAATAAAGTGCCCATTTTGAGGAACTGGGTCTATTGTAGTATCTTCCTTTGCCAGGGCAGTCCAAAATTGGGAGGTTCACCAATGCCCCTGGATACAGACATGCAGGATGGCCTGTAAACAAGAACTGGGTGTATTGTAGTATAGCCCTTTGGCCAGGGCAGCCAAAAATTGGGAGGTTCAACAATGACCCATGCATACAGACATGTAGTAGGGCCTGTAACCCTCAAGTGGGTGTATTTTAGCCTAGGCCTTTGGCCAGGGCAGCCAAAAATTGGGAGGTTCAACAATGACCCATGCATACAGACATGTAGTAGTGCCTGTAACCCTCAAGTGGGTGTATTGTAGTATAGCCCTTTGGTCAGGGCAGCCAAAAATTGGGAGGCTCCTCTTTGTCCATGGATAGAGACGTGCAGGAGGGCCTGTAACCCTCAAGTGGGTGTATTGTAGTATAGCCCTTTGGTCAGGGCAGCCAAAAATTGGGA
>JARQOC010000009.1:118807452-118876923 GCA_033576535.1 Allobates femoralis | reverse complement strand
ACGAGGGGCAGAGGACACAGAGGGGGCAGAGGACACAGGGGGGCAGAGGACGCAGAGGACAGGGGGAAGAGGACACAGGGGGAGAGGACAGGGGGCGAGGACAGGGGGCCGAGGACAGGGGGCCGAGGACAGGGGGCAGAGGACAGGGGGCAGAGGACACAGAGTGGGCAGAGGACGCAGAGGACAGGGGCAGAGGACAGGGGCAGAGGACAGGGGGCAGAGGACAGGGGGCAGAGGACAGGGGGCAGAGGACGCAGAGGACAGGGGGCAGAGGACACAGAGGGGGCAGAGGACGCAGAGGACAGGGGGCAGAGGACGCAGAGGACAGGGGGCAGAGGACGCAGAGGACACAGAGGGGGCAGAGGACGCAGAGGACAGGGGGCAGAGGACAGGGGGCAGAGGACACAGAGGGGGCAGAGGACGCAGAGGACAGGGGGCAGAGGAAGCAGAGGACAGGGGGCAGAGGACGCAGAGGACAGGGGGCAGAGGACGCAGAGGACAGGGGGCAGAGGACGCAGAGGACAGGGGGCAGAGGACGCAGAGGACAGGGGGCAGAGGACGCAGAGGGGGCAGAGGACGCAGAGGACAGGGGCAGAGGACAGGGGCAGAGGACAGGGGGCAGAGGACAGGGGGCAGAGGACACAGAGGGGGCAGAGGACGCAGAGGACAGGGGGCAGAGGACAGGGGGCAGAGGACAGGGGGCAGAGGACAGGGGGCAGAGGACAGGGGGCAGAGCAGGGAAGCGCAGAGGACAGGGGGCAGAGGACGCAGAGGACAGGGGGGAGAGGACGCGGACGAGGACGGCAGGGACAGAGGACAGGGGGGCAGAGGACGCAGAGGACAGGGGGCAGAGGACAGGGGGCAGAGGACAGGGGGCAGAGGACAGGGGCAGAGGACACAGAGGGGGCAGAGGATGCAGAGGACAGGGGCAGAGGACAGGGGGCAGAGGACAAGGGGGCAGAGGACGCAGAGGACAAGAGGGGGCAGAGGACACAGAGGGGGCAGAGGACGCAGAGGACAGGGGGCAGAGGACAGGGGGCAGAGGACACAGAGGGGGCAGAGGACGCAGAGGACAGGGGGGCAGAGGACACAGAGGGGGCAGAGGACGCAGAGGACAGGGGGCAGAGGAAGCAGAGGACAGGGGGCAGAGGACGCAGAGGACAGGGGGCAGAGGACGCAGAGGACAGGGGGCAGAGGACGCAGAGGACAGGGGCAGAGGACGCAGAGGACAGGGGGCAGAGGACGCAGAGGACAGGGGGCAGAGGACGCAGAGGACAGGGGGCAGAGGACACAGAGGACAGGGGCAGAGGACACAGAGGACAGGGGGCAGAGGACAGGGGGCAGAGGACAGGGGCAGAGGACAGGGGGCAGAGGACAGGGGCAGAGGACAGGGGGCAGAGGACACAGAGGACAGGGGGCAGAGGACACAGAGGACAGGGGGCAGAGGACACAGAGGACAGGGGGCAGAGGAGGCAGAGGACACAGAGGACAGGGGGCAGAGGACACAGAGGACAGGGGGCAGAGGACACAGAGGGGGCAGAGGAGGCAGAGGACACAGAGGACAGGGGGCAGAGGACACAGGACAGGGGGCAGAGGACACAGAGGACAGGGGGCAGAGGACAGGGGGCAGAGGACACAGAGGACAGGGGGCAGAGGAGACAGAGGACAGGGGGCAGAGGAGACAGAGGACAGGGGGCAGAGGACACAGAGGACAGGGGGCAGAGGACACAGAGGACAGGGGGCAGAGGACACAGAGGACAGGGGGCAGAGGACACAGGACAGGGGCAGAGGACACAGAGGACAGGGGGCAGAGGACAGGGGGCAGAGGACACAGAGGGGGCAGAGGATGCAGAGGACAGAGGGCAGAGGGGGCACACAGGTTGGAGGGCAGAGCAGCGTGTATGGCTGCAGACTTACCGGTGGCCGGGGTCGGGTGTAGGAGGAGAGGAGGGGCGGGCAGAGCTGCAGGAGAGGAAGTCCCGCCCTCCCTCCTCTCCAGGCACACGGCAGGGAGCACGGGTACCCCCAGGGTGTGTGTGGCCCACCGAGGTGGCGGGCAATGGGCCCCCCCTGCCCCCCCCGGTATGTAGGTACTGGCTGGAGGGCAGAGGGTGGAGGGGAGTGGCAGGAGGGCACACGGAACTTCCGAGATCGGAACGTTCCGTGTGTCGGTGACTGTAGCCGGGGGGCAGCCTGGCTACAGTGCACTGGATGAGCCTGGGTGAAGGCCATCACGGAAGTGGGCGTGGCCTCCTCCGGAAGTGGCCTTCGGGTTTTATATAATAGATATATATAGATATATATATATATATAGATAGATATATACATATATATGTATCTATATATGTGTGTACAAAGATAGAGCATCACTGTGGTATATGGTGTTACTTTCTAAACATGTATACCTAAGCTATAGTATATGGTGGTACTTTGAAGCACATACACCACAGAAGTACACTATATGGCGCTACATCACACTACATGTATACCTGCGCTATGGTACATGATGGCAATACTTTTAGAACCTGTTCAGCAGCACTGCACCATATGGCGGTACTTGGGAGCACATACACACCACAAGTACACTATATGGCGCTACATGTATACCTGCGCTATGTTATATGACGGCGGGACTTTATAGAACCTGTACAGCAGCACTGAACCATATGGCGTTACTTGGGAGCACATACACACCACAAGTACACTATATGGCGCTACATGTATACCTGCGCTATGGTATATGACGGCGGGACTGTATAGAACCTGTACAGCAGCAATGCACCATAGGCGGGTACTTTGGAGCACATACACACCACAAGTACACTGTATGGCGCTACATGTATACCTGTGCAATGGTATATGACGGCGGTACTATATAGAACCTGTACAGCAGCAATGCACCATATGGCGGTACTTTGGAGCACATACACACCACTAGTACACTATATGGCGCTACATGTATACCTGCGCTATGTTATATGACGGCGGGACTTTATAGAACCTGTACAGCAGAACTGCACCATAGGCGGTACTTTGGAGCACATACACACCACTAGTACACTATATGGCGCTACATGTATACCTGCGCTATGTTATATGACGGCGGGACTTTATAGAACCTGTACAGCAGCACTGAACCATATGGCGTTACTTGGGAGCACATACACACCACAAGTACACTATATGGCGCTACATGTATACCTGCGCTATGGTATATGACGGCGGGACTGTATAGAACCTGTACAGCAGCAATGCACCATAGGCGGTACTTTGGAGCACATACACACCACTAGTACACTATATGGCGCTACATGTATACCTGCGCTATGGTATATGACGGCGGTACTATATAGAACCTGTACAGCAGCACTGCACCATAGGCGGTACTTTGGAGCACATACACACCACTAGTACACTATATGCCGCTACATGTATACCTGCGCTATGGTACATGACGGCGGTACTGTATAGAACCTGTTCAGCATTCTGACATCATGCTTGGTCATAGCAGGACAGGGCCTGCTATTATTAACGGTTATCAGTCAATCTGCGGACAGGAAAGTATAACAATTTTTATGTATTCATTTGTCTTTATTTTATTTTGAAGTGTGTAATGCACAGTGAAATCAAATCACTTCAGAAACAGCACCAAGGAGCAGGGTGACGCGGGTTGATGCGGGGAGTGGCATCGCAGACAGGGCAGAGGATCGGTGTATGGAGCGCGGGTAGGACAGGAGGAGTGTTGGGGTGGGGGGGGCTTGGAAGGGAGGGAAATCGGGCTGAGGACTGGGAAAAACAGGGGCAGAGGACAGGGGGACACAGGGACAGAGGACAGGTCAACACAGGGACAGATGACAGGGGGAGACAGCTAACAAGTCAGCCACTCTATACAGTCCTATCCACGGACCCAACATGTACACTGTTCTCAACTTATCCACCATTAACTATGCTAACCATTGATACACCAGGTACAGTCGTATCCACTCATGTACCATATCATGTCCTAACCACTGAGCCACCATATAATGCTAAGCGCAGAGCCACCGTATACAATGAGAACCAATGAGGCACCATATACAGTGCTAACCACTGAGCTAACATATAGTGAATATTAATCATTTTACAATAGCGTACTTTTAGGAGAGAACACTGTACTATTTTGCGTCTAATTAGATGGCCCCTGGGACTCACAACGCACTACAGATGCAATAGCATCTGGATTTTTTAAAGTCTTTTACAGGGCTGCCATTATGAATACTGTCTGCCTTTACATCCAAATTTTAAGTGACCTCATGAAGACTCTACCCACACCCCACCCAGCTCCGCCTACACTTATGCCCTACCTCCACCCCAAATTGCATTATTTTTATATAGAAATATTGCAAGTGAAACTAACATTACCTCAATGTATAATGAATTTAATTTTTTAGATTTCTGGGCTTTTTTTTTGGGGGGGGGTTTTACAGTCACTCTATCATATATTAAACACAATCTGAGTTGAGACTGCTGTGGGCTAATACACAATAGCTGTAAACATAATAGAAAATACACAATTAGGCCGGCTGGTAGGAGTGTACAGAATAGAGATGGCCGATGGCCGTTGTGGGGGTGCGCTGTGTTTGCAGGTCAGAAATACTTTGAGCACGGTAATAGTTCAAACAGTACCTGGTTTTAGTCTTGATAAATACAGCGATGGCACAAGCTCAGGGAGTCCGGTTCACAGCTGGGTACACCAGGATACAGTCCACACATAAAGTTACCTGTTTCCTTCAGGTTAGGAACCTTCCAATACAGGTCTCCACAACCTCCCAGCCCTCCGGGCTACACCATGTTAGTATAGCAAACGGACCCTGGTACTCTTTAACTCTCAAGTGTCTCTCAGCTGCTGCAGCTTAGGCAAAAGAAAGTTTCAGCAGGAACGCCGCCCTGCCTCATAACCAGGCTTTATACTCCGTGTCTCCTTACGGGACCTTGCAAGACCCGGAGCGGAGGGAGCGTACTGTCCCTTTCTCTCAAACCCTATACCGGGCTCAATATGTGACTGTGCGCATTCTGGGGGAGACATAGCGCACCTCGCATATCATACACCGCATTTTCTCACACAGTATAGACTATGTAGATGGCTGCGGGCTATACACATAATACAGATTACACAATACATACTGCTGCTGCTTGTGGAGGACAGAGGACGATGCAACGGGGTGGTGGAGGATGAAGCCGTAGAGGGGAGGCGAGGTAGTACGATGCGGCTCAGGCAAGGGGGAGAACCCTAACACACTGACTCAAACGTACACACAGAGTGACACCTACACACAGACTCACACCTACACACATACACACACAGATTTACACCCACAGCCAGACACACACACACACACACACATATACTCACACTCACATACACACGCATGGGATGTTTAATCTCTGCCACCTGTCGCTGACAGTGATGGCCCTCATGTCCATTGCGCTGAGCGGGGGATAGCAGACAGGTGTGTAGTAGGCGGGCGCAGAGGTGGCGGGGTACAGGATGATCCCGGGTGTCAGTGCAGCTGCCACCAAACTGCAGTGACATGAGGCGGCTGTCACCCAGGATCATACTATGGCCGCACAGTCTGCTCCCGTTGATCCATGCACCATGGGAGGCCCCATCCCGGCAGCCCCTGCTGACCGTTGGCAGTGGGTGGCTCGTGACGTGGGTTACTGATGTTAGGCTGCAGAAGGAGTCTGCTGCGCACCTCGAGCGGCTGCCATCTTTTGTTTGCTTTTCATCTGTTTACAGAAATCGTTCATTTGCGCTGATTGGTCTGCACTGCAGTGCTCAAGCATTCAGCGCTAGTCAGCAATTTCCGTGATAGACCGTGAATATTAGACGATTATATAGTAGATACAAACATGCACACTCAAAAACACACAATCAAAAACACAAACTCTTAAATAGACACACATTTACACACAGACACAATCATACACATACATACACACAAATACATTATATATAGTTTTTTTTTTTTCTTTTGTTGTCTTGGGACAGGCTCAGCTGACAGAGCTTCTCTTATCTCTTGCAACCCCAGGAACGTACAGCAGCAGATCCTCATTGGCGGAAATCACGCCGGGCGCGCACTTCACCAATGACTTAAAGACCACGCGGAAGCGCGCTGTGCTGAGGTCAGTAGAAAAATTGACAACGCACAACAAAATGCTCACAGTCGTAGCAGCTGTAAAGTGATGCGGATGGGCCGGCGCTGCACAAGTAAATATGTCAGTGACAAGGGCCAGCCGCATCACTGCACAGCAGAGAGCACTCTGTGCAGTTTGGTGTGATTGTCCATTTCTAATACAGCCACAGCTACTCCACCGACACTGAGTCAGCGGCGGATGTGGTGCAGCGCAGCTTGCATTTTTTGCACGATCACACTGCAGTGACTGGCTGTACTGGCTGCAGGCACATGTAGCGCCATATAGTGTACTTGTGGTGTGTATGTGCTCCCAAGTAACGCCATATGGTGCAGTGCTGCTGTACAGGTTCTATATAGTACCGCCGTCATATACCATAGCGCAGGTATACATGTAGCGCCATATAGTGTACTAGTGGTGTGTATGTGCTCCAAAGTACCGCCATATGGTGCATTGCTGCTGTACAGGTTCTATATAGTACCGCCGTCATATACCATTGCACAGGTATACATGTAGCGCCATATAGTGTACTAGTGGTGTGTATGTGCTCCAAAGTACCGCCTATGGTGCAGTGCTGCTGTACAGGTCCTATACTGTATCGCCGTCATATACCATAGCGCAGGTATACATGTAGCGCCATATAGTGTACTTGTGGTGTGTATGTGCTCCCAAGTAACGCCATATGGTTCAGTGCTGCTGTACAGGTTCTATAAAGTCCCGCCGTCATATAACATAGCGCAGGTATACATGTAGCGCCATATAGTGTACTTGTGGTGTGTATGTGCTCCAAAGTACCGCCATATGGTGCATTGCTGCTGTACAGGTTCTATATAGTACCGCCGTCATATACCATTGCACAGGTATACATGTAGCGCCATATAGTGTACTAGTGGTGTGTATGTGCTCCAAAGTACCGCCTATGGTGCAGTGCTGCTGTACAGGTCCTATACTGTGTCGCCGTCATATACCATAGCGCAGGTATACATGTAGCGCCATATAGTGTACTTGTGGTGTGTATGTGCTCCCAAGTAACGCCATATGGTTCAGTGCTGCTGTACAGGTTCTATATAGTACCGCCGTCATATACCATAGCGCAGGTATACATGTAGCGCCATATAGTGTACTAGTGGTGTGTATGTGCTCCAAAGTACCGCCTATGGTGCATTGCTGCTGTACAGGTTCTATACAGTCCCGCCGTCATATACCATAGCGCAGGTATACATGTAGCGCCATATAGTGTACTTGTGGTGTGTATGTGCTCCCAAGTAACGCCATATGGTTCAGTGCTGCTGTACAGGTTCTATAAAGTCCCGCCGTCATATAACATAGCGCAGGTATACATGTAGCGCCATATAGTGTACTAGTGGTGTGTATGTGCTCCAAAGTACCGCCTATGGTGCAGTGCTGCTGTACAGGTTCTATAAAGTCCCGCCGTCATATAACATAGCGCAGGTATACATGTAGCGCCATATAGTGTACTAGTGGTGTGTATGTGCTCCATAGTACCGCCATATGGTGCATTGCTGCTGTACAGGTTCTATATAGTACCGCCGTCATATACCATTGCACAGGTATACATGTAGCGCCATACAGTGTACTTGTGGTGTGTATGTGCTCCAAAGTACCGCCTATGGTGCATTGCTGCTGTACAGGTTCTATACAGTCCCGCCGTCATATACCATAGCGCAGGTATACATGTAGCGCCATATAGTGTACTTGTGGTGTGTATGTGCTCCCAAGTAACGCCATATGGTTCAGTGCTGCTGTACAGGTTCTATAAAGTCCCGCCGTCATATAACATAGCGCAGGTATACATGTAGCGCCATATAGTGTACTAGTGGTGTGTATGTGCTCCAAAGTACCGCCTATGGTGCAGTGCTGCTGTACAGGTCTATACTGTTCGCCGTCATATACCATAGCGCAGGTATACATGTAGCGCCATATAGTGTACTTGTGGTGTGTATGTGCTCCAAAGTACCGCCTATGGTGCATTGCTGCTGTACAGGTTCTATATAGTACCGCCGTCATATACCATTGCACAGGTATACATGTAGCGCCATATAGTGTACTAGTGGTGTGTATGTGCTCCAAAGTACCGCCATATGGTGCATTGCTGCTGTACAGGTTCTATATAGTACCGCCGTCATATACCATTGCAAAGGTATACATGTAGCGCCATATAGTGTACTAGTGGTGTGTATGTGCTCCAAAGTACCCACTATGGTGCAGTGCTGCTGTACAGGTCCTATACTGTATCGCCGTCATATACCATAGCGCAGGTATACATGTAGCGCCATATAGTGTACTTGTGGTGTGTATGTGCTCCAAGTAACGCCATATGGTTCAGTGCTGCTGTACAGGTTCTATAAAGTCCCGCCGTCATATAACATAGCGCAGGTATACATGTAGCGCCATATAGTGTACTTGTGGTGTGTATGTGCTCCAAAGTACCGCCATATGGTGCATTGCTGCTGTACAGGTTCTATATAGTACCGCCGTCATATACCATTGCACAGGTTTACATGTAGCGCCATATAGTGTACTAGTGGTGTGTATGTGCTCCAAAGTACCGCCTATGGTGCAGTGCTGCTGTACAGGTCCTATACTGTGTCGCCGTCATATACCATAGCGCAGGTATACATGTAGCGCCATATAGTGTACTTGTGGTGTGTATGTGCTCCAAGTAATGCCATATGGTTCAGTGCTGCTGTACAGGTTCTATATAGTACCGCCGTCATATACCATAGCGCAGGTATACATGTAGCGCCATATAGTGTACTAGTGGTGTGTATGTGCTCCAAAGTAAAGCCTATGGTGCATTGCTGCTGTACAGGTTCTATACAGTCCCGCCGTCATATACCATAGCGCAGGTATACATGTAGCGCCATATAGTGTACTTGTGGTGTGTATGTGCTCCCAAGTAACGCCATATGGTTCAGTGCTGCTGTACAGGTTCTATAAAGTCCCGCCGTCATATAACATAACGCAGATATACATGTAGCGCCATATAGTGTACTAGTGGTGTGTATGTGCTCCAAAGTACCGCCTATGGTGCAGTGCTGCTGTACAGGTTCTATAAAGTCCCGCCGTCATATAACATAGCGCAGGTATACATGTAGCGCCATATAGTGTACTAGTGGTGTGTATGTGCTCCAAAGTACCGCCTATGGTGCATTGCTGCTGTACAGGTTCTATAAGTACTGCCGTCATATACCATGCACAGGTATACATGTAGCGCCATACAGTGTACTTGTGGTGTGTATGTGCTCCAAAGTACCGCCTATGGTGCATTGCTGCTGTACAGGTTCTATACAGGTCCCGCCGTCATATACCATAGCGCAGGTATACATGTAGCGCCATATAGTGTACTTGTGGTGTGTATGTGCTCCCAAGTAACGCCAAGATTCAAGATTCAAGATTCAAAGAAGCTTTATGGCAGGACCAAATACATCTCAGTTTTGCCAAAGCAATTGTATAAAGGGAATAGAGATAGGACTGGTGGGGATGTTGGGTAGGAGCTGTAGGGAAGGTGGATGGGATGGATCCAGGATGGGGGCTATAGTCCATGGCATAGGGAAGGTGGATGGGGCAAGTCCAGGGTGGGGGCTATAGTCCATGCATAGGAAAGGTGGATGGGGCAGATTCATGTGGAGGCTATAGAGTCAATGGCATCATAGCTCTTTTTCTCGCAGTCTATGGCATTCGCTCACATACCGCGCTGCTATCTCCACTGCTCTCTCTTCTTCTCCCAGCAGGATAGATGTTTTTTCTTCCTCCTTCATGGTGATGAAATCCGGGAAGAGATGTGAGAGTCTCCTGAAGTAAGTGTCCCTCACTGCTGAGTATTTGGAGCAGTGTAGCAGGAAGTGGGTTTCGTCCTCCAGGGCCTCCTGATCACAGTGTTGGCACAGTCTTTCCTCCCTGGGCTTGTATCTCTGCCTGTGTCGGCTGGACTCGATGGCCAGACTGTGGGCACTGAGTCTATATCGGCTCAGGATCTTGCGGTCTCTGGGATCCGGGAGTTTCTCCAGATATGGGGCCAGTTTGTAGTCTCTCTGTAGACTCCGGTACATGGTCAGTTTCTGTGAGCTGAAGATATCGTTCTTCCAGTCACTGACATACCTCTCCTGGCTCTCCTCTACCATCTTCCTGATTCCGGCTTTTGTCAGGCTGTGATTGGTGTTCCGGTTGTGTTGGGCTTGGCTGGGCTGTTTCGAGGGTCCTGGTTTTCCTGTTTCACCTATATGTATCAGGGCTTTATGGTGATGGGAGCTTGGATTGCTCCTATGTAGGTGAGCCCGGAATGACAGCGCCCTCTTTAGAACCGTTAGGTGTAGAGGGAATCTGCCCAGCTCTGCCCGACAGGTGCTGTTGGAGGTGCTCCGGTGGACCTGGAGAAGGTGCTTACAGAATTCCAGGTGGAATATTTCTGTTGGGCTGGAGTCCCACCTTGACCGGTCTGGGTAGGTGTGAGGACCCCAGACTTCACTGCCATACAGGAGGATTGGGGCGATGATGGAGTCGAAGATTTTTAGCCAGACCCTCACTGGTGGCTTCAGATGGTAGAGTTTCCTTCGGATGGCATAGAAGGTTTTGCAAGCCTTGTCCTTCAGGGTCTCTATGGCCTGTTTGAAGCTCCCTGACCGGTGAATCTCTAGGCCCAGGTAGGTATATTTATCTGTTCCTGTGAGGTCGCAGTTGTTGAGGACAAATAATGGGTGCTGGTCTGATCTTCTCCTTCTCCTCTGGAACACCATGATGTTGGTTTTCTTTAGATTGACCGGTAGGGCCCAGGTGGAGCTGAATTTCTCTAGGATTTCCAGGTTGTCTTGGAGGCCTTTCTCGATTGGTGACAGCAGCAGCAGGTCATCTGCGTACAGCAAGAATTTCACCTGAGCGTCATGGAGGGTGAGACCCGGTGCGGTGGAGGATTCCAGGGCGGTAGCCAGCTCATTGATATAGATATTAAAGAGCGTTGGACTTAGGCTGCAGCCTTGTCTGACTCCACGGCTCTGTTGGAAATAATCCGTTCTTTTGCCGTTCACACTCACACTGCAGAGGTTCTCGGTGTAGGAGCTTTTGATGACATCGTAGGTCTTTCCTCCTATTCCACTCTCCAGCAGTTTCAGGAATAAGCCTGGGTGCCACACCGAATCAAAGGCCTTTTTAAAGTCCACAAAGCAGGCATATATCTTCCCATTCTTTGTATTGCGGACGTGTCTCTGAATGAGGCTGTGCAGGGTGTAGATGTGGTCAGTGGTGCGGTGGTTCGGCATGAACCCTGCTTGGCTCTTGCTGAGGACGTTGTGCTCGGTGAGGAAGGTGAGGATCCTCTTGTTCAGGATACTGTTGAACAGTTTTCCCAGGTTGCTGCTGACACATATCCCACGGTAGTTGGCTGGTTCATACCTGTCCCCACTCTTGTGGATGGGTGTAATGAGGCCTTGGTTCCAGGTACGGGGGAAGTAGCCGGCCCTCAGCACAATATTGAACAGTTTGACCATTGCAGCCTGTATTTCTGGTGGGCTGTGCTTCAGCATTTCTGGTAGGATCCCATCCAGGCCACCGGCTTTTCTACACCTTATGGAAGCGATCCTCTCGGCTACTTCCTGTAGTGTTATAGGTGTATCCACCGGGTTTTGGAAGTTTTTGATTTTTTCCTCCATTGCTTTTAGTTTTGCCATTATGTTTTCCTGTTCTTGGCTTAGTTCTTCCTTTGGGATGTCTTTATAGAGGTCTCTGAAGTACTGGAGCCAGATGTTGCCATTTTGGATATAGGTGTTGTTTTTCTTTTTTGTGCCCATGTGGTTCCATAGTTCCCAGAAGGAGTTGTCTTGGAGGGCATCTTGGAGTTGGTTAAGCTTGGTAGTGATGTAACTCTGCTTCTTCCTCCTGAGGATGGTTTTGTATTGCCTTTGTATGGAGTCATAGGCTTCCCTCAGGCCCGGGTGGTTGGGGTCTCTGTGTTTCTTGTTGGAGGCTGTTCTCAGGGTCTTCCGTACGGCTTTACATTCTCTGTCAAACCAACCATTGACCTGTGTTTCTTTAGGTCTCTTGTAGTTGACTTTTTTAAGGTCGGACAGTCTGGCCATTACATGGAATATGTTGTTGAGGTCCTTTGCGGCTTGGCTCACTCCCTCTGGGTTCGGCTTGTACTCGTAGTTGTAGAAGTGGTGGAGCATCCGCTGTATTTCAGGGCTGCTGGAAGCCTCTTTATACTTTAGTGCCGACATTCTGGACCATTTATAGGATGGAGGCCGGCTGAAGAGGCCGCTCTGCTGTGGCTTCTGAGTGGATGTTTTCTCTGTAGATTTCATGTACAGAAGAAGTTGGCTGTGGTCTGACAGGTGCGTTTGTGGGGTGACTATGAAGGCGCTGACATCCGCCAGGTTCATGTCTGTAATGGCGTAATCTACTACACTCCTCCCTACATGGGAGTTTAGTGTATACCTTCCTAGGGAGTCACCCTTGCTTCGTCCATTAAGGATATGAAGTCCTAAACTTCTACATACGTTCAGGAGCTTTCTGCCACTTTTGGTGACTGTACTGTCATAGCTGTTTCTCTCTGTGTGTACAGAGTCCTGGCCGTCATTCTCTGCTCCAAGTATGTAGATGTTTCCATCCGTGGTCAGGAAGTCTCTCTCTCTCCCAGTTCTTGCATTGAGGTCTCCAAAGATGAGAACTTTGCCCAGGGCCTGATAATGGGCGGCTTCTCCTTGTAAGATCTCGAAACAGTCTGGATTGAAGTAGGGGGACTCTGGCGGTGGTATATAGGTGGCGCAGAGGTAGACATCAGACTGACAGGTGAGGATGGAGCTGCTGATTCTGATCCATATGTGGCTGCCTCCTCTCTTCACCGGTTTGATGTACTGGTGGAGCTCCTCTTTATACCAGATCAGTACTCCTCCTGAGCCCCGGCCCTGTTTGATGTTTTTATTTTTCTGGGCATGGACCGAGAATTCCTTGTATCCAATAGGCACTGGGGATTCGTTTTCGGCCCTGGTCCATGTTTCCAGGAGGATCTGAATGTCTATATTTTTCAGTCTTTGTATAAAATCAGGGTCCTTTGTTTTACATCCAAAGGTCGAGGCGTTGAGACCCTGAATATTCCAGCTGCTGATTGTAAGGGAAGACATTGTTCTGTGTATCTTGTGTGTATATACCTTGTAATGAGTACGGCTGTGTGGGACGCACTGGAGTTCTTTCTGATTTGTAGAGGTGCCTGGTTCCATCCAGTCACATTAGTCTCTCATACAGTTCGCTGACCAGGGTCTTTAACTCATACCTATCTCTGCTCTGCATGTGTCTGTATGGGCTTGGTGGTCCCCTCTGTGGAGGTCTCCATCTCTGATGGTCTGGTATTGGCTGCATGTGTCTGTGTGGGCTCGGTGGTCCCCACTGTGGAGGTCTCCATCTCTGATGGTCTGATATTGGCTGCATGTGTCTGTGTGGGCTCGGTGGACCCCTCCGTGGTGGTCTCCTCCTCTGATGGTCTGATACTGGGTGAGGAGCTTTGTTTCCAGCATCCGGAGGTAGGATTGGGGTTTTCTGCTCTTTCATTCTCAGGAATCTTTCAGAGTGGTCATGGTTGGATCCAGGCCTGGGGTCTCTGTTTAGCACGATGTCTTTCAGCTCTTTGGCCAGGAGGGTGACCCCTTGTTTGTTGAGGTGTTTATTATATCATACAGGTGACGGTGGTTTATGGAGAGGTGTTGTGCCAGGGTCACGTTTGACACAGCCTTGATCCTTTCAGTCAGTTCCATGTTGATGGTTTGGGTGGTTTCCCTGGATATATCCTTTCTTGGGAGCAGCGATGACAGAATGATTTTGGTGTCTGGGAATTGTAGTTTTGTCGTCTTTGCCAGTTTAGTCAGTTGTTCTGCGATCTGCTGGTGCTGTTCTGGCAGATTGTTTGTACCCGTGTGTATAATAATATGCTTTGGGTTGGTAAACCGTGGATTACTGATGACCTTTGTTGCCTGTTCAATGTTTGTACAGCGGATTGTACGGACATGTTTTTCTGGGAATAGCCGCTGTGCATTTAGGTACATCCCATTTGAGTCCATTATTAGGACGATATCAGGACTTTGTGGTGTCTTGGGGGGTTACGGTGCTGCTGATGGGGGGCTGCGATGCTGGCTTTGCTGGTGGCTGGTTCTCTTCTCTCTTCCATCTCTCTAGTTTCAGGATCAGTCATATTGTTGGTTATTGTCTCTACATTCTGCTCAGTGGTGGCCATGTTGTCTGCTCTCTGGCTTGTTTCCAGTGCCCCCTGCTGGTTCAGATGTCCAGGGTAATTGGCTTTTAATTCTGTAATTTCCTTTCTAAGTGTCTCATTGTCTTTTTTCAGTTCATATATTTCCTGTAGAGCTGCCTTGTGCTGAGATTTTAGGTCACACATGTCTGCCTTTATTTTCTGTAGATCTGAGTTGTATTCGCTGTATTTCAGCTTATTGATCTCTTCTGTTGCTTGGTGATTTGCATTTCTTTGTGAGTTTCTTTCACATTCTAATTTCAGTTGGGCCAAGTCTCTTTCTAGCTCAGATAAGAAGTCTTTGATGTTATCAGGCGAGAGGTGTGAAGAGCGGTCTTTGATGTTATCAGGCGAGGGGTGTGAAGTGTCTGGGGTTAGGTGGCTGTGTCTGGGAATAGAGATTTCAGCATTAGGAATGTCCGCTGGGGCTTGTAGTTCTTTGTAGATTTGTGCCTGTCCTTTGATTTGGGGAAAACAATTTTCAAATTGTTGCAGATTTCCCTCAGTCCCTTGAACCATAATGGTGCCATTGTGATATAGGCTTATGGTGAGTCCATTGGTATCATCATCTGTTTGGCTGTTAATTTTAATCCGCTGGACATTATTAGCCTTGGACTTAGATACGTGTTTATATTCTGTGCACAGGGCAGTGTGCCAGGCTGAGGGTTGGTCTGTATAGAATAATACATTGGTTTTTCGTGGAGGCTTTTCTTTTGTGTAATCTGCATATAGTGTCTCTGGATTCTCCCTCAAAGTGTCAAGTTTTTTCATTTTATTGCTCCACTGCCCCTCTGTTATCTCCAGATCTGACCCCCAGCATTCCTGTGTCTCTGGCTCTCCGCTTTGTTCATTATTTCTTCCAAATTTGTATTTTCCATATTGTAATTATATGTTAATTGTAATCCTTATTTCTAAGAAGATTAATTTGTAACAAGTCTATAGGTAGTGTTGTAGTTGAAGAATTTCTCCTACCTTTTTTATAGGTCCAGGTATCAGGATGTCAGATGTGTGATGCCAGCTGTTTGCAGTCTGTCCTCCAGGAGATTCTTGTTTTGTCCTTAAAATCCTCTAATTCTTCCTTTTTTCATAAAAATTTAAAGTCCAGTTCAGTCCAGGTCACTTTTATGTTCCACGGGGTTGAGTTTTTCCAGGTTTTGTCTTACAGTCGCCTCATTACAAGGTATAAAGTGATGGAAATTCAGGAGCTCATGTTTAGTCCTGCTTACTCCTAGGATGGTGGGCGGGTCCACGCCATATGGTTCAGTGCTGCTGTACAGGTTCTATAAAGTCCCGCCGTCATATAACATAGCGCAGGTATACATGTAGCGCCATATAGTGTACTAGTGGTGTGTATGTGCTCCAAAGTACCGCCTATGGTGCAGTGCTGCTGTACAGGTCCTATACTGTGTCGCCGTCATATACCATAGCGCAGGTATACATGTAGCGCCATATAGTGTACTTGTGGTGTGTATGTGCTCCCAAGTAACGCCATATGGTTCAGTGCTGCTGTACAGGTTCTATATAGTACCGCCGTCATATACCATAGCGCAGGTATACATGTAGCGCCATATAGTGTACTAGTGGTGTGTATGTGCTCCAAAGTACCGCCTATGGTGCATTGCTGCTGTACAGGTTCTATACAGTCCCGCCGTCATATACCATAGCGCAGGTATACATGTAGCGCCATATAGTGTACTAGTGGTGTGTATGTGCTCCAAAGTACCGCCTATGGTGCAGTGCTGCTGTACAGGTTCTATAAAGTCCCACCGTCATATAACATAGCGCAGGTATACATGTAGCGCCATATAGTGTACTAGTGGTGTGTATGTGCTCCAAAGTACCGCCATATGGTGCATTGCTGCTGTACAGGTTCTATATAGTACCGCCGTCATATACCATTGCACAGGTATACATGTAGCGCCATACAGTGTACTTGTGGTGTGTATGTGCTCCAAAGTACCGCCTATGGTGCATTGCTGCTGTACAGGTTCTATACAGTCCCGCCGTCATATACCATAGCGCAGGTATACATGTAGCGCCATATAGTGTACTTGTGGTGTGTATGTGCTCCCAAGTAACGCCATATGGTTCAGTGCTGCTGTACAGGTTCTATAAAGTCCCGCCGTCATATAACATAGCGCAGGTATACATGTAGCGCCATATAGTGTACTTGTGGTGTGTATGTGCTCCCAAGTACCGCCATATGGTGCAGTGCTGCTGAACAGGTTCTAAAAGTATTGCCGTCATGTACCATAGCGCAGGTATACATGTAGTGTGATGTAGCGCCATATAGTGTACTTCTGTGGTGTATGTGCTTCAAAGTACCACCATATACTATAGCTTAGGTATACATGTTTAGAAAGTAACACCATATACCACAGTGATGCTCTATCTTTGTACACACATATATAGATACATATATATGTATATATCTATCTATCTATATATATATATATATATATATATGTGTGTGTGTGGGTATGTATATGTATATATATATATCTGCATATATATATATGTATTGGTGTGTGTGTGTGTGTGTGTGTGTGTATAATATATATATATATATATATATATATATATATATATATATACACACATACACACACACATTTATATATATATGTGTGTGTGTGGGTATGTATATATATATCTGCATATATATATATGTATTGGTGTGTGTGTGTGTGTATGTATGTATGTATATATATATATAATATATATATATATATATATATATATATATATATACACACATACACACACACATTTATATATATATAAACACACATATATATACATGAAAATGGATGTCCATATGTGTATATATGTTTTAATATCTATCTGTGCAGAATGAGGTTTGTATGATATACATGTACTTGAATGCATATCCTAATATGTTAGATCTAGGTTGGTGTATGTGTATACAGAATAGTTGCCTAGGCAACATGGCTTGCACCAGTAATATTGTAGTGATATACATGCTAATACTTTAGTAAATGTAGGGAGGGTATGTGAATCGTTGGTGGTACAGTGGGAGATGTGCTGGCAAACTTAGGGGTTTGGAATTGGACCGCCGTACTGTTCTTATGAGGAATGGAATCCTCTTCTGTCCCTGTGTCTCCGGATCGCCGAGCGCTCTGTTCCGCCGCCCGCACGCATGCGCAGTACGCTCCCGCGCGCATGCCCAGTGAGGCACTTGAAGCTCAATGCGGCGCGGGTGTCCTACGTCACCCGTCGCCAGGAAATGACGCGAATCGCGTCATAATGCCCCCACTGAAGCCTGCACGGAATGGGAGAGTGGGGAGGCGCGCAGGGAGGCGCGATTTTGAATCAGCTATGAAGATCACGCCTATTCAGGCGTGATATCATGAAGAGGGGCAAGCCAGGATGAGTGACTATGAATAGATAGTGTCACGGGTGGCACGGATGACAGGGTGGAGGCCACGCGCAGACGATCCCAGCGTTTGGCCCTCCAGCCATAATGGTGGAGGATGGTCCGTCTCTTTCTGGAGCATTTACCTTCTGTGTTGATGGAAAGAAGGTGTAATGAGATCTCTCTATTATGGGGAGACGGCTGTGGAGGTCTTGCGCTCGGTCTGGTTTTATTCACCAATGTTGTAGGTCACTAGGACCCAGCAGACTCCTTCCACCTTTATAAGGAGGTTCATTGCCTTTCCTCGGTGCAGGTGATAGTTCCTTGTGCACACTTTATCCTTGCTCCAGCAGAAGCTGAGATTGTGGAGGTTGCGGTGTTCTGCTGTCAGATAAGTGTTTCCTTTTCCCAAATGTCTGTCTTCCCTGGTGTTTGTCTTTAGTTGATAGTGGAGGGGTCTAGTGAACCTCTCCATCTGATCCTTAGATAAGATAGATCTAGGATCAGAGAGGGACGAGGTTCGTGGTCGGCGACAGTTGAGGAGACTGTATAGGGACGTCAGGGCAGACAGGGTCAGCTCTAGGAAGTCTAGGGGTCACCGTCTCCTTCTTGTGCCCTTAGCATTAGGGACTCCTGATCCCCCCCCCCCGTCGTTATCCTACGCTGGGTGTCTTCCCCACTCCCAGCGTGACAGATAGTCACTCATTAGCATCAATAATCAGGTACTTATAAAACGTTTTTCTTCACTTTGCTTAGGTGCATTTAGGAGCAAAAAACAGTGTAGGGAAAGTGTTAATATGCACTAGGGACAGGTTTTAAGAGCTTAGGAGGTGTTTTGGGGGTGACAGGATCTCTTTAAGAAAATAGCGCATTCATTAGAGGCGGCATTTTCTGGTGCTGTACCCCAACTCTACCAGTTGCCCTTATGCTGGTGGCACACGGGTTCTCCATATGCGACATGGTGTCCGCTAACAATTTCAATAGAAAATTAGCTCCAATTGTTAGCGGAAACCATGTCGGGTATGGAGAGCCCCTCCCTGTGTGCCTGAACATTGGAGCTCCCCCACAAGTGACCCCATTTTGGAAACTAGACCCCCGAAGGAACGTATCTAGATGCATAGTGATCACTTTGAACCCCAGATGCTTCACAAATTCATCCATAAAAATGAAAAAGCACTTTTTTTTCCACAAAAAGATTCTTTTTTCATTTTTACGGATCAATTTGTGAAGCACCTGGGGGTTCAAAGTCATCTAGATATAATCTTTTGGTGGTCTAGTTTCCAAAATGATGTCACTTGTGAGAAAGAACCTATGTTTAGGCACATAGGGGCTCTTTATATCCTACAAGGTGTCCGCTAACAATTCCAATTGTTAGTGGACACCATGTTGCGTATGGAGAGCCCCTGTGTGTCTCCACATTGGAGCTCCCCCACAAGTGACCCCATTTTGGAAACTAGACCCCCTAAGGAACGTATCTAGATGCACAGTGAGCACTTTAAACCCCCAGATGCTTCACAAATTCAACCATAAAAATGAAAAAGCACTTTTTTTTCCACAAAAAGTTTATTTTTTTATTTTTACGGATCAATTTGTGAAGCACCTGGGGTTCAAAGTGCTCACTATGCATCTAGATACGTTCCTTGCGGGGTCTAGTTTCCAAAATGGGGTTACTTATGGGGGAGCTCCAATGTGGAGACACACGGGGACCCTCCCAACGTGACATGGTGTCCGCTAACAATTTGAATGGAAAATGAGCTCAAATTGTTAGCGGACACCATGTCGCGTTGGGAGGGTCACTGTGTGTCTCCACATTGGAGCTCCCCCACAAGTGACCCCATTTTGGAAACTAGACCCCCAAAGGATTACATCTAGATGCATAGTGAGCACTTTGAACCCCCAGATGCTTCACAAATTAATCCGTAATAATGAAAAAATAAATTATTTGTGGAAAAAAAAGTGTTTTTTCATTTTTACAGATGAATTTCTGAAGCATCTGGGGGTTCTAAGTGCTCACTATGCATCTAGATACGTTCCATTGGGGGTCTAGTTTCCAAAATGGGGTCACTTGTGGGGAGACTCCAATGTGGAGACACACAGGGACCCTCCAAACGCGACATGTTGTCCGCTAACAAATTGAGCTCATTTTCCATTCATATTGTTAGCGGACACCATGTTGCGTTTGGAGGGTCCCGGTGTGTCTCCACATTGGAGCTCCCCCACAAGTCACCCCATTTTGGAAACTAGACCCCCTAAGGAACGTATCTAGATGCATAGTGAGCACTTTGAACCCCCAGATGCTTCACAAATTCATCCATAAAAATGAGAAAGCACTTTTTTTTTCCACAAAAAGTTTCTTTTTTCATTTTTACGGATCAATTTGTGAAGCACCTGGGGGTTCAAAGTGCTCACTATGCATCTAGATACGTTCCTTTGGGGGTCTATTTTCCAAAATGGGGTGACTTGTGGGGAAGCTCCAATGTGGAGACACACAGGGACCCTCCAAACGCGACATGGTGTCCGCTAACAAATTGAGCTAATTTTCCATTCAAATTGTTAGCGGACACCATGTTGCGTTTGGAGGGTCCCGGTGTGTCTCCACATTGGAGCTCCCCCACAAGTGACCCCATTTTGGAAACTAGACCCCATAAGGAACGTATCTAGATGCATAATGAGCACTTTGAACCCCCAGATGCTTTACAAATTCATCCATAAAAATAAAAAAAACACTTTTTTTTCACCAAAAAGTTTCTTTTTGCCTACATTTTTTCATTTCCACATGGGCAACAGGATAAAATGCATCCCAAAATTTGTTGGGCAATTACTCCTGAGCACACCGATACCTTATATGTGGTCATAAACCACTGTTTGGGCGCACGGCAGGGCTCAGAAGTGAAGGAGCGTCATTTCACTTTTTGAACGGAAAATTGGCTCTAAAATTCAAATGGCGCTCTTTCCCTTCTGAGCCCTGCCGTGCGCCCAAACAGTGGTTTATGACCATATATGAGGTATCTATGTACTCAGGAGAAATTGCTCAACAAATTTTAGGATCCATTTTATCCTGTTGCCCATGTGAAAATGAAAAAATTGAGGCTAAAAGAACATTTTTGTTACAAAAATTTAAATGTCCATTTTTTCCTTCAACTTTATTTTAGTTCCTGTGAAGCACCTGAAGGGTTAATAATCTTCTTGAATGTAGTTTTGAGTAGCTTGATGGGTGCAGTTTTGGAATGGTGTCCCTTTTGGGTGTTTTCTGTCATGTACGCCCCTCAAAGAGACTTCAAATGTGATGTGGTCACAAAAAAATGGTTTTGTAAATTTTGCTGGAAAAATGAGAAATTGCTGATGAACTTTGAACCCTTATAACGTCCTAACAATTTTTTCTTTTTCTTCCAAAATTGTGCTGATGTAAAGTAGACATGTGGGAAATGTTATTTATTAACTATTTTGTGGCACATAACTCTCTGGTTTAGCAGAATAAAAATTTAAAATGTGAAAATTGCTAAATTTTCAAAATTTTTGCCAAATTTTTGATTTTTTCACAAATAAACGCTAAAATTATCGACCTAAATTTAATACTAACATGAAGCCCAATATGTCACGAAAAAACAATCTCAGAATCGCTAGGATCCGTTGAAGCGTTCCAGAGATATTACCTCATAAAGGGAGAGTGGTCAGAATTACAAAAAATGGTCCGGTCATTAGGGTGCAAAGTGACTCGGTCCTTAAGGGGTTAAAGGACACACAGCCAATGAAATGGTTGATCAGCTCACCAATCCGCAACGTTTGGGCGTTGGCCTTCACCACGCACTACCATTGGACGGCGCAAGTGGGTTAACATTGGTGGATTCACACATAAAAATGGCCCACAGCTGAACGTAGTTAAGTTTCCTGCCCAGAGCCATTGGAGTAAGTACTGTTGCACAGAAATGTATGTGTATGTTTTGCCATATTAATTGCGTTATGAAAATATACCTGCATGTAAATTGCCATTAGCCTTCATTATGAGCCTGGTCACCATTTGTGAAGTGTTCACATCTCCTTGACGTTGGGAACACAACAAATTATGACTGTGTGTGCCTGTTTTGTAACGGCGTCACGCAGGGCTTCTTAGTGGTGGTGTGGGCTGCAACATTGTAGTTAAGTTGCTTGAATTCAAGAACCCAATCATGGGCTTAGTGCAAATGTGGCAAAATGTTTCTACTGCGTTTGCCACACACATTTAATTACTGCATAGTCCTGCCCATCCATCATTGTTCTGGAAACATGTGCACATTTGCCTTTGCCATAAAAATGCATGTGGCAACTGTAGCCTCTTGTGCTGTGTAATGTCTCTGGCCATCCTTTTTATGGGGGGGAGAAAAGAGCTTATCCCAATACATATTTGCAAACAGCTGACCTGGGCCTTCGTTTTGCCCTTGAATGTGTTTGAACATGGCCATGATGTCCAGACAGGACATGACTATAATATTGGTGGTGTCAGGAGATGGCTGTTGTATGCTTGGATACATGCCAGTGTGATTGTGTGTGACCTGCCAGTGATGTAGGCGATGGTTGTTTGGTTTGTGAGTTTGTGTATCGAGCCATGTTTGGGGGGGCCAAGGGGGTTGTTGTGTGGTGACCCAGCGAGGGCAGGAGTGTTTTGGGGGTGTTTGCACTGATTCTCCACTCGGTCGCGGCACATTGTTGACGTAAACACCACGGGTAATGCATTGTTTACAATAGGTGCTGCCTCAATTCACATACAGCTGCTCCATATCAGTAATGTTTTTTGGCTTAAATTATCTCACTGCAAACAGGCATCCGGGCACTTGTACCCCCGCCACCTGAGCGAATTTGACCCTGATTGGTTTACATATGTGTGGAAGGTGTTTGCACAAATGTGCAACTGTGGGGTGGGCAGTTAATTTTTTCCTAAAAACATTATATGTTGTGTGTGATCAGATGGGAAAATTGAAACTGTGCACTGTAGGCGTCTTTGGGATGCTGTCCATGTTAAATTGTTTGAGCCATATTCATGTTAGCACAGTATGTTGTTTTTTTGACACATTTTCCTGTTTGATTTGCAGATCTTTGCTAACACTGATTGGACATGCATCATTCCGTAATGGCAGTAGTGGCTTTGTCCATGGTTGAGGATGCCTTGGTGACAGATGAGAGGAATGAGAGACTGCGGAGGCGTAGACAACGGCGTGTGTAGTCTCGGGACTGGCTCCTGCAAAGGCCCCACCTGACTCACATGCGCCTTGTCCGTCAGCTGGAGGACGCAAATTCGCAGGACTTTAAGAATTATCTCAGGATGTCCGAGGACTCTTACAAAATGCTTTTGGACTTGGTTACCCCACATATTGCCCGTGAGGACACTGTGATGCATCCAGCAGTACCAGCAGAGGAGCGGTTGTTTGTCACTCTGCGTTTCTTGGCTTCAGGGCGCACGCTGACTGACCTGCAGTATACTGCTGCAGTCTCGCGCTCACTGCTGAGCACCCTTATTCCTGAGACTTGTGAGGCTATTGTGAGGTGTCCCTTGCCAACCTATATGCGGTTTCCAACAACCCCCGCGGAATGGTTGTCAGTTGCCACTGGCTTTGAGGAGAGGTGTCAATTCCCAAACTGCGGAGGGGCCTTGGATGGCAAGCATGTGAGGATCACACAACCCTACAACAGCGGGTCATACTATTATAATTACAAAGGTTATTTTAGTGTGGTCCTCCTGGCCCTCGTTAATGCCAACTACGAGTTCCTCCTTGTGGATGTTGGGATGAACGGGCGTGTGTCTGATGGTGGTGTTTTGGCCCATACCTCATTTGGTCGCGACCTTGTGAGCAGCTGCCTTAACTTACCCACCAATGATGACACCACTGAACATCTCAACTTTGCTTTTGTGGGGGATGAGGCATTCGCACTTCACGCCAACCTACTACGGCCATATCTCCAGAGGACTCTGACCCCTGAGAAACACCTTTTCAATTACCCGCTATCCCGGGCACGTCGTGTGGTTGAAAATGCGTTTGGGATCATGGCCAATAGATTCCGCGTGCTTCATAGTGCTTTAAATATGAAACAGGAATCTATCCGTATGGTAGTGATGGCGTGTTGTGTGCTGCATAACTTTCTGCAGCGTAGGGATACTCAGTCATACACGCCAGCAAGTTATGTGGATAGTGTGGACCCCACAACTGGGGAACTCAGTTCAGGTGAGTGGTGTGATAACGACCCTGGCCTAGCGCCACTCCAGCCGTTGGGCCCGGACCGACATCAGCAGGATGCCAGGAGCAGCAGAGACAGCTACTGCTCACATTTCAATGGCCCTGGGGCTGTGGCCTGGCAGAACTACCAGATCTAAGGGGGGTGTGATGGGTCCACACTGTCCCATGTGTTTCTATTATTTGTATTTGGGTTTGTCAGACACAGTATAGTATAATGTTTGTGCAAATTATGCCCTTTTTCATTTCTGTAATATGTGTGATTCAACATTTTTTTGGGGTTCTAATGTGTGTGGCCACACTACTAATATATATTTTTCAGATCTAAAATTCGTGTGTGAAGATTTTCTTTGTAAGATGAGCCGAGTATGTGACATATAGCATTTTAGGTTGTGCTGTGAGGTATCCTACCCCAATGGTCTTTTTCTGTCCCTGCACCATTGTGTGCATATGTACAGTACACATGTATTTAGTTGGTCAACAGACTGATTTTTCTTAATGGGTATTTGTCTGTCCAGATTGAGGCATGTACACATGGCTATGTGTCAACACACATGGTCCATGTTTTGGTGTGTCATTCAGACATATGCACACATGTGTGAAAACATACATATATTTGCAAAAAAACACACAGGGGATAATGCTATGTGAGGTGCATACACATGTGCACACGTCTTGTGTGTAGGTGACCAACTTGGCCAGTAGTTTAACAATATGGAGCAGTTAACCACACTGCATATCAATAGCTTGCTGATGTGACACTTTCGTGACGCCGTAGGGTGTTGCGCCAGCTGCCACGTATCCCATATTTTAACTGGTTCCATTATCATAGAATGGTCAAGTGCATCCATGACGCCACCATGTTTTCTGAGATGAATGACCAATCACGACGCTCTTTCACCGTCCAATAGGATTGTTGTGGGCGCTGTAAAATTCGACATAATATACACCTATGTCCTGAGCTTGGCAAATCCACACCCAGATTGGTTATGTGGTTATGCTGTGTGGCAGCCCAACTATGATCTGCAAAGTCAGCGGCCAGTCGGGCACGGCCACTTCCGGAATGCAGGTTTGTCGTTGGTCGGAGGTGAAGTTGGTATGTGTAACATCTCCTATGTGATCTTGGATTAGTGCCAAAAACATGCGCGCTCCCGTGCTGTTGTATACAATATCAGAACGATATCAGGACGTGTAAAGCGGCCATTACAGTTCAAGAGAAATATTCAATGATTTCAGATGAGTGGTCATTTATGCGTCTAACAGTGACAGCAGATGTCTCACAATAGAAAACTGATTTCTCCGGCTACAAATATAATAGAATCAAAATGTTTGTGTCATTCTGCTTCATTCATGCACCCAAGCAATATTCTTTGCTGAATACTTTCATAGGTCCAACAGTTCTAGAGAAAAATGTAATGATTTCAGATGAATGGGCCTTTATGCATCTAAAGGTACCTTTACATGCGGCAACTTTTCTAGGAATTTCACTGGCAACTTACTGGTTGCAGTGAAATCATGGAGACATTGTTCCATTTGTACAAAGCAACAAGAAAGAACAATGTGTCCATGATTTCACTGCAACCAGTAAGTTGCCAGTGAAATTCCTAGAATAGTTGCCGCGTGTAAAGGTACCCTTACAGTCACTATTGAAGGCACTATTACACGCCGCAATTTCGCCCTCAACCTAAAGCAATGTGTCGCCCCAGAAATTGCCACACCACAGCGGGAAACATCCGGTAGACTCCCGTCGCCGCTTCAAACGCCGCAATCTCCAAAGGAATGTGGGCGTACATGTTCAGCGCAGCGAAAACATAGACATGCCAAATTGTTTTACACCGTGCCCCAAACACGCTCATTGGACAACGCAATAGCGTCATGATTGGCCAGCCTGTGCTGGAAGGCTGGCTAATACGTGACGCCATTGTCTCGGAGTTTGGAATGAATACACGCTCGTGTTGTTGAAAGTGGCTGCTGCGACACACTTTCGAGCCACTCAATCGTCACACAGGAGCGGTTTTGTGCAGGACAGTGGCTTACACTACACAATGGTTTGCTATGTGTGCGTCTGTAGCTGATGGTGGGAACATACACACAACACTATGCCCATATGTGCCTACATCGGTCCATCCCAATGCACAGCTGCCATGGCACAACTGAACTATGTTTGTGTACACATGTTTGTGTATGTAATGGACTGTACATCCCCCACAAACACCATTGCTTGCTCAATGTGTGTGGACACGTGCCCCTGTGGGCCCAACACATCACAATGGATATGTACACACAGTTGCTCCATATATTATGGCCCAAAAGGCTGAACCTGTGTACTGCATATTACCACACAATGTTACACGGACCGATCAATAGCATTTTACGGATCACATACCTCTGTGCACAGCATAAAGCTGTGCAACTGCCCTGTATCCCAAAGTAATGACACACACAGGTTGTTTGGATCCAATTTTTTTTAGTCTTTATTTTTGTGCACAAAAAAAATAAGGACAACAACACACACAAAATAACATAAAACACAAGTGTTCACATCACACAAACAAATGCAACATGATGACAAATAATGTAAATCAAAAAACATGTCAAAGTAAAAAATCCCAAAAAAAATCACTAACTAACTAACAAACTAAAGAATGTGCACACACAAAAAGCCAACCCAAATCCTCATGGTGCAGCCACCCTGGTGACTCCACCCTCCTCATCATGTTGCTGCCTCACAACACCAGCCACCCTACACAGCCCCAGGGCCATTAATGTAGGAGCAGTATGCGTCTCTACTGTTCCTGGCATCCTGCTGAGTCCGACCCTTGCTCAGCGGCTGGAGTGGCGCCACACCATGGTCGGTAGCGCGCCAATCCCCGGCACAGACCTCCCCTGTTGTGGGGTCCACTGAATCCACATAACTTGCCGGCGTGTATGATGACCGATCCCTACGACGCAGGAAGTTATGCAGCACACAGCAGGCCTGCACTACCACATCAATAGATTCCAGTTTCATATGCAGATATGTATGAAAAACCCGGAATGTATTGGCCATGATCCCGAACGCATTTTTAACCACACGGCGGGCCCAGCATAGCCAGTCATTGAAAATGTGCTGCTCAGAAGTAAGGGTCCTCTGGGGATATGGCCGTAGTAGGTGTGCCTGAAGGGGGAAGGCTTCATCCCCCACAAATGAAAAGTTGAGATGATGGGTTGTCTCATCAATTGAGGGTAAGTTCAGCCCACCTGTCCTTAGGTCTTGGGCCAAGGAGCAGTGTGCAACCACACCCCCATCTGAGATATGGCTTTTCATTCCAATGTCCACATAGAGGAACTCATAGTTCACATCCACCAGGGCCATGAGGACCACATTACAATATCCTTTGTAATTGTAATACAAAGACCCCGAGTTTGGGGGTTTGGCGATCCTCACATGCTTACCATCCAATGCACCGCCGCAGTGTGGAAATTGCCAGCGGTCCTCAAACCCTCTGGCAACATCCATCCATTCAGCGGGTGTTGTTGGAAACTGCATATAGGATGGCAGCAGACTACTCCAGGTGGCCTCACACGTCTCAGGGATCAGGAGGCTCAGCAGGTACAGTGATACACGTGAAGTGTATTGCAGGTCAGTCCTTGAACGACCTGTTGCCAGGAACCGCAATGTTACAGCCAAACGCTCCTCAGGTGGCACAGCTCAACGCATCACAGTGTCCTGTCGGGCTATCAATGGCCTTATGTGTTCCAAAAGAGTGAAAGAGTCCTCGGACATACGGAGGTAGTTCCTGAAATCATGCAGACAACAATCCTCCAGCTCACGCAACAGCTGCATGTGGCTCCGGGTGTACAGGTGGTGAAGCCAATCCCAAGCCCACACACGCCGTGGTCTGCGAGCCCGCAACCTCTCATATCTATCCTCCAGCCACAATTGCTCTTCCACCAAGGCAAGAGCCACGATAGCATCTCCATCAGGGTCGAACATCATCTCACGTACCAACCCCTGCAAAAGTGAGAAAAAGAAACATCACTACAAGAAAGCTTTATCACACATCATCTACACACACCACCTCCTTCCCTATCCATCTCCTGGCCACTTTACCACAGCATACCCAAGTGTGATCACCAGACCACACACATACAGTGTTGGCCAAAAGTATTGACACCCCTGCAATTCTGTCAGATAATACTCAGTTTCTTCCTAAAAATGATTGCAATCACAAATTCTTTGGTATTATTATCTTCATTTAATTTGTCTTCAATGAAAAAAACACAAAAGAGAATGAAGCAAAAAGCAAAACATTGATCATTTCACACAAAACTCCAAAAATGGGCCATACAAAAGTGTTGGCACCCTCAGCCTAATACTTGGTTGCACAACCTTTAGCCAAAACAACTGCGATCAACCGCTTTTGATAACCATCAGTGAGTTTCTTACAATGCTGTGCTGGAATTTTAGACCATTCTTCTTTGGCAAACTGCTCCAGGTCCCTGATATTTGAAGGGTGCCAAACTGCCATTTCTCCACAGGTGTTCTATGGGATTCAGGTCTGGACTCATTGCTGGCCACCTTAGAAATCTCCAGTGCTTTCTCTCAAACCATTTTCTAGTGGTTTTTGAAGTGTGTTTTGGGTCATTGTCCTGCTGGAAGACCCATGACCTCTGAGGGAGACCCAGCTTTCTCACACTGGGCCCTACATTATGCTGCAAAATTTGTTGGTAGTCTTCAGACTTCATAATGCCATGCACACGGTCAAGCAGTCCAGTGCCAGAGGCAGCAAAGCAACCCCAAAACATCAGGGAACCTCCGCAGTGTTTGACTGTAGGGACCGTGTTCTTTTCTTTGAATACCTCTTTTTTTCTCCTGTAAACTCTATGTTGATGCCTTTGCCCAAAAAGAGAGAACATTCTTCCAAAACATTTTTGGCAAACTCCAGCCTGGCTTTTTTACGTCTCGGGATAAGAAGTGGGGTCTTCCTGGTTCTCCTTCCATACAGTCCCTTTTCATTTAGACGCCGATGGATAGTACGGGTTGACACTGTTGTACCCTTGGACTTCAGGGGAGTTTGAACTTGTTTGGATGCTAGTCGAGGTTCTTTATCCACCATCCGCACAATCTTGCATTGAAATCTCTCGTCAATTTTTCTTTTCCGTCCACATCTAGGGAGATTAGCCACAGTGCCATGGGCTTTAAACTTCTTGATGACACTGCGCACTGTAGACACAGGAACATTCAGGTCTTTGGAGATGAACTTGTAGCCTTGAGATTGCTCATGCTTCCTCACAATTTTGGTTTCTCAAGTCCTCAGACAGTTCTTTGGTCTTCTTTCTTTTCTCCATGCTCAATGTGGTACACACAAGGACACAGGACAGAGGTTGAGTCAACTTTAATCCATGTCAACTGGCTGCAAGTGTGATTTAGTTATTGCCAACACCTGTTAGGTGCCACAGGTAAGTTACAGGTGCTGTTAATTACACGAATTAGAGAAGCATCACATGATTTTTCTAACAGTGCCAATACTTTTGTCCACCCCCTTTTTTATGTTTGGTGTGGAACTATAGCCAACTTGGCTTTAGGACAATTCTTTTTGTGCTTTTTTCATTGAAGACAAATTAAATGAAGATAATAATACCAAAGAATTTGTGATTGCAATCATTTTCAGGAAGAAACTGAGTATTATCTGACAGAATTGCAGGGGTGTCAATACTTTTGGCCAACACTGTACATATAGACCACCAATCAAGGCCCAAGCACAACATTGTAGTGTGCGACAACCAAACCTGGTCACTCTACACCCTTGGCCCTCCTGTACAATACATCTCCCTTGTCAAATGCAACACATCATGAGGCTAAGGCCATCTACGTGGCCATAATGTTGACGTGTGACCACAAGGCATTGCCAAAGACATAGGTCACATTAATTAAATCATGTTTTTTTTTTACAAATCTATACAATTACATTATACACGTACCCCATCCTTTGTCTCTTATGCTAAAAATATCACACCACGCAGCACACTATTGAATACCCATCATGTCCAAGAGACATCCCTGATGTGTTGTGAACACAGGATCTTCTGAGGCAGAGAATTGCAGAAGCCACACGCCCCACTCCACATCTGAGTTTGGCCTTAAACGTCCCATTGTGTGTGGTAAACGACAGTACTATGTGGCCTCAATTCAGATGATCCCCGCAACTAAAGACACACGCATCCTTCAAACATGATCCTGTATGGCAAAGGCAAAATGGCTTTTCAATGAGGATAGGGTTTAGGTTGTCAAAACACTCATGCATCCATTTGCCAGGACATAATAGAAAATATTTATAAAAAATTTACGAGTAACTACATACCCCACCACTTGGGCGTGAGCTACACTACACAATAGCGACCCGTAATGGTAAGGGGCTGTAAATGCAACACAGCCATATCACAGTTCATGTTTGCACATCAGTACTTACTTAATGACTCTGGGCAGCAAGCGTGACCGACCGCGGTCTTGTGCGCTTTTTATATGGTAACCAACCAATCAGATCGCAGCGGCGTCTTGTAATCGACGTAGCCGCCTGGGTGTACGCAGGTGCGACCAATGACGTGCTGGGGCGCCACCCCTTCTCCGACTGGAATGGGCATTGTACTAGTAGTATCTTATCACAAGATCTCTGTTGGAAAGACGGTAAGTGGGGGCACATGCTATTGGGCACTCCTGGACGTTATTTTCTGTGTGCTGCAGACCCATATGTTGACTGATGTTTGTGCGCCTTATGTACAGCTTCATGTAGCGTCCTGTAGAAGTGTATTTAGCGACGTGTACGCATCGAAACTACACTCCGTGTCCTGTAGCACACATAATATTCTGGGAGATCCAGGACAATGTGTACTACTGTAATGCTGATCCATAAATATGTGTGTATCTGATGAGTGTGTTTTAATGTAGTTAGTAAGCTCATGTGTGCCATTCGTAATGACAGACCTAGACATATTTCCCTGCAGTGGCCCAAAATACATATATCATCAGGCATGTCCTGCATGCCCCATGTATGGACACATGTTAAGGCCAATAATGATTTTGCATAGCCAAGCTGACTACCAGAACACATGTAATTAGTACTGCTGGACATGGGCTGGACACACAGAGTAGGGTGTCACCTGTGATGGCCATGTCTTTGTTTTACATGACACAATTATTTTTTTTTTTCAGATGGCTGAGTATCACGATTTTGTGACACAGTTCCTCACCATGTACCAGAAACACGAATGCCTGTGGCGGTTGTCACTGCCTGAATATCATGACCAGGCAGCGGGGGCTGCGGCCTACAGGCCACTGGTGGAGCTGGCGAACCGGCTCCAACCCAATAAGAACTGGACAGCGATCCTGCTTGCGGATAAGATCAAAAGCCTGCGCACCGTGTTCACCAAGACCCACAAAAAATGGGTTGAGGCCCGGTCCGGGACTAGAGCTGAGGAGGTCCGTATGCCACGTCTGTGGTACTATGACCTCCTCACCTTCACCTTGGACCAGGAGGGGCCTCGGGGAACACGGTGCAGCAGGCGCCGCCCGCAACCAGCTGTGGCTGCAGCCCAAGACCCTGCCTCGTCACAGGAGGTGGGTAATTGTGTTTGTGTGATCTATCTACCCAGCTTGTTCTTTGCACTGATGTGGGGTTTGCAGCACATGTGGTAGTCACCATTGTGCTTTTCCTGCACAAATCATGTTCACTGTTATTTTCTGTTTTCTGGTCTCTGTTATCACAAATTGTGTTGTGTTATTTGTGGGCACTTTACATATCAATGTGGACCCTCAGGTCGGTATACTGCACTGGTCTACTTCTTTGTTTTTTTCTTCTCAAAACTCTGCTCCTGTGGCTTTTGGTGTTAGCCTTGGTGAGATTGGCTCTATGTTGTCTTGGGTGTTTGGTTGTGGTATTAGCTTATATTACATAGCAACATGTGGCTGATGTTTTTTTCTTTTTGTTTATTTTTCACGACCCTCGGGAGCCTGGCTCCAGTAATGAGGAGCCAGCAGCTGGCGAGGCTCTCCCATCAACATCTGCGGGAGATCCAGTGCCTGAGACCAGTGGTGGGGGGCCGGGCCCAGGGCCCAGCACTGGAATCCAACGAAGAAGACCACCTGCCCCACCAAACATGGAACTGGGTACCTGGGTGAAACAGGTCCTCCTAGATTGAGAGAGGACCCCCGGGTCTGGGATCGGGTATGTCGCCAGCGAGATACTGGATCGCATGAAGGCAGAGCAGCGTGACATTGCCGAGCGGGCCATCTTTCGTGTCCTGGAGGCGGGCGTTGATGAGTCCCTGCGATGGAGGGCGTCTTGGACACTCCCCCAGATGACCACCCCAGGGCCCACTGCGCCCGTAAGACGCATGGTAAGGAGGTGGCAAAATCGTGATACTCCACCTCCCCCCAGAAGACAGGCCACCAGAGCTGGGTAATCACATGGTAGATGGGTGTATGAGGAGGAGGGGGAAGCCCCATTGTCTGAGCCAGCAGAGGAGGAGTAAGATCAAGAGCACTACTAGCCAATGCACAAGCTTGGCCGACATAGACACGTGTTTGATGGGCAGGTGTGCCCCATTTTTGTTTGACACATTTTTCTAACGAAAATAACAAAAACAAAATAAAACCTTAATTTACCCACAACTCTATCCATATCTGTGTCACGTTCACGAGTATGTTTGTGTGTGTGTGTGTTTGGTACTGTGGGTGTTATATGGTAGACATTGATGTCATATAGGGGTGCATGGTGGTTGTAATGGTCCAGTATGGTGACATGTTTGCAATGTCACACCATATACCTCTAGATAAACTGTGGCCCAGTGTGGTTGGTGACATGTAACCTCACAAATGTTACCCTGTGTGTGTTGCAACAAGGTATGACACAGGATGTAGTTGGCCAGAATTTTATTACAGACCAACATTTTTAAATAACATTGCCAACACAATCAAAAAGCCTTGGTCACGTTAGGAGTAGCCAATACACACTACCCACTTTCCCAATGTGGGACACTACAAGAAAATAGGCCATCGCAGCCTAAAAAACTAAGGTGCGAACATGGCAACAGGGAAAAATACAATGGTCCAACATGGACAACAATTCTTAGGGGAGTCTGGGTGGGGGGTGATGGAGTAGGGGCCCTGCCAGACTGGGCTATCTGGAGGGCATGTACCGTGGCACCCAAGCGGACAAAGTGTTGCTGCCCTTCTTGGTGTGCCCTCTCCTCGCCAGCAGCAGCTCCTCAATGGTTGGTACACCTGTATGGGAAAGAAGGACATTAGTGAGTTACCTGTGTATGGATGGGTGGGTGTTTGAGGGAATTGTTAGTGATTACATGTACGCAGCACATCACCATCCCGAGTGCCATCTGTAGGAGATGGAGATAGGCTGACAGCCCAGCCTGCAGCACTGGCTCGTTGTCCGTCATCAAAAAAAGCAAACAAAAATCAGGACTCACATACTGGTGTGTGGAGCACACAACAATCAGTACATTAGCAAGCTGGTAGACCTTAGCAGACACTTACCACCATACACTGAAGCAGCAGGCTCAAGGTGAGGGTATGTCGGCAACAAGACACCAGGGCTCGGCTGCGAGCTTGAGATGCTGGGGTGGGGTGGTGTTCCCAGGGCTCCAGGGTTGGCTGCAGCCAAGTCTTGTGGGCCTGTTGTGGAGGGAGTGGCTGGGCCCTTCGGAGCCGGGGCTGCTGGAGTCCCGTGTGGGGAGGGAGTAGCTGGTTTTCCGGGGCCGGGGCTGCTGGAGTCCCGTGTGGGGAGGGAGTGGCTGGGCCCTCCGGGGCCGGGGCTGCTGGAGTACCGGGTGGGAAGGGAGTGGCTGGGCCCTTCGGGGTTGGAGCTGCTGGAGTCCCAGGTGGGGAGGGACTGGCTGGGCCCTCCGGGGAAGGTGGTGGGGGTGTCCCGGGTGCCGTTGGGGACTGTAGCGCATCCCCAGACACGGAGTCCTAGTCATCTGTAATATCAAACATGATAACAGAGCAATTTAAGAAAAGGAACACAAAATAGGGTAAACACCTTGTGTGTGTGTATGAATGTCATGACGGCGTGAATGGTACAGTAAAAGGTTACGGTCGGCGCCTACTCTATGGTGAGGGCCCACTCTGGTTTGGGACATGAGTCCAACACCAGTGGCCACATATTTTGAATGTTAGATAACCCTTGGCTTAGCATGGTAGGTATTTGTAACTTGAACACAAGAGCAGCCAGTAAGCATCAAGTGTTCGCACCATGGGGTCCAACACATAACAGTGAGATTGTATTCATTGTTCTGTATTGTGATCAATGTGTAGCAAAATTGTATGTGTCACAGGTCACACATATGTGCTGCAAGATGTCATGTGGGTGTAGAACATCCTATTAATATGTTGGTGTCACCTTTGCAGTCAGGACACAAGTATTTTTGCCATCACACAGGTCAAGGACCACTATAGCCGTCACCATTTGGATGACAAATGAGTGTTTCGTACACCTTCATGTTGCAGTGTAACCAACATGCAGATGCACATTGGTGACAGCTCCACTTGGTGGCGTTGGCCACATTATGTGGCATGGCACAATACCACATGTTTGTGTAGTGTTTGGAGTATTTAGCGTTCCATGTATGTGTTTGGCATTGCCACACAGCCTGGCAATCCTGGCACGAAGATCCACAATGCGCCCTGGTGACTTGTGCTTCAGGTCTGTGATCTTCTTCTGGATCTGCTTGCAGGTCCTCTCCACCCCCAGTTTGTGGAGCAGGGCCCGCTGGAACCTCCTGAGTATGCTGCGCTTGCGCAGCCATGGGTGCCGATGACGCTGGTCACACCAGTAATCATGGCGGTCACATAGGTATATGAGGAGCATTAGCTCCGCCAGACCCCATGTGGCAGCGCGCTGTGCGGCGGCCATGACTGTTCTCCTATGTGCAGGGGAGGGGCAGGCACCTGGCAGGCAGGGAGTAACCAAAACAAACGTCATCATGCCACCACATACACTGGCGCCGCCAAACAACATTGAGGACGCTAACAAGGTAGCCATCTGCGGAGCGGGAGTAGCGTAATATAGCCATCAGCGTCACCAAATTCACAAACGATTGCAGTGCGTTGCCCATGGCATCCATGTGAGATGTGTAGGCCAACATCTGAACTGTCATGTGTGGCAGTATGTAAAAAACAAGAGAGAAAACAGGGGGCGCACTAGTGCATTACCATTATTACCAGCAAGGGATAGTTATATATGTGCTCACTAACCTATTATTGTTGTGCAAACCCCGCACAACAATGGTAAGGGTTATGGAAGCGGTTGCGGTCTCCTTTGTCTGGTTGCAAACATTCTACGATGGTGTAGAGCAGAGGTCCCCAACTCCAGGCCTCAAGGCCCACCAACAGTGCAGGTTTTCAGGATTTCGTTAGTATTGCACAGGTGCTAATGTGATCATCTGCACAGGTAATGATTCCAAGCCCTGTGCAATACTAAGGAGATCCTGAAAACCTGCACTGTTGGTGGGCCTTGAGGCCTGGAGTTGGGGACCTCTGGTGTAGAGAAGCGTTTAGGCAGCTCCGTCCCGGGAGTCACGGCTTCCCCACTCTCTTCCTCCTATAACTCCACCTCCTCGCGCCCCATGTGACCGGGCGCGCTGACGCAGGCAGGTCCTATGTTCTCAAGGTGAAATCATTAGCTAGGTCTGCAGGTCCTAAAGTTTAAAGCGAGCTGCTCCAGCCGTGTTCTCTGAGCGAGATAGGATATGTATGTTCAATTACACGGTCTTGTGCTGGGCGCTCAGATTAAAGCCAGGGACTCTGCTTAGTGGAAAGTCCTTTAATTAGAAATCCTCCATCAGCCACGACATGTTTCGACGGTATAGTACCGTCTTTCTCAAGTGGAATGGAAGTGACATGACAATTAAAACAATATATAGAGCGACTCAGTATCTTATTGGGCAACAATTATCTAGGTAAACACCCTCACTAGGTAAACCCCAGCACAAGACCGTGTAATTGAACCTACATGTGTGGCAGTATGGTAGACACAGTGAAACTTCCAATACACGCGGCCAGCATAGCTTGCGCTATTGAATTGGACTGATGTAGTGGATGGTTGTGTAGGTGAAGATGTGTGTGGTGCTGAAGTGACAGCTCTTCAAATATGGCGCCTTGTGAAGGGACAGACAAAGGAAACACAATAGCCACCACCAATCATCGCTGACGGAGCGCGGTCTCCAGCACGCTGTGGCGTGCCACGCCTACGGGAAATCAGTAGGCGATGCAGATTCCATCACTATCGCCCGTTCACACGCCAAAATCCGGGAATGTCGCCTTCATGATTGCCTCTGATTTTGGAGCAATGCTGTGAAATCGGAACCAGTCGACAACTTTTTTATCGCCGCCAAATTCCCCAATTACACGCCGCAACTGCGAGGCAATTTGAAGGCGATGGTGCTGGGGCGACATATTGCCGGTCAGATTCCTCGCCACGGTTGCGGCGTGTAAAGGTACCCTAACAGTAAATAAATCCCAAGAGATTTTTGCAAGGGATCTTACTTAGGTTGAATTTTTACTCATAATATTAAAAGTTTGAATAATTCCAGAGGAAGCCAGAGATATTAGAAATCTTTGTATCTGTGAAACTTTGCATTGCACCCACACAACTGGGAAATGTTTTAAGTATTTTTTCTTCAACTAAATAAATTTCAAACTATTTATGCCTTAAGTCTTAGGATGATGCGCTGGGTGGAATATAGCAAAAAATTTGCAAAGCGAACCAGAGAAATCTTTTTGTCAGGAGGAGCGTGGCCTGAAGTTCAATGTAGAAGTCGCACTTCTGTGAGCTCCGGTCGTGAACTGGAAAGCGACAGGGAACCTGACCTTTTCAGGACAGTTTTCCCTACTTCTCAGCGACAACACCGAATGACTACCATCCAAGGATCATCCTGTTTAATTTTCAGGTGGCTCCAGTGAACTGTCTCGCCACTGTACACCTGGTCTCTCTGGGTAGGAATTCTGACTGAAACAGGCGCCATCTTTCTTCTATACAGCTCATATTAAGACCCCTGGCTGCGTCAGCTGCGATGCTTTGAGGCAGCGGAACCGGACTACCTATTGCCTGACCTGCTCGCCATCTGCCCGGTTGGCTCTTCCTTGTTGGTGCCCTGCCCGGTATTCCCCCCGGTGTCTGCTGCTCCGGAGCTGCTGCGTTCCGTGGATCACCTTGCTCAGGCGAGATAGCGATCATTCAGTCCTGCCTCGGCCGCCCAGGTGCCCCGGAGAAGTGAGAAACAGCTGCGGGCCGGGCTCACGGGTAACAACGGTGTATATGTAGGCGCCATATACGGCGGGACTCTTTTTTCCTCCCGGGACCGCATGAAAAGCGGAGTGGAGGTATTTTCAGATAGATCCAGCTCTGTTATACTTGGGCGCCACCTATTGGTGACAACTTGGAGCTGTGAGATCTTAGGAGAAGCTGCTCTAGGCGGATCTGGCAAGTTGCCAGCAACTATCCCAAGCCACACAGATTTGAAATAGAAAGTCTGACCACTAAGAAAGGAAAGATTTTCACTTCAATAAAAGGGGAAAAGCCTGTTTCCCCCACCGTATCCTAGCAACATCAAACACATGTTATGACTGCACCTCAGCTGCTGTCTGTTCTTTTCTCGGCTTAACTTGAGCTTTAACCCTTGCAACCTCTCTTGGTGACTCCTTTCCTAGAAGGTACAGTTTTGTCAACCTCAATTCACATTGCCCCTGGCTGCATAAGGATACATCTAAACTTTTATCTATTTTATTGCTGACTTAGCTTCTACATTTACTTATCTTGTTGCACCTAATTGGATTCGGATGTGGTAATCAATCCTGTGGTTCTCAGTTGCAAGAACAGACATTCTAGTTGTTAATATCTACCCCTATATTAATTTCTCTAATTTTTCAACCTTGCTTGAAGCCTATATAGCTGGGCTCCTGGGTCAATACGTTTGGTGTTGGTTTGGATTGTATATACTGACACCTTACCCTGCAATTGCAAACCACTCTTGCTTCTTCTTCATCCGCTTAATCTTTTTTTTTTCCACTTAATTTAGAGCTGAGGTTGGACGATTGTTCTGTTAAGTACATAATTGAATGCTTTGTATTTGCAATTTAAGTTGTCTTGCAGGTGATTGTCTCTGAACCTTACAAAATCATAACACGCTCATAGCGCCAACATAGATTCAGTGTTAAGACACCACCTCCTTTGATGAATCCACCCCCTTCATAAATATTTTGCTTGTTAGTGGTGATCTAATTCCCTCTAATCCCTGCCAGACTTACAATCTCAGCTCGCCTACAATTGAAACATATCATGCCCCCCAAGATCAGGTCGACACTTACCCCACATGGTGTTGAAAAACCCTCTGATCTACACAAAACCTCCCCAAAAAGTTAAATCCCTACTCATACTTAGTCCTCTCAACACTTCAAACAAGGGAGGGAAAGAAGTCACGCTGATCAAAGTACAAAGGGTGGAAATCTTCTTTGAAAGACTTGGATGATTTAGCAATGCATGAAACCCCTTATTCATCCTCTGAATGGAAAGAAATGGGCACACCATCCAAGACCAGCTCAGGTCTATTCCCTATGGGTAATTTAGACATAGATAGTGAATCTAATATCAGAAGACCAGCCAGGCAAAGACGAAAAAAAAGAAAATTCCGAAATAGAACCTCTTCTTAACTTCAACGTTGGTCAGCCCCCTAGACAAAGATTTTTTTGTGAAAATATTCACGACATTCAAACTCTCAATTAAAGAAGACATGAAGTAACACTTACATGAGATAAAATCCTCTGTTGCTTCAATAGTTTTTTAGAGTTGATGAACATGACCACATCATATCTAACCTTAAAATAGACAATAAAACAGTCAAGAGTGACCAGGCGAGAATGAAAGAAGAGATAAAAATTTTAAAAGACAAGCTCGTCGATAGAGAGAACAGGGATAGAAGACTTAATCTTAAGTTCCGATGCATCCCTGAGATCGTAAAAGCACATGAACTATTAGACTTTATTAAGAATTTAACCAAAAATACGGTGCCAGGCAAAGAAGAAATTGAGTACTCTATCGAGAGGGCGCACAGGCTGCCTAAACCCTCTCAATTACCGGATGACATCCCTAGGGACGTCATTGCAAAATATTCATTTTTTCAAACAAAAGACCAGATAAATGAATACCTTAGAAAAAACAAGAGTCTACCCTCACCTTATTACAAGATAAAAGTCTTTATGGACATCTCAAGAGAGACCTTGATGAAGAGACGTGCACTTAAGCCGGTTACAAGATGCCCTGAGAGCTAAACAAATCCTTTACAGATGCGGCCGACTCTCCTTAAATGTGATCTTTTGGTTGAAAAGCAAAACATAGAACATAGAGGATGTTGGTAATGGACTTAGAGTCCTGAAAGACCTCCACATCGATGACACAGGATGATCTAATCATGACTTATAGTGATTCTGTCATCTTCTCATTTCATTACTAGCCAGGTACCCATTGCCAATAACGTTAGTCCCGAAGGAAGACTTATATCGGTTCCCTTGAACCCTTCCTCAAACTGAATCTCTGTGAAATTACTAATTAATTTACATTTCATTTCCCCTTGAAGTTAACTTTATCCCGTTTAACAGGTTTTTTCCACCCTCTACTCCTTCCCCCCTCTACTTTACCCATAGAGTCATCACTTATTTAACTCTCTGATTGTTTCTTGCTCAGAAGTCATGACCCATAAATTTATGTCACTGAATACAAATAGCCTCAATTCTCCATTTAAACGTTTTTTTGTTTGGAAGGAACTAAAAAGGCACAGTATTAATGTAGCAGGGTTACAAGAAACAAGATTTAGTGCAGAAAATCAGCCGAAATTCTCCAATAAATTATTTCCCCACATTTTTCTCTCTTCAAACAAGAAAAAGAAATTGGGTGTAGCCATCTTGATCAAAGAAACAATTAAATTTGAAAAGAAAGAGATCATATGTGATAGTGATGGTAGATACATCATTCTTAAATGCCTACTAAACAATGTCACTCACACTCTAGTAAATATCTATGCCCCTAATAAGGGACAAATTGCATTTCTTAAAAAATTGTTGTGACTAATCAGGGAAAAACAGGAAGGTGTATTGTACATCTTTGGCAACTTTAATGCAGTTCCTAACATCAATCTCGACTCTTCAAACAAAAGCAGAAACCAAAATGCTCAGCTAGGCCCCCTACTAAAAAAAGAGGAATTACATGACGCACTTAGATGCATCAATTCCTCTTCGATTGAATATATGCACTTCTCTAATGTGCACAAATCACTGGCCCGTATAGACCTAATTCTTACAAATATTACCTCCCTTCCGTTTATACAATCAGTCACGATTTTGCCAAGATCATGGTCGGATCACTCGCCTGTGATTTTGGTAATTTCACAAGGTCCTTCCCCCAAACGTAGAAATCTCTGGAAAGCTAATTCTTTTCTCTTTAATCATCCACATTATAAATTAGAAATAGAAAAATCTTTGAAATTTTACTTTAATGAAAATGACCTTGAAGAGACTTCAATTTCCACTATCTGAACTGCCCATAAATCAGTCATTAGAGGTCTATTAATCCAGCTAAATTCTAGATACAAAAAGTCTATACTTATGGACACAGAAAAGCTAGTTCAAAAAATGAGAGACCTCGAACTATCTCTTATAGACTGCCCTAGTGAATTAACTATGAAAGAAATTCTTAAACTAAGATTCAAACTCAGATCTTTGCTCATATCTGACTTTGATAAAATGTCCCGTCTAAGTAGGTTCAACTATTACAATTGCTCAAATAAACCCTCGAAACTCTTTGCAAAACTTATAAAAGTTTCCAGGCAAAGTCCAACATTCTCCAAGTTAAAAATAAGCAAAATGTTCTGCAAAAACTCCCACAAGCAATTTCAGATACATGTGCTGAATTCTATAGGGCTCTTTACAAACTAACTGAATCTCAGACAGAACCAATCCCCACTCAATCCAAAATTTCTACATTTCTTGATTCTGTGGAACTTCCCTTTCTTTCTAATGAAAACACAGAGTTCCTAAACTCACCATTCACTGTTGGAGAGATCTCAGACACAATTAAAACTAAATATTAAAACTTTGACTCAGTTCCATGCACAACCGTAGATATTGGAAATCTTTTTGTCTATGAGTCAGTGCAATAGGGAAAATGTTATTTAGTATCTTTTAAAAGAAAGCAAGGGCAAACTATTTTTGCCATGAATCTTACTTAGGCTCATGCCTTTAGTAAAAGAATATTAAAACTTTGACTCAGTTCAAAGCGCAATCGTAGAAAATGGAAATCTTTTTGTCTATGAGGCTGTGCATTAGGGAAAAGTTCTTGAGTATCTTTTAAAAGAAAGAAAGGACAATCTATTTTCACCATGAATCTTATTTAGGCTCATAGCTTTAGTAACCGAATATTAAACCTTTGACTCAGTTCAAATGCACAACCGCAGATATTGGAAATCTTTTTGTCTAAGAGGCTGTGCATTAGGGAAAATGTTCTTGAGTATATTTTAAAAGAAAGGAAGGGCAATCTATTTTCACTATGAATCTTACTTTGGCTCATGCCCTTAGTAACAGAGTATGAAAACTTTGACTATGTTCCAAGCACAACTGCAGATATTGAAAATCTTTTGTCAATGAGTCAGTGCAATAAGCAAAATGTTATTGAGTATCTTTTAAAAGAAAGCAACGGTAAGCTATTTTCGCCATGAATCTTACTTAGGCTCATGCCCTTAATAACAGAATATTAAAGCTTTGGCTCAGTTCCAAGCACAACTGAAGATATTGGAAATCTTTTTGTCTATGAGGCTGCGCATTAGGGAAAAAGTTCTTGAGTATCTTTTAAAAGAAAGAAAGGACAAGCTATTTTCACCATGAATCTTACTTAGGCTCATGCCTTTAGTAAAAGAATATTAAAACTTTGATTCAGTTCTAAGCACAACCGAAGATATTGGAAATATTTTTGTCTAAGAGGCTGTGCATTAGGGAAAAAGTTCTTGAGTATCTTTTAAAAGAAAGCAAGGGCAAGCTATTTTCACCTTTGAATTTTACTTAGGCTCATGCCCTAAGTAACAGAAAAATAAAACTTTGACTCAGTTACAAGCACAACAATACATGTTGGAAATCTATTGTCTATGAGGCTGCGGATTAGGGAAAACGCTCTTGAGTACCTTTTAAAAGAAAGCAAGAGCAAGCTATTTTCACGTTAATCTTACTTAGGCTCATGCCTTTAGTAATAGATTAAAGCTTTGACTCAGTTACAAGTACAACCGCAGATATTGGAAATATTTTTGTCTAAGAGGCTGTGCATTAGGGAAAAAGTTCTTGGGTATCTTTTAAAAGAAAGCAAGGGCAAGCTATTTTTGCCATGAATCTTACTTAGGCTCATGCTCTTAGTAACAGAATATTAATACTTTGACTTAGTTCCAAGCAGAACCATAAATATTGGAAATCTTTTTGTCTAGAAGGCTGTGCATTAGGGAAAAAGCTCTTGAGTATCTTTTAAAAGAAAGCAAGGGCAAGCTATTTTCACCATGAATCTTACTTAGGCTCATGCCCTTAGTAACAGAATATTAAAGCTTTGACTCAGTTCCAAGCACAACCATAGATATTGGAAATCAATTTGTCTATGAGTCAGTGCAATAGGAAAAATGTTATTGAGTATCTTTTAAAGAAAGCAAGGGTAAGCTATTTTCGACATGAATCTTACTTAGGCTCATGCCCTTAGTAACAGAATATTAAAACTTTGACTCAGTTCCAAGCACAACCATAGATATTGGAAATCTATTTGTCTATGAGTCAGTGCAATAGGAAAAATGTTATTGAGTATCTTTTAAAGAAAGCAAGGGTAAGCTATTTTCGACATGAATCTTACTTAGGCTCATCCCCTTAGTAACAGAATATTAAAACTTTGACTCAGTTCCAAGCACAACCATAGATATTGGAAATCTATTTGTCTATGAGTCAGTGCAATAGGGAAAATGTTATAGAGTATCTTTTAAAGGAAAGCAAGGGTAAGCTATTTTCGACATAAATATTACTTAGGCTCATGCCCTTAGTAACAGAATATTAACACTGTGACTCAGTTCAGAGCAGAACCATAAATATTGGAAATCATTTTGTCTATGAGGCTATACATTAGGGAAAAAGTTCTTGAGTATCTTTTAAAAGAAAGCAAGGGCAAGCTATTTTCACCATGAATCTTACTTAGGCTCATACCCTTAGTAAAAGAATATTAAAACTTTGACTCCGTTCCAAGTACAACCGTAGATATTGGAAATCTTTTTGACTATGGGGCTGTGCTTTAGGGAAAAATGTCTTGAGTATCATTTAAAAGAAAGCAAGGGCAAGCTATTTTCGCCATGAGTTTTACTTACGCTCATGCCCTTAGTAAAAGAATATTAAAACTTTGACTCCGTCCCAAGCACAACCGTAGATATTTCAAATCATTTTGTCTATGAGGCTGTGCAATAGGGAAAAAGTTCTTGAATATCTTTTAAATTAAGCAAGGGCAAGCTATTTTCACCATGAGTCTTACTTAGGCTCATGCCCTTAGTAACAGAATATTAAAACTTTGACTGAGTCCAAAGCACAACCGTAGATATTTAAAATCTTTTTGTCCATAAGGCTGTGCAATAGGTAAAAAGTTCTTGAGTATCTTTTAAAAGAAAGCAAGGGCAAGCTATTTTCGCCATGATTGTTACTTTTAATTACCTTTCACAACTGGTTCAGGACCCAACAAGAAGGGGGGCACTGCTGGACCTAATATTAACCAACAGGCCGGACCGCATATCAAATATACGGGTTGGAGGTCACTTGGGTAATAGTGATCATAACTCAATAAGCTTTCAAGTATCCTTTACTAAGACGTGTAGTAGAGGGGCTACAAGGACACTAAACTTCAGGAAGGCAAATTTCCAACGGTTGAGAGATGATCTTAGTGCAATAAATTGGGACGATGTCCTGAGACATAAAAGTACACAACACAAATGGGAGATGTTTATTAGCATTCTGAATAGGACCTGTGCACAATATATACCCTATGGGAATAAGCATGCTAGAAATAGGAGGAAACCACTATGGCTAAATAAAGCGGTAAGAAGTGCAATATGTGACAAAAAGAAAGCATTTAGGGAATTAAAGCAAGTAGGTAGTGATGAAGCATTATTAAATAAATACAGAAAATGAAATAACGTTTGTAAAAAGCAAATCAAGGCAGCAAAGATTGAGACAGAGAGACTCATTGCCAGAGAAAGTAAAAAGAATCCCAAAATATTTTTTAACTACATAAATAGTAAGAAACTAAAAAATGATGGTGTTGGCCCCTTTAAAAATAGTCTGGGTGAAATGGTGGATGAGGATGAGGAAAAAGCCAATATGCTAAATTACTTTTTTTCAACAGTATTTACACAAGAAAATCCCATGACAGACAATATGATCAGTGATAACAAAAAGTCTCAATTAAATGTCACCTGCTTAACCCAAGAGAAAGTACGGCATCGTCTAAAAATCACTAAAATTGACAAATCCCCGGGCCCGGATGGGATACACCCCAGAGTGCTGCAGGAATTAAGTACTGTCATAGATAGACCATTATTTTTAATATTTAAAGATTCCATAATAACACAGGACTGGCGTATAGCAAATGTGGTGCCAATATTCAAAAAGGGGACAAAAACTGAACTTGGAAATTATAGGCCAGTAAGCTTAACCTCTACTGTGGGTAAAATCCTAGAGGGTTTTCTAAGAGATGCTATACTGGAGTATCTGAAGAAAAATAACCTCATGACCCATTATCAACATGGTTTTACGAGGGACCGTTCCTGTCAAACTAATCTGATAAGCTTCTATGAAGAAGTAAGTTCTGGACTGGACCAAGGAAATGCAGTGGATGTGGTGTATATGGACTTTTCAAAAGCTTTTGATACGGTGCCACACAAAAGGTTGATACATAAAATGAGGGCAATGGGGATAGGGGAAAATATGTGTAAGTGGGTTAAGAACTGGCTTAGTGATAGGAAACAAAGGGTGGTTATTAATGGAACACACTCAGAATGGGTCACAGTTAACAGTGGGGTACCACAGGGGTCAGTGTTGGGCTCGCTTCTATTTAATATATTTATTAATGACCTTGTAGGGGGCATACGGAGTAGAATCTCAATATTGCAGATGACACTAAACTCTGCAGGGTAATCAATACAGAGGAGGACAATTTTATATTACAGGAGGATTTATGTAAACTAGAAGCTTGGGCTGCTAAATGGCAAATGCGCTTTAATGGGGATAAATGTAAAGTCATGCACTTGGGCAGAGGAAACAAAAGGTATAATTATGTGCTTAATTGTAAAACACTGGGCAAAACTGTCACTGAAAAAGACCTGGGTGTATGGGTAGATGACAAACTCACATTTAGTGGCCAGTGTCAGGCAGCTGCTGCAAAGGCAAATAAAATAATGGGATGCATTAAAAGAGGCATAGATGCTCATGAGGAGAACATAATTTTACCTCTATACAAGTCACTAGTGCGACCACACTTAGAATACTGTGTACAATTCTGGTCTCCAGTGTGTAAGAAAGACATAGCTGAACTAGAGCGGGTCCAGAGAAGAGCGACAAAAGTCATTAGAGGACTAAGGGGTCTGCAATACCAAGACAGGTTATTAAACTTGGGGTTATTTAGCTTGGAAAAACGAAGGCTTAGGGGTGATCTTATAATAATGTATAAATATATGAGGGGACAGTACAGAGACCTTTCTAATGATCTCTTTACTCTTAGGCCTGAGACTGGGACAAGGGGGCATCCTCTACGTCTGGAGGAAAGAAGGTTTAATCATAATCACAGGCGCGGATTCTTTACTGTAAGAGCAGTGAGACTATGGAACTCTCTGCCACATGCTGTTGTAATGAGTGAGTCACTACTAACATTTAAGAAGGGCCTGGATGCCTTTCTTGAAAACTATAATATTATCAGTTATACATACTAGATTCTTTGATAGGGCGTTGATCCAGGGAATTAGTCTGATTGCCGTATCTGGAGTCAGGAAGGAATTTTTTCCCCCAATGTAGAGCTTAGTGTTGCCACATGTTTTTTTTTGCCTTCCTCTGGATCAACATGTTAGGCTATGGGTTGAACTAGATGGACTTAAAGTCTTCCTTCAACCTTAAAAACTATGTTACTATGTTACTATGTTACTTACGCTCATACCCTTAGTAAAAGAATATTAAAACTTTGACTCCGTCCCAAGCACAACCGTAGATATTTCAAATCATTTTGTCTATGAGGCTGTGCAATAGTGAAAAAGTTCTTGAATATCTTTTAAATTAAGCAAGGGCAAGCTATTTTCGCCATGAGTCTTACTTAGGCTTATGCCCTTAGTAACAGAATATTAAAACTTCGACTCAGTCCGAAGCACACCCGTAGATATTTCAAATCTTTTTGTACATAAGGCTGTGCAATAGGTAAAAAGTTCTTGCGTATCTTTTAAAGGAAAGCAAGTGCAAGCTATTTTCGCCATGAGTCTTACTTAGGCTCATGCCCTTAGTAAAAGAGTATTAAAACTTCGACTCAGTCCGAAGCACACCCGTAGATATTTAAAATCTTTTTGCCCATTAGGCTGAGCAATAGAGAAAAAGTTCTTGAGTATCTTTTAAAGGAAAGCAAGGGCAAGCTATTTTCACTATGAATTTTACTTAGGCTCATGCCATTAGTAGCAGAATATTAAAACTTTGACTGAGTCCCAAGCACAACCGTAGATATTTCAAATCTTTTTATCCATTAGGCTGTGCAATAGGGATAAAGTTCTTGAGTATCTTTTTTTTTTTTTTTCTTTTTTCCAAATCTTTTTATTTGATTTTCCAAACATTTTTACAAGTTAATCAACATATAGAAATACAAAGTTTACAGTAGTAAATTCCCCCTCCCTTCCCCTGCAGAACAACTCTTCTTTTCAAATATGCGACGATCATGGTAGTTACAACGGTTAGTAACTATTCTTTTTTCCTGTACAGCCTTCTTATCATGTGTCTAGCCACGTGTGTAATAGTGTATTAATGGACCTCCAGCCTCCCCAGATTACCCTGTAGCTGTTCTAACGAGTACCAGGTAGAATCTCTAAAAGGCCAAACCACTGATTTAATCTCCTCGTCTGAGAGATAGTTCAAGATAAAACCCTTCCATTTGTTGAAAAATTTTCTTGTTAGGTCATCTTTATTAGTTTCTGCCTCAATTCGTTCAGATCTCATTGCTGTCTTAATGTCTTTTATTACTGATTCGTGGGAGGGTGGCTTGGCTTCCAACCAATGTCGCAATATGGCGCGTTTGGTTAAAATTGCCAATGTGTGTAACATGCGTCTTGAGTATCTTTTAAAAGAAAGCAAGTGCAAGCAATTTTCACCATGAGTCTTACTTAGGCTCATGCCCTTAGTAACAGAATATTAAAACTTTGACTGAGTCCAAAGCACAACCGTAGATATTTAAAATCTTTTTGTCCATAAGGCTGTGCAATAGGTAAAAAGTTCTTGAGTATCTTTTAAAAGAAAGCAAGTGCAAGCTATTTTCGCCATGAGTCTTACTTAGGCTCATGCCCTTAGTAACAGAGTATTAAAATTTGACTCAGTCCCAAGCACAACCGTAGGTATTTCAAATTTTTTGTCCATAAGGCTGTGCAATAGGGAAAACATTCTTGAGTATCATTTAAAGGAAAGCAAAGGCAAGCTATTTTCACCATGAATCTTACTTAGGACCAAGCATATAGTAAAAGAATATTAAAACTTTGACTGAGTCTCAAGCACAACCGTAAATATTTCAATTCTTTTTGTCCATAAGGCTGTGCAATAGGGAAAAGTTCTTGAGTATCTTTTAAAGGAAAGCAAGGGCAAGCTATTTTCGCCATGAGTCTTACTTAGGCTCAAACCCTTAGTAACAGAATATTAAAACTTTGACTGAGTCCAAGCACAACCGTAGATATTTCAAATATTTTTGTTCATAAGGCTGTGCAATAGGGAAAAAGTTCTTGAGTATCTTTTAAAGAAAGGGAAGGGCAAGCTATTTTTGCCATGAATCTTACTTAAGCTCATGCCCTTAGTAAAAGAATATTAAAACTTTGACTCAGTCCCAAGCACAACCGTAGGTATTTCAAATCTTTTTGTCTAAGAGGTTGTGAAATAGGGAAAAAGTTCTTGAGAATCTTTTAAAAGAAAGCAAGGGCAAGCTATTTTAGCCATGAATCTTCCTTAGGCTCAAGACCTTAGTAACAGAATATTAAAACTTTGACTGAGTCCAAAGCACAACCGTAGATATTTCAAATCTTTTTAAGCTTAGGGCTTAGGATTTAGGACTTAGGACTTAAGGCTTAGGACTTAGGACTTAGGGCTTAGGGCTTAGGACTTAGGACTTACGGCTTAGGATTTAAGTCCTAAGCCGTAGATCCTAAGTCCTAAGCCCTAAATCCTAAGCCCTAAATCTTAAGTCCAAAATCCTAAGTCCTAAGTCCTAAGTCCTAAGCCTTAAGTCCAAGTCCCAAGTCCAAGTCTAAGTCCTAAGTCCTAAGCCTAAGTCCTAAGTCCTAAGCCCTAAATTCTAAGTCCTAAGCCCTAAGTCCTAAGTCCTAAGCCTTAAGTCCTAAGCCCTAAGCCTTAAGTCCTAAAGCCATAAGCCCTAAGTCCTAAGCCTAAGTCCTAAGCCCTAAGTCCTAAGTCTTAAGTCTTAAGCCTTAAGTCCTAAGCCTTAAATTCTAAGTCCGAAGTACTAAGTCCTAAGCCCTAAGTCCTAAGTCCTAAGCCTTAAGTTATAAGTCCTAAGCCCTAAGTCCTAAGCCCTAAGTCCTAAGTCCTAAGTCCTAAGTCCTAAGCCCTAACTCCTAAATCCTAAATCCTAAGCCCTAAGTCCTAAATCCTAAGCCTTAATTCCTAATCCCTAATTCCTAAGCCGTAAGTCATAAATCCTAAACCCTAAGCCCTAAATCCTAAGCCTTAAGTCCTAAGTCCTAAGTCCTAGGTCCTAAGCCTTAAACCCTAATTCCTAAGCCTAACCTAAGCCCTAAGTCCTAAACCGTAAGTCCTACGTCCTAAGCCCTAATCCCTAAGTCCTAGGTCCTAACTCCTAAGCCTTAAGCCCTAAATCCTAATTCCTAAGTCCTAAGTCCTAAGCCATAAGTCCTAAGTCCTAAGTCCTAAGTCCTAAGACCTAAGTCCTAAATCCTAAGCCCTAAGTCCTAAATCCTAATCCTTAAGTCATAAGCCCTAAGCCTTAAGACCTAAGCCGTAAATCCTAAATCCTAAGCCCTAAGCCCTAAGTCCTAAGTCCTAAGGCTTAAATTCTAAGTCCTAAATCCTAAACCCTAAGCCTTAAGTGCTATGTCCTAAGCCATAAGCCCTAAGTCCTAAGCCCTATGTCCTAAGTCCTAAATCCTAAGCCCTAAGTCCTAAATCCAAAATCCTAAGCCCTAAGTCCTAAGTCCTAAGCCTTAAGTCCTAAGCCCTAATCCGTAAGTCATAAATCCTAAACCCTAAGCCCTAATTCCTAAGTCCTAAGCCGTAAGTCCTAAGTCCTAAGCCTTAAGCCCTAAGCCCTAAGTCCTAAGTCCTAAGTCCTAAGTCCTAAGTCCTAAGTCCTAAGTCCTAAGCCCTAAGCCCTAAATCCTAAGCCCCAAGTCCTAAACCCTAAGTCTTAAGTCCTAAGCCTTAAGTCCTAAGTCCTAAGTCCTAAGTCCTAAATCCTAAGCCCTAAGCCCTAAATCCTAAACCTTAAGTCCTAAGTCCTAAGCCCTAAGCCTTAAACCCTCAGCCGTAAGTCCTAAGTCCTAAATCCTAAGTCCTAAGCCCTAAGCCTTAAGTCCTAAGTCCTAAGCAATAAGACCTAAGTCCTAAGTCCTAAGCACTAAGCCCTAAGTGTTAAGTCCTAAGCCTTAAGTCCTAATTCTTAAATCCTAAGCCGTAGATCCTAAGTCCTAAGCCCTAAGTCCTAGGCCCTAAACCTTAAATCCTAAATCCTAAATCCAAAGCCCTAAGTCCTAAGTCCTAAGCTTTAAGTCCTAAATCCCAAGTCCTAAGTCCTAAGCCTTAAGTCCTAAGTCCTAAGCCCTAAGTCCTAAGTCCTAAACCTTAAGTCCTAAGCCCTAAGCTCTAAGCCTTAAGTCCTAAGCCGTAAGTCCTAAGTCCTAAGCCCTAAGCCCTAAATCCTAAGCCTTAAGTCCTAAGTCCTAAATCCTAAGCCCTAAGCCTTAAGTCCTAAGTCATAAGCCGTAAGCCCTAAATCCTAAGCCCTAAGTCCTAAGCCCTAAATTCTAAGTCTTAAGTCCTAAGCCTTAAGTCCTAAGCCTTAAGTCCTAAGTCCGAAGTACTAAGTCCTAAGCCCTAAGTCCTAAGTCCTAAGCCTTAAGTCTTAAGCCCTAAATCCTAAGCCCTAAATCCTAAGTCCTAAATCCTAAACCCTAAGTCCTAAATCCTAAATCCTAAGCCCTAAATTCTAAGTCCTAAACCTTAATTCGTAAGCCCTAATCCCTAAGCCGTAAATCATAAGCCCTAAGTCATAAGCCCTAAGTCATAAGCCCTAAGTCCTAAACCCTAAGTCCTAAATCCTAAGCCCTAAGTCCTAAATCCTAAATCCTAAACCCCAAGTCCTAAGTCCTAAGCCTTAATTCCTAAGGCCTAATCCCTAAGCCGTAAGTCAAAAATCCTAAGCCCTAAGACCTAAGTCCTAAATCCTAAGCCTTAAGTCCTAAGTCCTAATTCCTAGGTCCTAAGCCTTAAGCCCTAATTCCTAAGCCCTAAGCCCTAAGTCCTCAGCCGTAGTTCCTAAATCCTAAGCCCTAAGACCTAAGTCCTAAATCCTAAGCCGTAAGCCCTAAGTCCTAAGCCCTAAGCTTTAAGTCCTAAGTCCTAAGTCCTCAGCCTTAAGCCCTAAGTCCTAAGTCCTAAGTCCTAAGCCATAAATCCTAAGTCCTAAGCCCTAAGCCTTAAATCCTAAGCCTTAAGTCCTAAGTTGTAAGTCCTAAGTCCTAAGACCTAAGTCCTAAGCACTAAACCTTAAGTCCTAAGCCCTAAACCTTAAGTCCTAAGTCCTAAGCCCTAAGTCCTAAGACCTAAGCCTTAAATCCTAAATCCTAAGTCCTAAGCCTTAAGTCCTAAGTCCTAAGACCTAAGTCCTAAGCCTTAAATCCTAAGCCTAAGCCCTAAGCCTTAAGTCCTAAGCCGTAAGTCCTAAGTCCTAAGCCCTAAGCCCTAAGTCCTAATTCTTAAGCCTTAAATCCTAAATCCTAAACCCTAAGCCTTAAGTCCTAAGTCCTAAGCCGTAAACCCTAAGTCCTAAGTCCTAAGCCCTAAGTCCTAAGCCCTAAGTCCTAAGCCCTAAGTCCTAAGTCCTAAGCCTTAAGTCCTAAGCCTTAAATCCTAAATCCGAAGTACTAAATCCTAAGCCCTAAGTCCTAAATCCTAAGCCTTAAGTCCTAAGTCCTATGCCCTAACTCCTAAGCCCTAAGTCCTAAATCCTAAATCCTAAACCCTAAATCCTAAATCCTAAATCCTAAACCCTAAGTCCTAAGTCCTAAGTCCTAAGTCCTAAGCTTAAGTCCTAAGCCCTAAGTCCTAAGCCTTAAGTCCTAAGTCCTAGGTCCTAAGCATTAAGCCCTAAGTCCTAAGCCCTAAGCCCTAAGCTCTAAGCCCTGAGTCCTAAATCCTAAGCCGTAAGTCCTAAGTCCTAAGCCCTAAGCCCTAAGCTCTAAGTCCTAAGTCCTAAGCCGTAAATCCTAAGTCCTAAGTCCTAAACCCTAAGCCCTAAGCCTTAAGCCCTAAGTCCTAAGTCCTAAGTCCTAAATCCTAAATCCTAAGCCCTAAGCCTTAAGTCCTAAGTCCTAAGCCCTAAGACCTAAGTCCTTAGCCCTAAATGTTAAGTCCTAAGCCTTAAGTCCTAAGCCTTAAGTCCTAAGCCGTAGATCCTAAGTCCTAAGCCCTAAGCCCTAGGCCCTAAACCTTAAGTCCTAAATCCTAAGCCTTAAGTCCTAAGTCCCAAGTCCTAAGTCCCAAGTCCTAAGTCCTAAATCCTAAGTCCTAAGCCTTAAATCCTAAGCCCTAAGCTCTAAGCCTTAAGTCCTAAGCCGTACGTCCTAAGTCCTAACCCTAAGTCCTAAGTCCTAAACCTTAAGTCCTAAGTCCTAAATCCTAAGCCCTTAGCCTTAAGTCATAAGCCGTAAACCCTAAGTCCTAAGCCCTAAGTCCTAAGTCTTAAGTCCTAAGCCTTAAGTCCTAAGCTTTAAGTCCTAAGTCTGAAGTACTAAGTCCTAAGCCCTAAATCCTAAATCCTAAGCCTTAAGTCCTAAGCTTTAAATCCTAAACCCTAAGTCCTAAGTCCTAAGTCCTAAGTCCTAAGCCCTAAGTCCTAAATCCTAAATCCTAAGACCTAAGTCCTAAATCCTAAATCCTAAACCCTAAGTCCTAAATCCTAAACCTTAATTCCTAAGCCCTAATCCCTAAGCCGTAAGTCATAAATCCTAAGCCCTAAGACCTAGGTCCTAAGTCCTAAGCCTTAAGTCCTAAATCCTAATTCCTAGGTCCTAAGCCTTAAGCCCTAATTCCTAAGCCCTAAGACCTAAATCCTAAGCCGTAATTCCTAAAATCCTAAACCCTAAGACCTAAGTCCTAAATCCTAAGCCGTAAGCCCTAAGTCCTAAGCCCTAAGCCGTAAGTCCTAAGTCCTAAGTCCTAAGCCATAAGTCCTAAGTCCTAAGTCCTAAGCCCCAAGCCTTAAGTCCTAAGCCTTAAGTCCTAAGTTGTAAGTCCTAAGTCCTAAGCCCTAAGTCCTAAGACCTACGCCTTAAGTCCTAAGTCCTAAGTCCTAAGCCCTAAGTCCTAAGACCTACGCCTTAAGTCCTAAGTCCTAAGTCCTAAGCCCTAAGTCCTAAGTCCTAAATCCTATGCCCTAAGTCCTAAGCCTATAATCCTAAGCCCTAAGCCCTAAGCCTTAAGTCCTAAGCCGTAAGACCTAAGTCCTAAGCCCTAAGTCCTAAGTCCTAAGCCTTAAGTCCTAAATCCTAAACCCTAAGCCTTAAGTCCTAAGTCCTAAGCCGTAAGCCCTAAGTCCTAAGCCCTAAGTCCTAAGCCCTAAGTCCTAAGTCTTAAGTCCTAAGCCTTAAGTCCTAAGCCTTAAGTCCTAAATCCGAAGTACTAAGTCCTAAGCCCTAAGTCCTAAGCCCTAAGTCCTAAGTCCTAAGCCTTAAGTCCTAAGTCGTAAGCCCTAAATCCTAATCCCTAAGTCCTAAGTCCTAAGTCCTAAACCATAAGCTCTAAATCCTAAATCCTAAGCCCTAAGTCCTAAGTCCTAAGCCTTAAATCCTAAGTCCTAAATCCTAGGTCCTAATCCTTAAGCCCTAAGTTCCAAGCCCTAAGCCCTAAACCCTAATTCCTAAGTCCTAAGCCGTAAGTCCTAAGTCCTAAGCCCTAAATCCTAAGTCCTAAGCCGTAAGTCCTAAAATCTAAGCCCTAAACCTTAAGTCCTAAGTCCTAAGCCTTAAGTCCTAAGTCCTAGGCCCTAAGTTCTAAGTCCTAATCGCTAAGCCTAAATCCTAAATCCTCAGCCTTAAATCCTAAGCCCTAAACCCTAACCTTAAATCCTAAGCCGTAAGTCCTAAGTCCTAAGCCCTAAACCCTAAAACCCTAAATCCTAAGTCCTAAGCCTTAAGTCTTAAGTCCTAAGTCCTAAGCCCTAAGCCCTAAGCCCTAAGCCTTAAGTCCTAAGTCGTAAATCCTAAATCCTAAGCCTTAAACCCTAAATCCTAAGCCCTAAGCCCTAAGCCCTAAACCCTAAGTCCTAAGCCGTAAATCCTAAATCCTAAGCCGTAAGTCGTAAGATCTAAGCTCTATGCCTTAAGTCCTAAGTCCTAACCTTAAGCCCTAAATCCTAAACCCTAATCCTAAATCCTAATCGCTAATCCCTAAGTCCTAAATCCTAAGTCTTAAGTCCTAAGCCCTAAGCCTAAACCCTAACCTTAAGTCCTAAGCCGTAAGTCCTAAGTCCTAAGTCCTAAGCCTTAAGTCCTAAGTCGTAAGTCCTAAGTCCTAAGCCTTAAGTCCTAAGTCCTACGCCCTAAGTCCTAAGCCTTAAGTCTTAAGTCCTAAGCCCTAAGTCCTAAGCCCTAAGTCTTAAGTCCTAAGCCTTAAGTCCTAAGTCCTAAGTCCTAAGCCCTAAGTCCTAAGCCCTAAGTCCTAAGCCTAAGTCCTAAGCCCTAAGTCGTAAGCCCTAAACCCTAAGCCCTAAGCCCTAAGCCTTAAGTCCTAAGCCATAAATCCTAAATCCTAAGTCCTAAGCCCTAAGCCTTAAATCCTAAGCCTTAAGTCCTAAGTCCTAAGCCTTAAGTCCTAAATTGTAAGTCCTAAGTCCTAAACCCTAAGTCCTAAGCACTAAACCTTAAGTCGTAAGCCCTAAGCCTTAAGTCCTAAACCCTAAGCCCTAAGGCTTAGGACTTAAGGCTTAGGGTTTAGGGCTTAGGATTTAAGATTTAGGATTTAGGGCTTAGGATTTAGTACTTCGGATTTAGGATTTAAGGCTTAGGACTTAAGGCTTGCGGCTTAGGACTTAGGACTTAAGGCTTAGGGTTTAGGATTTAGGATTTAGGACTCACGGCTTAGGACTTAAGGCTTAGGGCTTAGGGCTTAGGACTTAAAGCTTAGGACTTAGGGCTTAGGACTTAGGATTTAGGGCTTAGGACTTAGGACTTAGGACTTAAGGCTTAGGACTTAAGGTTTAGGGCTTAGGACTTAAGGTTTAGTGCTTAGGACTTAGGGCTTAGGACTTAGGACTTAAAACTTTGACTTAAGGCTTAGGATTTAAGGCTTAGGGCTTAGGACTTAGGACTTATGGCTTAGGACTTAGGATTTAGGATTTAGGGCTTAAGGCTGAGGATTTAGGATTTAGGACTTAAGGCTTAGGGTTTAGGACTTAGGGCTTAGGACTTAAGGCTTAGGACTTAAGACTTAGGACTTAGGGCTTAAGATTTAGGGCTTAGGACTTAGGGCTTACGGCTTAGGACTTAAGGCTTAGGGCTTAGGATTTAGGACTTAAGGCTTAGGACTTAGGACTTAGGGTTTAGGGCTTAGGACTTAGGACTTACGGCTTAGGACTTAAGGCTTAGAGTTTAGGGCTTAGGATTTAAGGCTTAGGACTTAGGACTTAGGGTTTAGGACTTAGGACTTGGGACTTAGGATTTAGGACTTAGTGCTTTGGACTTAGGATTTAGGATTTAGGACTTAAGGTTTAGGGCCTAGGACTTAGGGCTTAGGACTTAGGATCTACGGTTTAGGACTTAAGGCTTAGGACTTAGGACTTAGGGCTTAGGGCTTAGGACTTAGGATCTACGGCTTAGGACTTAAGGCTTAGGACTTAAGGCTTAGTGCTTAGGATTTAGGTCTTAGGGCTTAGGACTTAGGACTTAGGATTTAGGACTTAGGACTTAGGGCTTAGGGCTTAGGACTTAGGGCTTAGGATTTAGGATTAACGGTTTAGGACTTAGGACTTAGGGCTTAGGGCTTAGGGCTTAGTGCTTAGGACTTAGGCTTAATGCTTAGGACCTAGGATTTAGGACTTAGGGCTTAGGACTTAGGACTTAGGGCTTAGGACTTAGGGTTTAGGACTTAGGACTTAAGGCTCAGGACTTAGTACTTCGGATTTAGGATTTAAGGCTTAGGACTTAAGGCTTAGGACTTAAGACTTAGGACTTAGGGCTTAGGACTTAGGGCTTAGGACTTAGGACTTAAGGTCTAGGACTTAGGACTTAGGGCTTAGGGCTTAGGACTTAGGACTTACGGCTTAGGATTTAAGGCTTAGGGCTTAGGGCTTAGGACTTAAGGCTTAGGACTTAGAGCTTAGGACTTAGGACTTAGGACTTAAGGTTTAGGACTTAGGACTTAGGACTTAAGGCTTGGGTCTTAGGATTTAGGGCTTAGGACTTAGGACTTAAGGCTTAGGACTTAGGACTTAGGGTTTAGGGCTTAGGATTTATGACTTACGGATTAGGGTTTAGGACTTAAGGCTTAGGACTTAGTACTTAGGGCTTAGGATTTAGGATTTAGGGCTTAGGACTTAGGACTTAGGGCTTAGGATTTAGGGCTTATGGCTTAGGACTTAGCACTTAAGGCTTAGGGTTTAGGATTTAGGACTTAGAATTTAAGGTTTAGGACTTAGTACTTAGGGCTTAGGACTTAGGATTTATGGCTTAAGACTTAGGGCTTAGGGCTTAGGACTTAAGGCTTAGGACTTAGGATTTAGGGCTTAGGATTTAGGACTTAGGACTTAGGACTTAGGACTTAAGGCTTAGGACTTATGACTTAAGGCTTAGGACTTAGGGCTTAGGACTTAGTACTTTGGACTTAGGACTTAAGGCTTAGGACTTAAGGCTTAAAATTTAGGACTTAGGGCTTAGGATTTAGGACTTAGGACTTAGGACTTAGGCTTAGGACTTAGGACTTAGGGCTTAGGACTTAGGAGTTAGGACTTAGGACTTGGGACTTAGGACTTAAGGCTTAGGATTTAGGACTTAGGATTTAGGACTTAAGATTTAGGGCTTAGGACTTAGGGCTTAGGACTTAGGATCTACGGCTTAAGATTTAAGGATTAGGACTTAAGGCTTAGGACTTTAGGTTTAGGGCTTAGGGCTTAGGATTTAGGATTTAGGATTTAGGGTTTAGGATTTAGGATTTCGAATTTAGGGTTTAGGATTTATGACTTAGGACTTAGGGCTTAGCACTTAAGGCTTAGGGTTTTAGGATTTAGGACTTAGAATTTAAGGCTTAGGACTTAGGACTTAGGGCTTAGGGTTTAGGATTTAGGATTTATGGCTTAGGATTTAAGGTTTAGGGCTTAGGGCTTAGGATTTAAGGTTCAGGGTTTAGGACTTAGGGCTTATGATTTAGGACCTAGGATTTAGGGATTAGGGTTTAGGATTTAGGATTTACGGCTTAGGACTTAAGGCTTGGGACCTAAGGCTTAGGGCTTAGGATTTATGGCTTAGGATTTAGGATTTAGGACTTAGGTCTTAAGGCTTAGGACTTAGGACCTAGGATTTAGGGATTAGGGTTTAGGATTTAGGATTTACGGCTTAGGACTTAGGGTTTAGGGCTTAGGGCTTAGGAATTAGGGTTTAAGGCTTAGGACCTAGGACTTAGGACTTAAGGCTTAGGGCTTAGGGATTAGGGATTAGGAATTAAGGTTTAGGATTTAGGGTTTAGGATTTAGGATTTAGGACTTAGGGCTTAGGATTTAGGACTTAGGATTTAGGACTTAGGGCTTAGGACTTAGGCTTAGGACTTAGACTTAAGGCTTAGGACTTAGGACTTAGGGCTTAGGATTTAGGGTTTAGGATTTAGCGCTTACGGCTTAGGACTTAAGTCTTAGGGTTTAGGACTTAAGGCTTAGGACTTAGGATTTATGGTTTAGGATTTAGGACTTAGGATTTAGGGATTAGGATTTAGAATTTAAGGTTTAGGGTTTAGGATTTAGGATTTAGGACTTAGGACTTATAATTTACGGCTTAGGATTTAAGGCTTAGGGCTTAGGGCTTAGGACTTAGGACTTAGGGCTTAGGATTTAGGACTTAGGTCTTAAGGCTTAGGATTTAGGACCTAGGATTTAGGGATTAGGGTTTAGGATTTAGGATTTATGGCTTAGGATTTAGGGTTTAGGGGTTAGGGCTTAGGAATTAGGGTTTAAGGCTTAGGACCTAGGACTTAGGACTTAAGGCTTAGGATTTAGGACTTAGGGCTTAGGTTTTAGGATTTATGACTTACGGTTTAGGGATTGGGGATTAGGAATTAAGGTTTAGGATTTAGGGTTTAGGATTTAGGATTTAGGACTTAGGGTTTAGGATTTAGGACTTAGGGTTTAGGATTTAGGGCTTAGGACTTATGACTTAAGGCTTAGGATTTAGGACTTAGGGCTTAGGACTTAGTACTTCTGATTTAGGATTTAAGGCTTAGGACTTAAGGCTTAAGACTTAAGATTTAGGACTCAGGGTTTAGGATTTAGGCTTAGGACTTAGGGTTTACGGCTTAGGACTTAAGGTTTAGGGTTTAGGACTTAAGGTTTAGGACTTAGGATTTATGGCTTAGGATTTAGGATTTAGGATTTAGGGATTAGGACTTAGGACTTAAGGCTTAGGGCTTAGGATTTAGGATTTAGGACTTAGGACTTATAATTTACGGCTTAGGATTTAAGGCTTAGGGCTTAGGGCTTAGGATTTAGGACTTAGGGCTTAGGACTTAGGACTTAGGTCTTAAGGCTTAGGACTTAGGACCTAGGATTTAGGGATTAGGTTTAGGATTTAGGTATTTACGGCTTAGGACTTAGGTTAGGGCTTAGGGCTTAGGAATTAGGTTTAGGTTAGGACCTAGACTTAGGACTTAAGGCTTAGGATTTAGGACTTAGGGCTTAGGTTTTAGGATTTATGATTACGGCTTAGGGATTAGGATTAGGAATTAAGGTTTAGGATTTAGGGTTTAGGATTTAGGATTTAGGACTTAGGGCTTAGGTTTTAGGACTTAGGACTTAGGACTTAGGGCTTAGGACTTAGGCTTAGACTTAGACTTAAGGCTTAGGATTAGGGCTTAGGACTTAGTACTTCGGATTTAGGATTTAAGGCTTAGGACTTAAGGCTTAAGACTTAAGACTTAGGACTTAGGGCTTAGGATTTAGGGCTTAGGACTTAGGCTTACGGACTTAGGACTTAAGGCTTAGGTTTAGGACTTAAGGCTTAGGATTAGGACTTATGCTTAGACTTAGGACTTAGGACTTAGGATTAGGCTTAGGACTTAAGGCTTAGGGCTTAGGATTAGGATTTAGGACTTAGGACTTAGGACTTAGGACTTAGGATTTAAGGCTTAGGACTTAGGGCTTAGGCTTAGGACTTAGGACTTAAGGCTTAGGATTTAGGATTTAGGACTTAACTAGGATTTAAGGTTAGGACTTAAGCTTAGGACTTAGGCTTAGGCTTAGGATTGTATGCTTAAGACTTAGGTTAGGACTTAGGACTTAGACTTAAGGCTTAGGACTTAGGGCTTAGGGCTTAGGTTTAGGACTTAGGACTTAGGCTTAGACTTAAGGTTAGGCTTAGCTTAGGCTTAGGACTTAGGCTTAGGATTAGACTTTAGGACTTAGGTTAAGGTTAGATTAGGACTTAAGGCTTAGATTTAGGGCTTAGGATTAGGATTAGGACTTAGTGACTTAGATTAGGGCTTAGGGCTTAGATGTTAGGACTTAGGGCTTGACATAGGACTTAGTTTAAGGCTTAGATTAGGCTTAGGTTAGGCTTAGGGCTTAAGTTTAGGACTTAGGACTTAAGCTTAGGATTTAGGACTTAGGACTTAAGGTTTAGGATTAGGACTTAGGCTTAGGACTTAGGTAGGCTTAGGACTTAGGATTAGGATTTAGGTTAGGTTTAGGACTTAGGACTTAGATTAAGTGGCTTAGGATTTAGGCTTAGGACTTAGGGTTAGGCTTAGGACTTAGGTTAGGTTTAAGGCTTAGGACTTAGGACTTAAGTTTAGGTTAGGACTTAGGACTACTTAAGGCTAGGTTTAGGATTAGACTAGATTTAGTTTAGACTTAGCTTAGGGCTAGGGTTGGATTAGGATTAGGCTTAGGATTAGTTAGGTTGGCTTAGACTTAGGTTAGGACTTAGGACTTAGGGCTTAGGATTGCTTAGGATTTAGATTAGGATTAGGCTAGGCTTTATTTAGGCTTAGATTATTAGTTTAGGATTAGGCTTAGATTAGGATTGGCTTAGACTTAGGCTTAATTAAGTTAGACTTAGGTTAGGCTAGACTTAGACTAAGGCTTAGGATTTAGGATAGCTTTTAGATTAGGTTTAGACTAGGATTAGGGTTAGGTTTAGGTTTAGGATTTAGGTTTAGGATTAGGTTTAGGACTTAGGGCTTAGATTAGGCTTAGACTTAGACTAGCTTAGGATTAGGATTAGTTAGTTAGATTGATTAGGTTAGGTTAGGATTTAGGTTAGATTTAGGCTTTAGGATTAGGTTAGGCTTAGGATTAGGCTTAGATTAGGACTTAGGTTAGTGATTTAGCTTAGGATTGGTTAGGACTTAGCTTGGACTTAAGTTAGTTTAGATTTAGGTTAGATTAGTTAGGACTTAGCTTAGGATTAGGCTTAGTTGACTTAGACTTAGGTTAGTTAGATTTAGGCTTAATTAAGGTTAGGCTTATATTATGCTTAGGATAGGTTAAGACTTAAGCTTGCTTAGGTAGGCTTAGCTTAGGATTAGGTTAGGCTTAGGATTAGGATTAGACTTAGGTAGATTAGTTAGACTTATACTTAGTTAGATAGATTTAGGGCTTAGACTTAGACTTCGGATTAGACTTAGGCTTAGGACTAGGCTAGCTTAGACTTGTTAGGTTAGGATTTATGTAGGTTAGGACTAGTTAGGTTAGACTTGGTTAGGATTAGCTGTTAGTGATTAGGATAGATTTAGGGCTTAATTAGTTAGTTAGGATAGGTTAGGATTAGTAGTAGGATATAGTTAGTGGATTTAGTTTAGGATTAGTTAATTTAGGCTTAGTAGATTAGATTAGGGTTAGATTAGGGCTTAGCTTAGGATTAGCTTAGCTTGGGTAGATAGGCTTAGATATGCTTGATATGTTAGTTAGGATAGGCTTAGTTTAAGGTTTAGTAGGTTAGGACTTAAGGTTAGGATAGGACTTAGGCTTAGGATTTAGGATTAGGATTTAGGTTTAGGATTTAGGCTTAGGACATAGGCTTAGTTTAGCTTAGGACTTAGTTAGGTTTAGGATTTAGGCTTAGATTAGGTTAGGCTTAGGATTAAGGCTTGAAAATTTGGCTTGGTTAAGGGGACCTAAGGGTTTGGGTTAGGGGTTTTGGCTTAGGGGGTTTTTGGGTTTTTGTTTTTAAAGGCTTAAATTAAACCCTTTTGGGGTTTTTTGGAAAATTTGGGTTTTTGGGTTTTGGATTTGGGTTTTTTTGGGTTAGGTTTGGGTTTAAGGCTTTGGGACCAGGATTAGGGGCTTTAAAATTGGATTTTGGATTTCTTAGGTTTTGGTTTTTTTAAGGTTTTTTAGGGTTAGAAATTTAAGGTTTAGGATTTAGGGGTTTTGGTTTAAAATTTTTGGTTAGGGTTAGGGTTTGGCTTGGCTAGGTTAATTTTGGTTAGGGTTGGTTTGATTAAGGGGGAAAGGCTTGGATTTGGGTTGGATTAGATTATTTTATTTGGTTAGGATTTAAGGTTAAGCTTGGCTTGGCTTGGGTTAGGCTTAGGGCTTTGGACTTAACTTAAGGTTGGCTTGGTTTTGGTTAGGGTTAGGATTTGGCTTGGCTTGGATTGGGTTTGGGTTGGGCTTAGGGGGATTAAGGTTTGGCTTGGGGTTGGATTAAGGTTGGGTTTAGGTTTTGGGTTGGCTTAGGTTAATTTGGCTTAGGTTAGGGTTTTTGGGTTAGGATTTTGTTAGGGTTGGGTTTTGGTTAAGGTTAGGCTTAGATTAGGGTTAAATTTAGGTTTTGGGGTTAAGGACTTAGGCTTGGACTGGGGGAGGGCAAAAGGGAAAATTTTGGGTTTTTGGTTTTAGGCTTTGATTAAGGCTTTTTGGGGTTTGGATTTGGACTTAGAAATTTAAGGTTTAGGACTTAGTACTTAGGGGCTTGGGTTGGATTTATGGTTTAAGCTTAAGGCTTGGGCTTTGGGTTGGATTTGGGTTAGGCTTAGGGTTTTGGGCTTAGGGTTTGGTTATTTTGGTTTGGGCTTAGGAATTAAGGGTTAGGATTAGCTTAAAGGGGGTTTGGTTAGGTTTAGGGTTAGGACTTATATTGGATTAATTTTGGCTTAGGACTTGGCTTAGGGTTAGGCTTAGGGCTTAGGTTAGGGTTTTGGGTTAGGATTGGGTTGGGGTTGGGTTGGTTTTGGGTTTTTTGGTTGGGTTTTAAAAGGTTAAAATTTGGTTTTGGTTAGGTTAGGCTTAGGTTGGTTAGGGTTAGGTTTTGGATTAAGGGTTAGGGTTTGGTTTTAGGGTCAGAGAGGAATTAGGTGTGTGCTGTAAGGTGTGTAGAGGCGGTTGATATCGGGAATTTGCGAGGCATCGTATTTATAGGAAACCACAGTGTAGCGTAATGGTTGAGTATGGATTAGGATATGAGTATACGGGCTTGTAAGGTATGCAGGATTATGGGGCGTAGTGAGCGTAAGTACTTGGTGGACAGATAGGCGCTGCTGTGACTATCTTCTGAGATGAGATGACGGGGAGTAGTATGTTCAGGTGGATTGAAGAGTGTGCGAATAGGAGTTATTATCGAGTGATTGTAGAGGGTCTGATAGGCGTGTAGTAGAGAGGATGAGATAGAGGGTTTAGAGGAGATGGTTAGATGATTTATAGCGACGGGGTGTCATTAGGCGGTGTGCGCAGTAAGGTGTAATGTGGCTGTAGCGCGTTGCTTAGAGTGCATTGATTACGCTGAGAGAGTGGCGATAGGGCACTTAGTAGCCTAGCGGGAGCAGACGGAATAGTGATTAAGCGCGTGTCGATTAGGGGCAGGTAGGGACATTAAGGTGTGGGCCGAAGACGGCTTAGGGATTAGCAGGAGTTTCTGGGCTTATAGTGGCATAGTGTGAGTTAGGGCTTAACTATATGACCGATAGACTTAGACGCGTTAGGGAGTGGATAGCGTCATAGGAGATAGACGTGCAGGTTCTTTATAGTCGTAGTAGGTGCTGAGACGTAGTGATAGCGATGTAGCGGGGGGGTGGGGGGTGGTTATTAGGCTTGAGGATTTAAGTGGCTATAGCGGGCGCAGTAGGTGCGCTTAGGTTTAGTAATTTAGGCGAGTACAGTGTCACTTGGGAGTGTGGGGGGGTGGGGGGGTGGGGGGGGGGGGGGGGGGGATCTTAATTAGGATAAGTGGATATTAGGGCGCAGTATCGGGCAATAATGGACTTAGATGTGAAGTACATGAGAGAGTATATGGCGGAGTGCGGGGCTAATCTGGACGAAAAAGCTGAGGGTTATGTGTGGCGCAGGAGCGCATAAAGGTGCGGAACTGACTGGATAGGTGAGTCTGGATATGTCCGTTAAACAAGGCTTCGAGTAGCTTCGTGTGCAAGGCGGACAGAGCTCCTTGCGGGGGCATAGATGACTGAGGAGCGGAGAGGGACGTAGCGAAGTAGGGCGATCGGAGATCTGGGTCAGAGGGTCGATTGCAGTGGCTAATGGGTGCGCAGGAACTTAGGACTTAGGACTTAGGCTTGGACGAAGGCAAAGGCTTAGGGCTAAGGGCTCAGGATTGTTGATGGAGCATGTTCGTTGCAGGAGGGTGCAGGTCTTACGGAGGAGATGAGGACATGCACTATACATCGAATGAGCGAGTAGGGACTAGAGGCCGCGCTGGACGTGCCATGCGAGCCAGCCATAGGTGGTCTTTGCAGGGTCAGACGGGAAATGGGCTGGGCTGATGGGAGTGGGCCGAGAAGGGTGTACAGAGTAGTTGCTTAAGGTACTAAGGGTCTGACGAACTTAGAGGGGCTGAAGATGTCAGATAGGTCCGGTTATTGTGGCCAATAAGTCTTGAGTGGACAGTGCGGACCTAGAGCGTGGCTTGACGGGATTAGAGGAGGGAGCATTTGCGATAGGACCATACGATGTGTGCTATAGGGCGCGGATGAAGTGCCTTAGGACTTGTAGGTGAGAAGAGTAGAGTACTGATGCGAGAATGATAGGAAGAGTGCAGTACCGTGATTGAAGTGAGTTTGATAGAGTGCGGCTTCAGTGGACGCAGTGGGAAGGGCTTCGTGGGGGCATAGTAGCTTAAGGCTACTGGGTGACGATTCGGGGACGCTTAGGGTGCGAAAGGACATAGTACTTCGCTGTGGACAGAGATCGTGACTAAGAGGTTCTGAGCGTGTGTGGCGGAGGAGCCGTGTACGGAGGATAAGCAATAGGCATAAGTATTTATTGACGAGATAGTTGCGCAGAGCGTGGCGCGCGAGGACGCTGTGTGCGAGGAGCGTGTGTTGTAGCGCGCGCCGAGCGCACAGTGCGTGTCTCTATATATCGGCGGGCGTGAGGGCGAGGAGTGCCGGGTCTGTGGGTGTGAGAGGAGCCTTCAGCTACGCGTGAAAGAGCGTAGAGGACCCCCCGAGTGCAGGCTCGTGGGCTTAGCCCGCTTCGTTGCGGGGGGCGGGGGTGTCAGTGAGGTGGGCGTGGGATGATGATAACGCAGAGACTGCCGCATGCGTGGGCGTGCGACGGAGATGCCGTGCGACTGTTGATGGCCGCGGGGGGAGGACACTTTGATATGGCCGGGGCACGAGAGGGCGGCGCTGTGGAGTGGCTGGCGCGTGAAGTCTGGTAATGGGCGTGCAATGAGGAACCGAACCACCTCTGATGACCCTCACACAGTTGTGGTTAAAGGGAGTGTAGTGCCCCTTCACCTAGTCGCGAGCCAGATACAGCACTGTTTTGTTGATGTGCAAAGGAGTGCATGCTGTATGCGTAATGCGAGGATGAGGATTGATATTTAACACTGAGACTAGGCCTGGGTGTACTTGAGGGCGCTCTCCCTGTTATGTGCTGACTTGTGTGCTGATCCATGCTTCTGCTGCGGATGCCCCCGTCCTTATGCACTCGCCCCCCTCTCAGCCTAGCTTATAAGTGCTGTGAGGCCTGATTGCGTCATAAAGGGGCGGCTAAATCGCGGACTCACTAGCCCCGCCCCTTTAATGACTCAATCATCCACACGACACTATAGCAAGCCTGAGAGGGGCGTGCATAAGGGAGGGGGCGAGCAGACATGATGAGCACAGCGCGCGGCCGGGCGCGCGGGCGGTCACGGTGGTGCGCCGAGGCACAGCACAGTGGTTGACGTACGGCCACGAGAGGGGTACGCGAGGTGCCTGAGAAGTGTCTAAAAGAGCATGTATCTGCACAACTGACTGTGTGCACGGTGCCACGTATAGTGCACGCGCAGACAACAGAGCGTGCTATGTTGTCGTGCGACTGGTGTCTAGGAGTCAGGGGCACATATTAACAATGTATAGGTCATCAAGGTGGTTGGTTTCCTATGCAGATTACCGCAACCGCTCCGCCAACCGCGCCGCAAGTTGCGGCACAAGTGGCGGCACAAGGCGGCAAGTGCGGCAAGATGCGGTTTTTAACCGCATCTACCGCGAACGCGGGTGCCCGCTTTTAAGGCACAAAATGCCAGAACAACAGACCGCCAGGGAGGCTACATGCTTAGGGCTTAGACTTAGGGTAAGGATTTAGACTTAAGGCTTAGGATTTTGGGGACTTAGGACTTAAGCTTAGTACTTAAAACTTAGGACTTAAGCTTAAGGACTTCAGGGACTTACGGCTTGAGGACTTAAGGACTTAAGGCTTAAGGTCTTATACTTAGGACTTAGGACATAAGGCTTAGGACTTTAGGTCTTAGGGCTCTTAGGCTTAGGACTAGATTTATGGCTAAGACTTAAGCTTAGGGCTTAAGGCTTAGAGCTTAGTACATAGGTTTAGGACTCTAGGACTTAGGGCATAGGGGCCTTAGGATTTTGAGACCAGGGTTTAGATTTAGGGCTAAGGACTTATGATTTAGGACTTAATGCTTAGAACTTTAGGACTTAGGGCTTAGGGCTTAAGGACTTTAGGACTTAGGACTTAGGGCTTACGGCATTAGGACTTGTAGGACTTAAGGCTTAGGACTTAGGCGTTAGGGCTTAGGCTTAGGGCTTAAGGTTTAGGACTTAGGACTTAAGGCTTAGGGCTTAGGACTTAGGACTTAAGACTTAGGCTTAGGACTTAGGACTTAGGCTTAGGGATTTAGGCTAGGGCTTAGGACTTAGGACTTAGGCTTAGGACTAAGGCTTAGGACTTAGGCCTTAAGGCTAGGATTTAGGACTTAGGGCTTAGATTAGGACTTAGGACTTAGGAACTTAGACTTAGGACTTAGGACTTAAGATTTAGGACTTAGGATTTAGGGCTTAGTTAGGCTTAGGATTTAGAATTTAGGTTTAGGATTTAGGGCTTAGTGCTTGGTGCTTAGGGCTTAGGATTAGGTCTTAAGCTTAGGATTAGGATTTTAAAGGCGTTAGGACTTAGGACTAGGCTTAGGTTTAGGATTTAGATTTACGTTAGGGATTAGGGCTTTAGATTAATTTAGGACTTAGGACTTAGGTTTAGGACTTAGGATTTAGGATTTAGGGTTTAGGATTTAGGATTTAGGATTTAGGGATTAGGATTCAGGGCTTAGGACTTAGGACTTACGGCTTAGGACTTAAGGTTAGGGCTTACGGCTTAGGGCTTAGGACTTAAGGCTTAGGACTTAGGACTTAGGGCTTAGGGCTTAGGATTTACGGCTTAAGACTTAGGGCTTAAGGCTTAGGACTTAGGAATAGGACTTACGGTTTAGGGCTTAGGATTTAGGGCTTAGGCTTAGGAGTTAGGGCTTAAGGGTTAGGACTGGGACTTAGGACTTAAGGCTTAGGAGTTAGGACTCAGGGCTTAGGGTTTAAGATTTATGACTTACGGATTAGGGTTTAGGATTTAAGGCTTAGGACTTAGGACTTAGGGTTTAGGATTTAGGATTTAGGACTTATGGCTTAGGATTTAAGACTTCGGGTTTAGGATTTACAGCTTAGGACTTAAGGCTTAGGGCTTAGGGCTTACTATTTAAGGCTTAGGACTTAGGGCTTAGGACTTAGGACTTAAAACTTAGGACTTAGGACTTAGGGCTAGGATTTAGGATTTAGGACTTAGGGCTTAGGAAATTTGATTTAGGATTTAGGGCTTAGGACTTAGGCTTAGAATTTAGGATTTAGGACTTAGATCTTCGGATTTAGGACTTAAGGTTTAGGACTTAAGGCTTGGGACTTAGGACTTAGGACTTAGGGCTTAGGACTTAGGGCTTAGGACTTAGGGCTTACGTTTAGGATTTAGGAATTAAGGCTTAGGGTTTAGGATTTAGGATTTAAGGTTAGGATTTAGGATTTAGGGTTAGGGCTTAGGATTTAGGATTACGGCTTAGGACTTAAGGTTTAGGGCTTAAGGCTTAGGACTTAGGAATTAGGGTTAAGGCTTAGGACTTAGGACTTAAGGCTTAGAATTTAGGACCTAGGGCTTAGGGTTTAGGACTTAGAATTTAGGGCTTAAGCTTAGGACTTAGGACTTAGGGCTTAGGACTTAGGACTTAGGTTTAGGATTTAGGATTTAGGGCTTACGGCTTAGGATTTAGGACTTAAGGCTTATGGCTTAGGACTTAAGGCTTAGGATTTAGGATTAGGGCTTAGGACTTAGGACTTACGGCTTAGGCTTAGGTTAAGGATTTAGGACTGAGGACTTAAGGATTAGGGCTTAGGATTTAGGACTTAGGACTTAAGGTTTAGGATTTAGGATTTAGGGCTTAGGGCTTTTTTTTTTTTTTTTTTTTTTTTTTTTTTTTTTTTTTTTTTTTTTTTTTTTTTTTTTTTTTTTTTTTTTTTTTTTTTTTTTTTTTTTTTTTTTTTTTTTTTTTTTTTTTTTTTTTTTTTTTTTTTTTTTTTTTTTTTTTTTTTTTTTTTTTTTTTTTTAGGATTAGGACTTAGGGACTTAAGGCTTAGGACTTAGACTTAGGGTTTAGGATTTAGGACTTAAGGCTTAGGATTTAGGGCTTAGAACTTAGGGTAAGGCTTAGGATTAGGACTTAGGGCTTAGGACTTAGGCTGTTTAGGATTTAGGATTTAGGGCTTACGGCTTAGGATTTAGGATTTAAGGGTTATGGCTTAGGACTTAAGGCTTAGGACTAGTTAGGACTTAGGTTAGGACTTGATTTAGGCTTAGGACTTGATAGGCTTAGGGCTTAGGATTTAGGACTGAGGACTTAAGATTAGGGCTTAGGATTTAGGATTAGGACTTAAGGTTTAGGCTTAGGCTTAGGACTTGGAATTAGGGTTTAATTGGCTTAGGCTTAGGATTTATTAGGCTTAGAGTTAGGACTAGGCTTAGGTAGGACTTAGGACTTATGTTTAGTCTTAGGGATTAGGGTATAGGAATTAAGGCTTAGGACTTAGACTAGGCTTAGGATTTAGGATTAGGCTTAGGCTTAGGATTTAGGACTTAGGACTTAGACTTAGGCTTAGGACTTAGGACTTAGGCTTAGACTTAGATTTAGGCTTAGGTACTTAGATTAGTAAAGGGCTTAGGTTTAGGACTTAGGACTTAGGATTTAGGCTTAGGACTTAGGGCTTAGACTTAGGACTTAGGACTTAGGACTTAGGCTTAGGATTAGGACTTAGGACTTAGGACTTAGGGCTTAGTTAGGACTTAGGTTTAGGATTTAGGATTAGGATTTTAAAGGCTTTGGACTTAAAGGGTTAGGGTTAGGTCTTAGGACTTAGGGGCTTAGGGGGTTAGGATTTAGGGCTTAAGGGGTTAGGGGTTAAAATTTAGGATTTAGGATTACGGCTTTGGATTTTAAAGGGTTAGGGTTTTAGGGTTTAGGACTTTTAAAGGGGGAGGGTTAAAGGGCTTAAAACTTAGGATTTGGGGTTAGGACTTAGGGGTTAGGGGGTTTGGATTTAAAGGGTTTTGGGATTAGGGTTAGAATTAGGGGGTTTAAAGGGGGAGGGTTAGGATTTGGTTAGGATTTTGGATTTAGGGTTTTGGAAATTAAAAGGGCTTAGGGTTCGGCTTAGGATTTGGAAATTAAGGTTTTGGGGTTTAGGACTTTTGGGGCCCGGGGTTAGGACTTTAAAGGGTTAGGACTTTTGGACTTAGGGGTTAGGACTTAAAGGGCTTAAGGTTTGGCTTAGGGGTTGGATTTTGGGGTGAGGACTTTTAAAGGGTTAGGGTTTTGGTTTTTGGATTTAGGACTTAAAGGGTTTGGATTTGGATTTTGGGCTTAAAGGCTTAGAAATTAGGACTTAGCTTTTGGGGTTTTAAAAGGGTTTTGGGGTTTTGGGTTTGGGCCCTTTGGACTTAAGGTTAGGATTTAGGGCTTAGGGCTTTGGAAATTTTTTACTTAGGATTTTCGGGTTAGGGCTTAGGGCTTTTGGGAAATTTGGGGTTAAGGTTTAGGATTAGGGCTTAATTTAGGATTTAGGGTGGCTTAGGGCTTAGGAATTTTTGATTTTTGGGGTTTAAAAGGGGTTTGGGCTTTTAAGGGGGGGGCTTAAGGGTTAGGGTTTAGGAAATTAGGATTTTGGGCCCTTTGGGTTTAGGATTTACAGCTTTGGATTAAAGGGTTAGGGCTTAGGGCCCTTTCTACTTAAGGCTTAGGACTTAGGGTTAGGGTTTTTGGACTTTAAAATTTTGGGTTAGGACTTAGGCTTAGGGCTTAGGATTTAGGTTTTTGGGTTTGGGTTTAGGCTTTGGGTTAGGATTTTTGGGTTAAGGGGCTTAGGGGGGGAAATTTTGGAAATTGGGGGGGTTTTTTTTAGGGGTTTGGACTTAGGG